>JABJVO010000115.1:30596116-30631032 GCA_026770805.1 Boulengeromyrus knoepffleri
GAACAATAAACCTCGTTTGCCTGTCAGTCCGGCTCAGCTTGCCTACTTTCCTGCTCGCCTGCACCGCGAACGTAACACTTGGGACAATTTAAAAATTAATTTAAAAGTGTTAAATTAATTTCCATTCATGAGCCCATAAAAACTACCTATCAAACCATAAAATAGAATATAATATGTCATTTTCCGTGGTTAACTTGGAGTGTTTGAAGTTAAATCAGCTCAAAATTCAAGCCCTTTTAGATTTGGTTGTCTTTCAGTGGACATCAGCTGTTTTTCTAATATGCTTCAAACCTAATTCTACCTCCTAACCCTAAAATACAATTTAGAAATATTGATTAAAATTGATTTACAATTATTCAAGATACAAATAAATGTCCTCAGCAGTTATAAGCCGCATGCTTTATGCACCATAAAATATGGAAGCAAGCATTGTTAGCAGAATTGGAATATCTGATCATATTAGTTATTGTCCTGCCTCTTCATTCGGTTCCTGTTTAGGATAGATTTTAAAATTTTCATTTCTGGTGAGAATCTGATGCAAATGTAATTGTAGCCCCTAGAATATATAAAGTAGAAAAAAGAGGTGCCACTGAACTCTTGTTAGAAGGGTCACTATGTACTGGTCAATAAGGGCTGTCCCCTTGATCTGGGCATTTAAATCTAAACTGAAAAATATATATATACTTTTGTCTAGGCTTGGGTGGTATAAGGAAATACCGTGGTATAATGTCTGAGTGGCATGACGGTAAGAAACATTAGATACCGCCCAAGCCTATTATTCTCTACTTTGCTTTAAATAATGCTGCTTTACCTGCTGCAGGACGTCTTTGTGTATTTTCAAGATTTAAGATTATAATTTGTTACATGCATGAATGCACCGGTACACCAGCAGTGAACTGAAATTGCTGCTACCCCAGGCTGTGCAATAAGTAAGGCGGAAGGAAAGCAAAATGAAAGTTAGCAAAATAAGTACTAAAAAACAGAAATACATCAAAAGTATAAGTAACACTTTACTTGAGGGGGTGCAAATACTTAGCAGTAACTCAGTTACTACTGAAGTACAAATCATGAACAAATATAGCAGCTAGATAAAAGATCCATCACAGTTCATTAATGATGAGCAAACATGAAAGCAGTATGTAACTCAGACTTAGTTTGTGGTTAATTAATACTTCTGCAATAGCGTACTGCATGATTTGTGTCCCTTCAAGTAAAGTGTTACCAAAGTATATAAAAAGTACAGATTAAATGTTATAAGACAATATTTGAGAAAAATACTTAAAGTGCAGGTTGCTGCTTTAACTTATTTTCATTGGTGGTGTTAATGATCCTTTTGGCCTGGGGGTAGAAGCTTCTCCTCAGGCTCTCAGCCCTGGTCCTAAGGCTCCGGAGGCACCTGTAACAGTCTATGGCATGGGTGCAGAGTGTCCCTGATAATACTTAATGCCCTGGACCTACGTCACGGGATGCAGATGCCCTGCAGGGTGGGCAGTTCTATCCTGGTGATTATCCTCTGTGGTCCTCGGTACCGCAGCTGCTACACCAGGCAGTGATGTTCCCACAAAGCACATATCCCACAGTAGTGCTGTAGAAGGTTTTTCGCAGCACAGGGGTGATACTGAACTTCCTGAGTTGCCTAGAATTCTGCATCAAGTTGGATGGCTACCCACGTGTATATCACTTAGTCACCCAGTGCTGCAGTAACCCTCAGTAATATTTCTGCTTCAGCGTCAACATGACTGAACATAAGATGCAAGTTCTGGAACTCTCAACCACACCACAATCAGAAATCACTCAAAAAAGGTCTTATATACCTTTTTGAACTGACTGTACTCTCTTGACCAAAAACCTTTAAGTTATTCCACCCTTTTAGTTCAACTGTAGTAAAATCTCATGGAACTAATAATGAGATCCCTGGTTGACAGGGATCTGCAAGGATAAATCTCAATGAACTTGCTATGCATTTTCCAACTGTGGTAGTTTTTTTTACTTGAAATGTTCTCTGCATGCCCTACAGAAAAGGCTTCGGAGGGAAAGGATGAATAGATTTGCCACAGACCTCATTGTTAGACAGCTGGTACCAGGGCTGCTTGCCGTAGGTGAAGATCTCCCACAGAACGACACCCAGGCTCCACACATCACTCTCCGTGGTGAACCTCCTGTACATGATGCTCTCTGGGGGCATCCAGCGTATGGGGAGCATGGTGTGGCCTCCCACCTGGGGCAGGAACACAGCATCAGATTATATACATTTACAGCTACCTGCAAAAAGCTCCTGGCAGATATCATCACTACTGCAGAAATGCAGCCTAGTCTGCCTCTGGTCACATAACTCAGGGGCGGCGAACCTGATCCACGGAGGGCCGATGTGGGTGCGGGTTTTTGGGACGACCTCTCAGCCAATAATGAAGCAGTGGTTCTCAGCTCCAGTCCTGGGGACGCTCTGTTATTGGCTGACTGAGAGGTCATTCCGAAAACCCGCAGCGGCCCTCCATGGATCAGGTCCCCCATCCCTGACTTAACTTGTTCTGTTCCTATTTAATCACTTGGATTTTGTTGCTGTGGCCAGCAGAAAATATTACTTTTGTGCAGGGGTGGATAGTTCAGATGCGGAAAATAAAAATCCAGACCAAGATTTTGTTTCAACCAACCAGCTGAGTCCTCTGTGACTGTGACTCTTTATGCTCAACTTGTTGGCTGAAACAAAATCTTGATCCGGATTTTTACGTTCTGGACCTGAACTATCCACCGCTGTTCTGTGTTATGGTGGAATCTAAACATAATTGGCAATAAAACAAATGTAAACCCTGCTACAAACTGGGTCAAGCAACTCAATGCTTGTGATGTAAATCGCACGTGTTTAATGCACTGTTCAACATAGTATTTGTGCAGTCTACAGGAACCAACAGTCATTTAGTAAAACCTGACACGATAACCTGATTGGTAAAGATGCACTTATCTAAATCTCATTAGATCTCAATTAGTGCTCACCCTATAGTAATCAGTGCTGTACACATCCCGGGACATCCCAAAGTCTCCAATCTTCACGAGAAGGTTCTCCCCTACCAAGCAGTTGCGTGTAGCCAGGTCGCGATGCACAAAGTGCTGTGAAGCCAAGTACACCATCCCTGCAGCAATCTGCTGGGCAATGTGCAGCATCTGGGAGGGGCTGAGCTCAGCCTGCAGCACCTGCCGCCCATCTGCCATCAGGCCTGCATCAGGACCATGTGCCCTGGAACAGGGTCTATGCATTATGCCAATGTATGCACTGGCAAGGTATTATATACACACGACATAAACAATACCGCATGCAGACATACCACTAAACAAACATTTATAAGTACATATACAGGTAAACAAACCTGAGGAACCTGTTGAGATCCCCATGTCTCATATACTCAAACACCATGATGAGAGGGTCACCTTCCACACAGACACCATAGAAAGTCACGATGTGTTCATGCTGAAGATTAGTCAGAAGTTCTGCTTCCCGCCGAAAGTCTGCCCGACAGTCTTCACTGGCTTCTTTCAGCATCTGCAGGACAGTTTACAAAGGATTGGCTTGCACAGGCAGTATTCACTGACACCATAGACAGGACAGCTCATACAGCATTAGGTTGTACAGGCAGTCCTCGCAGGGACTATTCTGTCCTCTTGTCCACATGAAGACTCACAGGAGGCTAACGACTCATTCAGCCGAAGACGGCCTACATTTGCCAGCGCTGTGCTGGCTTTCCCCTGTCCATAGGCTGTAAGGCATCAAGCACAGTGAAGCTCCAATGGCCGCGTACCTTAACAGCCACCAGCATTTTCTCCTGATCGCGAGACAAGCTGTAACATTCTGCCAGGAAGACCTTGCCAAATGCCCCCTCTCCCAGCTCCCTCTTCAGTACGATGTTGTGTCGTTTGATGTGCTTAACGACTGTGGAACAGGAAAAGAACAGTGTTCACTTCATAGACAGAGGAGAAATCACTCTGGCCCATCTGTGAACTGGAAATGGATGGCAGAGCCGCTATGAAACACCCTGGTTTGAGAAGCCAGATTCAGTCTCCAACAGCATCAGTAGTATTAATGATACTCACTGGATTATAACTGTCCCATCAGCAATACTCACCACCGTGAGATTTTAGCATCACTGGTACTCACAGGTGTGTGATTGGAGCAAGCTGCTAGACCCGCTGAAGTATTGTGGGTTCTCAATAACTGGAATCTTTGTCATTCCAATCATGACCAGGTCATTTCCCATCTCTGACGGGGTAGTGTTGCCATTAGAAACGTGATGAAGGGGGCTGGCGGAGTCATCATCATTACTGATCACAGAAGATGATGCTGAAAAGAGAGAAAGGCAATGAGACAGACACACACGCATTCAGACGCGCACAGCAAAGCACTTCGAACGGTCTTTCATTTTGGATTTTAGTGAGAAAAATGTCCTTTATCCCTACTCCATCCACACAAATTTTCCATACAACTTCTCTGGTAGAGGGCTACACTGAGCCTGCAGGCATCCCAAGAGGCACAGACACAAGACAGGGGACACTCTGGACACCCTGGTCACTTCGCAGGCCACTTAGGAAATCAAACACTACTGGTAAATATAGAGTAATCGATTCATCGAGCTCACATGCATTTGGATTGCATGAGGAAACTGGAGTAGCCCAAAGAGATCTGTGAGATGTTCCTCAGCAGACACAAACACGGAGATACTGCCCTACCTTCTGCACAACCATCCCTGTATTGCAGCAACCAAAACCATAAGGTCTACGATATTAACCAGGAAACACCTAAAATCAACTGTGGCCCGTCAAGTAAGTGGCATGATAAGCCTGATAAAATAATTATTTAATTCCCATCTGTTTATCAGGACTTACCTTTCATTCCAAATTTTGAGTTTCTTCCAAATTTCAGAAGAACCAACAACAGAATGAATCCAGTAAAAGCTACGGCTGCAACTCCCACGACTACATACACCTATAAAAACAATTCACAAAATGCAAATAACATAATACAACACTGTACACACTGCCTGAGAACATGCAGTCACACTGTACACACTGTCAACATACTTAAAGCCATGCTGTACACACTGTCTATATATATGCAGTCACACTGTACACACTGTACACATACTTACAACTACACTATACACTGTCTATATACATAATACAACCACACTGAAAAAACTGTATGTCTGTGTAGAATTATTTCTAACAATTCTAGAAGCACACTGTCTAGATACTTGCATCCCCACTGCACACACAGTCCACATATGGGCTACAGTCATAATATACACACTGGCTACATATTCACAGCCACACTGTTCACACTGTCTGTGTACATGTAATCACAGTGCACACACTGTCAATATACAGCCACACTGTATAAACTGTCTCTATATATGCAGTCACACTGTACATACTATGCACATACTTACAGCCACACTGTATAAACTGTCTATATATATGCAGTCACACTGTACATACTATGCACATACTTATAGCCACACTGTATAAACTGTCTATATATATGCAGTCACACTGTACATACTATGCACATACTTACAGCCACACTGTATAAACTGTCTATATATATGCAGTCACACTGTACATACTATGCACATACTTACAGCCACACTGTCAGTAGGTTCCGAGTCAGCTGATATTTAAAAAATGAAATTGAATTATAAGATTAATTTCTGAAGCAAAACTATTCAATAATATATCCATCTATCTGGCTTCTGAAACACATACTCTTGATGGGTATTAAACAATACAAACACTTTCTGTTCACTAGTATTAGTTTTTGATACCATTAAAAATATATATTGTATAGAAGCTGTTTGATGTACTTGTAATAAAATATATATTCATAAGCCCAAACACTTAAACAGAAAATGTAAATATCTCATTCTTCTTTTGTTGTTACATAACTTTCATCATGAGAAGATGTGTATTGTGGGGTGGAAGGTGCACACATTGTTTTTCTTAAGAGAACATATACACAGATCCACCTGAGAGGATATAGACACCTTTGCTGTTGAATAAATAATAATAATAATAATAATAAATCCATGGTACAGTTCTGTTGGGAGCTGGGAGGGAGCAAAAATTTTGACTGTCTGAGGGTCTCCAAGAACTTGGTTGGGAAATACTGTTCTACACTCTAAATTGGGTCAGTGATTGTGTATATTTTGGTTTTTGTATGTCCAACAAATTGAAACTCTTTTGTGCTTTATTTTAGCTTGTTCACAATATCCTGAAACTTAACATGATTGTCACAAAAACAAAATTTTAGCTTTAATCAAAACCCGACTAACATGCTATTTAATAGACAGTACAAAGATGCTTACCCTCATAATCAGAATCTGTTATAAAAAGATAAAAAAAAAAAAATGAACATTTGTTACTACAAAGTACAATTTTTGTAAGCACAAGAAAAAAGAAGTAATGGATGTTTCCATGGTGATAAACCATAAAAAAAATAAAGGGTGACACGTTACTTAACGGGGTACAAATACTTAGTAATAACTCCATTATTACTGAAGTACAAATCATGAACAAATCATGAACAAATATAGTCGCTACTTGAGATGTGTCATGATTCATTAACGATGAACAAATATGAGATCAGTATTTCACTTGTGTTATTCATTAATTGTTCCTTCAGTACTTCCTTCAGTGGTTCATAATGGTTTACATAATTAACAGATATAGTAACAAATATAGTAACTGTTTGAGATAAGACATGCATCACAATTTGTTAAAGATAAATTTGAGATAAGTATGTAACTAAGACTTAGTTTGTGGTTAATTAATAAATAAGTAATATTATATTTTTTGTGCCCCGTCAAGTAAATCTAATAAATTATAAATGGAAGCAAATCAGATTTATACACCTTGAGTATGGATCTTAAACTGGAGAGTCTTCATACCGGGATGAAAGGTGCAAACCCATGCATGTCAGACACAAATTTGCCTACACAGAATGTGAGTTCTTTCTATACTCACCATCATCACCAATCCCAGGCATGCGCATGAAGTGTGCTGACACTGTCTTCTGGTCCTGGCCAAACTGGTTCTTAGCCACCAAAGTGTAATCCCCATTGTTAATATGTGTAGGATTGTCTAGCTGCAAACAGCCGTGATACTCGCTCTCTGTCCAGTCGTGGATCAGCGTCTTGATGTAGTCTTGGTCAGGGACGAGCTTCCCTTGGTGATACCACTGCAGATCTGGCCTGGGATTTCCCGCCACACTAAAGGGAATGCACCAGTGGTGGTCCAGCACAGGAGACAGGAGCTGCAGGATCCTCGGAGCAACTGAGCACATGTTCAGAAGAGCATCACATATTTCTTTAGGCAGAGCCCGATGCTTACAGTATCAACTGCGTCAAACATAAAATTACAGAAAGACAGCTAAACATAATCAGCCAAACATGAACACAAAGCTACAATGCTGGGCTCACACAGAATGTTGAGCAGCACGGAGGCTTCACTGCCGCCGGCCGTGTTCTCAGCACTGCAGATGACCCGTCTGCCATTGTCGGAGACAGAAAGCCCCTTCAGGGTTAGGACAGCCTTGAGTGCATAGCTATCAACCTGAGAAGACATGACCATGATACCATTTCAGAGGACATACAGATGTATATCGCAGAGAAGATATACTGTATACCTCCAGTGAGTTGACATACTTATTTTTTCATACTTATAACACTTTGTCATTATTATCATCATCAATCGCCATCATCGCAACAGATATTTTATTTCTGGTTTGGTAGGTATATTATGAAATTGCAAAAATAAAGGAGCAGCGTTACGTAGCAGCTAAGCATGAAAGGGGCAGCTGTAGAACATCCGACCTAGTGAATACAGTAACTCTAAAAGTATTTTATAAATCCTTTTCAAACTTTGCAGATACGTTGTTGTTATGGTACGGCACGGTGCAGGCAGAGAAAAGGTGATGGTCCCCTTGTGGCTCCAAGAGACAACAGGGGTTTACTGGGAAAAACAAAATCAACAATGGGCACAAAACACAAAAAAGCAGGACCACAAGAGGTCAGAAATAAAAAGGACAAGTGTAACTTGTAATCAACTGAACTAATCAAATGGAACATAGATTGACTAGAAACGGGTGGGGTGGATTACAATTAACTAATCACAGAACAAGAGAACTCCAACAAACACCAAGCATTATGAAACACTAAAAGCTAACAACACTACGAAAAACTAAGAACCAAACAACACACAAACATAACAAAACAAGACACAGACAGGATAAACCATAAAAGATATAAGGAAAAACCAAAAGTTAAGGATAAAATAAAACCCAAAAATAAACAAATGATAAGGCAGGCCAATGGCCGGCCTCGAACCCAGAACTGAAGGTCAGCTTCTAAGCCACTCACTCAACCCATGAGCTATGCAGCAGTCTGGGGAGCTAGAGAAACACACTAGGGACTTGAAGGACAAGAAACAGGGTGGAGAACAGGATGGCCAGCAACACCTGCTGGCCAAACAGGGGAGGAGACATGAAGGGCGGGGTCAGACGGGCACTGACCCTGACACACTAAACGCGGTCAAACTCTGTTACTGATCACTTCAAAACTGACGCAGTACTGCACAGTGATACCAAAAAAAAAAAACACAGTTTCAAACATTTGATCCCGTTAGCGCAATAACTCAAACATAGGAGTGTAACAGTACACATATTCATACCGAAAATTTTCAGTACAGGTCTTTTGGTTCAGTACTCATATGTACCGAACAAATGCAACACATGCGAACCTTTGTGTGAGCGACATTCGGAAAGGGCCGGATGAAGCTGCACCACTATGCATGTGCATCCTAATGTGAAGCTGGAAGCTGTTAATGTGAATACAAGTACAGTGCAGGTATTTTTAAATGCTGCACCATAATGGATATTTATTTTGTTGTGCTTTTTTGAGACAATATTTGTCTTGTACAATTCTAATATGAATCTGAAAGCTGCTAATGTGAATACAGTACAGATCAGGTAGCATTCATTTTCTGAATGTACACCGTAATGGATATTAATTTTATTGTTATTTATTTGAGAGAATATTTATTGTGATTTACTTTTGAGTAAATTTTAGTTTTTTAATAGTATGTTGCAGCTGTATTGACAGAGGCTTTTTATTTAAGAAAGATACTTACTGCATTCAAACCACTGTTTAATAAAGAAAAAAACAAGCAATTTATGTTTCTTTTACTCCTGCTGTACCAAAAACATACCGAACCGTGACTTCAAAACCAAGATATGTACCGAACCATGTTTTTTGTGTAGTGTTACACCACTACTCAAAAAGATCTTTAACAACCTTTACAGACATGTTGTAAGGGTGAAGACTTTGACCAAATCAAATTTTGATACAAATTGCACCAAGATTGAAGCAACAGTGCTTAATGACAGCAAAAAGAAGAGTGACTTAGACAAGACCTCCACCTTGTGAAGAGGACAACTTCATTCGATGTCACTAGTATATTTACTCTATTTGATCTTTAATGGATCTTATTATTACTGTCTACAACTGAAAATCTATACCTGATAGATCTAAGACCTGAGCTCCAAAACTGAAACAGTAGCAATAGGTAGCAGCAGAGTATGGAAACAGACTGAAAAAGTTCTGTCAAATACTTTTTGAGTTATTGTGCTAACAGGATTAAGTGTCCAAAAGAAAACTGTCATTTTCTTTTCTAAAATTATGTAGCACTGCTTCAATTTTGGTGTAACGTTTAAAAATTGAATTATTTCCAGTTTGTCACACAGAAAAATTTGAAAATGTGTGCAAAATGGGCTTTCCCAAAACACAACAGGAACTGTGACCTTCATGGTAAATAAAGATGCAAAAATTTTGTAGTTGCACTTAAGTAATTTCATAAACAAAGAGATACTGCCAACCCCGAAATAATGGAGGATGAACCAGTTATTTTTTTAGTTCACTAGATATTTCTTCGTTATTGGGGGGGGGTGGGGTTGATATCCCTTATATCACGAATGCCAACTCTGTTCAGAACAGGTCTCAAATTACTGGTCCACAATGCAGTTTTATACAGTCCCCGTCAATTTTGTTAAATCCTGTCAGCGGATCGAGCTTTCATAGTGGTACTCCACAAATAAACGGACAAAAATATATCAGTTAATGGTATCATTCAAAATTTCCCTGTCAGTGTAACCAGGAAATACAATTATGTTTAAGGTTAGGGTTAGGGTAAGATTTCGGCTAGGAAGACTGCAAACCTCACCTGACGTACAGTGGCTATACTGCTTGTGTCCCATTTAAGCTGAGGAGTTGGTACACCAGATGTACTACATGTCACTGTAATTTCACTTCCTTCCATTTCAGTGATGACAGATGGACTGGTCACAGTATTTGGAGGAACTACAAGCAACAAAACAGAAAATAAATTTCCTTCAAGGCAGCTTGAAAATACATATACAACTTATCTCTGTTTAGGTTTTGTGGTAAACATTAACACATATGACAAATGATCGCAGAAATACAGGTGTGCTGGGGGGTAGTAACAGCACCTACACATATACAGATATACTGGGGATACAGGAACAGCACTCACACACATTCAGGTATGCTGGGGGGTAGTAACAGCACCTACATATATACTGGGGATACAGGAACAGCACTCACACATATTCAGGTATGCTGGAGGGTAGGAACAGCACCTACACATATACAGATATATTGGGGATACAGGAACAGCACTCACACACATACAGGTATCCTGGGGATAGAGGAACAGCACTCACACACATTCAGGTATGCCGGGGATAGAGGAACAGCACTCACACACATTCGGGTATGCTGGGGATAGAGGAATAGCACTCACACACATACAAGTATCCTGGGGATAGAGGAACAGCACTCACACACATACAGGTATCCTGGGGATAGAGGAACAGCACTCACACACATACAGGTATCCTGGGGATAGAGGAACAGCACTCACACACATTCAGGTATGCTGGGGATAGAGGAACAGCACTCACAGACATACAGGTATCCTGGGGATAGAGGAACAGCACTCACACACAAACAGGTATGCTGGGGATAGAGGAACAGCACTCACAGACATACAGGTATGCTGGGGATAGAGGAACAGCACTCACACACAAACAGGTATCCTGGGGATAGAGGAACAGCACTCACACACGTACAGGTATCCTGGGGATAGAGGAACAGCACTCACACACATACAGGTATCCTGGGGATAGAGGAACAGAACTCACACACATACAGGTATCCTGGGGATAGAGGAACAGAACTCACACACATACAGGTATGCTGTGTTATAGTACTCAGCCTAATGCCAACAAGTACCAATAAGATGTTTGTTTAAAGTACATTTGCATTCTTAAATGTTATTAAATGCTATTCTTTAATGTTCAGATATTTTCCTGATAAATGTCTTAAGTTTATTAACTGTTGTCATTTCTTGACATTCTTCCTGAAATGTGGCTGTTGTGGTCTCACACACGTGTGTGAACTATTAAAAAGGTACCGCATGTGGGAGGGGAGAGCTGGGACAGCGGCTTCTCTCCAACACCTTCTTCTAGGCAGCGCAACCTCTGGCTCTCAGCCTGCTCTCCCAGAAAGTGTCTGAGCCAGAGGTTCCCACAGGAGCACTGGAGAGGGTTTCCACCCAGCAGCCTTGGGCACAGTACACTGAAGTTAGCATGGTTAGGGTTAGGGTTAGGGTTAGGGTTAGGGTTAGCAAAGGCAGCCCTCACTGAGCAACACAGCGTAGCATGTTGTCATCTGATATATATGTTCAAATATCTCAATTTCATTCAAGGCAATGATGCAGAAAATTACTATTTTTTGTATAATTAAAATGTCTGCATCTTATGAAATGGAAAAATATTGAATTAAAGAACTTACAGATATGAAATGTTTATGTTTTGGAAGGATTTCCATGACAACGTAGGTAATCTGTTGTCCTTTAGATTCCTATGACCCAAAATAATAATCTGGTCAGCTGCTATATTTTAAACACATTTGTCACAAAAATACTAATACTGCTGTTATTAATTCATACTCTCTAGCGCTCACATTGACATTGCGGTTGTGGATACTGTTACCCTCAAATCAGACATTATCAACAATCATTTTCCATAAGGAGCAAATAAATACAGGTGATTTTGTCTGACTTCTTGAATTTTCCACTGCAGATACTGATGTGGCTTCTGCTTTTCACACTGCTTGTGTTACAGTCAACACTGCCAGTCACAATTAAGACTATTACTGTCACTTCCAGCAGTACTTCCATTACTGTTAACATTACTAATCTTGCTGTGGTTAATAACATGTATATATATATATATATATGACCTTACTTTCAATTACAGACATCAGTGAATATAATAATTACTTATAATAATGATAAAAATGATAAACAAACTTACAGATACTGCAGTTTGGCATTACTCAGAAAGGCCACTGGGGAAATGGAAGTCAGGTCTGTCTTTGTCACAGTTCTGTTAGAGAAAAGTAAAACACTCTATTTTGTAGCATCATGTGCTGATTTTATTTAATGTGAGGATATTTCCCAGACCCCCCCCCCCACCCTCCACCCTTTACATAATTATTTGCATGTAAATACACCTGTGCCTTCAAGTCACACAGCCATAGTGCCGACTTTCAGTTACTAAATTGGTTCATTTTTAACAATAATTAGTTCAACCCGTGTCTGAAACCCATACACATTATGAAGAACCGGGGTGAACAGGCAGCGTTTTGGCTCCAGCAATAACGTGTTGCACTTCAATACATTTCATCTTGACTGACCAAAGCTGTATTTTTGGTTACACTTTAATTGACGGGGCACAAATACTTAGCGGTAACTACTAGTGAAGTACAAATTATGCACAAATTGAGTAACTACTTGAGATTAAGGATGCGTCATGATTCATTAAAGGTGAACAAACATGAGATCAATATTTCACTTGTTTAATTCGTTACTTGTTCTTCAGTACTTCCCTGGTAGGTCCTTGGTAGCTCCTTCAGCATTTCACGAAGGTTTACAGAATTAATAGAGTAACTTCACGATTCATTAAAGATGAAACATTTGATCTCACTTTGAGGGGACACAAATTATGTAGTAGTATTAATGCATTAATTAACCAGTAACTAAGTATTAGTTATGTATTGCTCCAATATTTGTTCATCATTAATCAAACATGATGGTTCATGTATTTCATTCAGGAACTATATTAGTTAACTACTAACTAATTAGTTAATAACTAAGTAACATAGTTCCTGCATGGAATACATGAACCGTCATAACTGATTAATGATGAGCTGACACTTAGTTAATGGTTAATGCATTAATTAAGCAAGCACTACTACACTGTGTACCCTCAAGTAAAGTGTTACCCAGTATTTCACTTGTGTTATTCATTCATTATTTGTTACTTCGATAGTTCCTTCGGTAATTCACAAAGGTTCACAGAAGTAACAGATATAGTAACAAATATAAGTTCTTGAGAAAAAAGATGCATCATTATTCATTAATGATGAACGTGCATGAGATCAGTATGTACCTAACACTTAGTTCGTGGTTAGAATTTGGTGATCAGTGATCATTGTTGACACACCACAGCACACAGTGCACGACAACGAAATGTGTCCTCTGGATTTGACCCATGTGACATCATGACATAGCAGGGGGCAGCTAATTCAGTGCCTGGGGAGCAGTGCTTGTGGGTCTTGCTCAGGGTACCTCAGTGGTACCTTGCTGATTAATACAAAAGTAACAGTTTAATGCTACATTATCTGTGGCCCCTCAAGTAAAATGTTACCGCATTTTGTTGTGAGCAGATGTCTGATTTCGAAAACTCAATAAACCCATAAAAAATGCATGATACTTACAGACTCCTGAGGTTTGTATAGAACTTTAGATCATTGTCATTGATTGAAGACAGTCTGCTTTGATTTGCAATAAATCTATTAAAATAAACACATTTCAAATATGAAACAATAATGTTCAATTTGCAAATATTTACTGTTTAATATTTACTATTTTCATGTTGCAAATATTACTGATTAATTTCACTTCAAGTAATACCATTTGCAATTTACATTGTGGGACTGTAGCCAGTGTGTAAAACTGTTAGAATACATAAACTTCATAAACTGCAATCAAATGACAAATGCACCTCAGTGGAACAATCTGACCATTATGCTAACAGTTATCTCGTAGCCAATTTCCTTGAAACATACAGAACAACAATATAAAGTATTTCATTTTTTTGCATTTCAGCCAAGTTACACCTGTAAAAGTTGTCTATGGGCCTATAATGCATCATAGTCTAAAACTCCTTTCCACGTTCAAGAACAAATAAAGGCCAAATTTACACGCATTTCTCCCAAGAGTGGGTATTATTCTATACTGACATTCAGTTTAATTAACAAGAAATTAAAATCTCTACACAGAGAAACAGTAAATGTAACAAACAGACGTTTTATAGCATATTCCGTATCATCTAGCACTCTTTGATAGTCACTTGGAAACGTTAGCATTTGCGCACACTGTCCCACCTCTACGGGAGTCCCGCTTGTTTCATATGAAACATATTTTTATCGTTTAATAACAGAAAATGGGAGTGCTTATTCTTAAATGATAATAACCCAATAGAATTACGCACCCAAAAGGGCGCAGCTGGTGTAAATTACTAATTGTTAACACTTCACTAATATTAAAATGCAAGAGTTGTAAATTGTGGGGAAAATTAACTGACATATTCCTCCTTATATCATTATTTCGCATACGATACTTCAATTCCTTTGTCTAATGTAAATCTTTCATTTATTATTCGGTTTAGCTGGATTACTATGGTTTGCACGAGTACTAGTAGAAATAGTGTAAAAATAATGATAGATCATACTCACATTTCGGTGACATTTTCCATGTCAATATCTGACTGGAGAACAGGGAAAGCCGCAAGCCCAGGATCCTGTTCAAGACATACGATTCTGGACGCATTGCAAATGCAAGATGCGGGACAAGCGGCGCAAGCCCTCCAGAACCCGAGCAGAACCCAGCAGAACCCGAGCAGAACCCAGCAGAACCCCCAACAAGCCGCTCCATCCCCCTTCCAGAAGGAAATCATGGCGGATCCTGCGATGCCAAAACCTCAGCCTGGATACAGAGAGTCGGCGAGCGAATGTGATGGAATGGTCTTTCTCTCTGTCTCCGCGAAAATTGTCCTGCAGTGTCACATTTCTAAATAATGAAAATGTCCCAGAGATTCGGCCCAATCAGTATTGCTGTCCCCCCCCTCCCCCCCGCCGCTACACGGGGTAGATCTTGATTTTCAATAGCGCAGAGGAACTGTAGACTGAAAGAAGAAAACGATGGTGATAACAGGGTACCAGAATGCGCCGATCGCCGCCTACAACCGCATAAGCAGCAGTGTAAAAGTGTTCATAGCCAAGAGCATGTTATTCACCTAGGCATTTCGATGTAACGATGCATACGCTTTCAGAGTAAAAGCCCTTAGACGTAGACATACAGAGTACACACTGCCGGTTGAATTGATAAGCATTAAAAAAGGCTGAGGAAATTATACCGTGATGTAGCTAAATGCGTTTACTTTCATTACAATGCCCAGAAAATTATTTACAATACTTAGTCTATTTGTGCCTCCAGACAGTATATATAGCATTGCAATTACCTGATGGTGTTAAAAGGCAGCGATATATGCGCACTTCTCCTCAAACACTCTATCCTATGTATCTGTGACGTGCAGTTTGACGCACAACATGGGTTGAATCTAAGACAAATAATTACGATATAAAGCGTATCTGTGCAGTCCGTGGAATTGCTGTTGACGGCATTTTAGGGAAATAAGCTCATTGAAATTGCTGATTTATCCACGGGTTTTGTCTGAGAATTTGATACATTTTTGTATACATTTCGATGACCGGAAATTGATAGCCATCGATATGAAAACGAAATAATAATCTGAGTGCCCAGATTAATTTCTGAAGACGCAAACAAAATGAAGTGTAACGGTGTAGCTATACCTTTTCGACAGAAGACGATATAGCGCAGTTGCATTTCTGTATATACAAAGCCTTGTTGAAGGCTAAAATACGTACAGTACGGTGCTGTTCGGTCATCACGTGTCACAATACATTCGCTAAATCCTAAACCTTATGCATATTTATTAATATCAGAAACTTGATTGAATCTAATTAGCTTTCCCGTAATATTATACGTCACGTGAAGTTATAGTGTATAATTAGCACCTACACGTTGTCGAGTATCAAGTTTTATTTTTGTCACATCCACAATAATGCACTGTACCACTGTGCAGTGAAATGCCTTTCCACCTGTTTAATGAACTGTACTTGATGAAATATGTAATAGAAAGACAAAAGCTACGTACGAGTAAGAATACGATTATGATAAAGAATGATTATAAAATAACCTGATAAATAATATTAAATCACTGTAAAATACACCAAAACAGAGTCCAGAATATCAACACCTGAAAAACTGAAAAAAATATGCAACGATAGTGGGTTGGTCTTATAGTTCATCCTAATTACCGTTTATGTTACTTATGCAGGAATAAGAAGACTTCATTAATTGTCATTGAATTGCTGAGAATAACAAACAACGAAATTACGATGCATTCCCTGATTTAACAAGTCCAATATTCATAATAGAATATGATATACTTCTTCTCACCTTTAAAGAAACTTCCTCCAGTCTGTCTTTTGGATCTTCTTCCTTCATACACTCCAACCTGATTCTCAGACAAAGCTTTAGATCATATCCAGGGTTTTAATACACTCTCTCTATTTAAGTATAGAATGATAACCTAGGTGTTAAGTCTCACCTACTGCTACAGGTGCTAGGTAAACGATGGACAATGACCACAAAACTATCTGTGAGAGTTAGGAGAACTGTCAGCCTAAAATTGAGATCACCACCATTAGCTGTTCCATCCTTTGTGTTTGAGTTGGCTGTCTCTGGTCTGCCTCAAATCTTTTTTCTCTCTCTCATTATTTTTTAATGCTGCTATAGTTAAAATAAGGGGCTTCCAATTCCACGAATGACCCCATCTCTTCATAAGCTAACTATTAATTTACCATATTAACCCCTTTTCCTCCAGATCACTAGATCAGGGACATTCAGCACTGAAGTAATAGACAATCAGCTAAACCCAGACAACTGGCTTGTAAGACTGTGTACAGAATAGATGCATGTATTGACCCATGTAATGACATGGTCCAGTGTACTGACAGTTACCTGCATTGGTCTGGACCCTGATTTTCTTTATTGCAATTTTTATCTTGTTGCTGTTATCCAAAATCAGAAATATTATATTCTGTGTTCCATAATCATCCTGTGCAGAGTGTACCCATCTCACATGACCTGCGCTGCCTGGGATTGGGGCCAGGACCCACAATGACCCTGCTTAGCATGAATGGATGGAAGGGTATGATGGAGAGATGGATGGATTTAAATAATATCATTTGTTCTATAGACATTATTTACTAATATTATTAAATATAAAAATGACAAAAGGGCAGATCTATGGGGTGACCTGACGAGGGCAGAGCATGAGAGATGCCCTCACAATCTGATCGATTTGGAGCCTTTTGCAAGGAAGAGTGGGCAAATATTGCCAAGATGATGCTGATAGACTGAATGCTGTAATTGAATCAAAAAGTACTTCAACAAAGTATTAGTTTAAGAGTGGGTACCATGGGTGTTACCATCATTAAATCTGAGGGGGACGTGTCCCCCTCACTTTTCATAATTATTAGTTTGGACCCCCCCCACATTTAATATAAAATATCAGTTTTATGCCAGTGTCCCCCCCCCCCCACACACACACATCCAAAATGCGTCTGACACCCCGGGTGAGTACACATACACAGCTAGTTTTTTTGTATGTTTTTTATTTTTTATATTTTTACCCCTAACAGATTTGTTTGTTATTCAGTTGAATTGTACATTAAAACTGGGCAATGTTTTGAAATGATTTGATCGTGGTCTCATTTTTTACATCATTAAAAACCTGGGATTTTAACAGGGGCGTGTACACTGTCTATATCCACTGTAGGTTCTCTCTCGATATGTCCTGGGGTAAGGCAAACAAACAAAGAAATACCCTTTGAATTATTCTTCAAACAAACTTTCAGACGTTTTGTTGTTTTTTCAGTGGTGAGGTACATTCAAATATCAAGAGTGGTGATATGTTATTCATGTGACACCACAACATGCAAAGCACCACTGTTCACTATAAAATATATCAATGATGTCCCAGCTCAACAAGAATATTTGATGAGAAAATTGAGCACTTCCCCTTATCCCCATCAACCTAGCAAGTTGTAAGGAAGGAGAGAAACTAGTTGTTCAAAATTTCTCCCCTTTTTGCAGCCATTGTACATGGTTAACATCTTTTTTGTGGATATTAAAACTGGTAAATGCACATTAATTTAGTTTTAGTGTGGATAATGTTATTTTAGCCCAGACAGACGGCACCTTTAATGATCACATACATGAAACTTGTCACAAACCAGCCAGGACACCCCATCAACATCACACACTTCATAGAGGGATTCCTTCTGTCGCCAGCCACAGCCCCCAGGGAACCCCGACGCCAGGACTCCACCCAGTCGGGGAAGCCCTGCTCAGCCCGCGTCGCGTCTCAGACTCTCTGCTGATTCCTGTTATCAGTCATGCCCCTCCCTGGCTGTTGTGTGATTACTGCTTATTATGCAGCATATTTTAGTTTCTCTAACACATCATTTGGATGCAGGATCTTCTTAGTTTCACAAACGTAGAGCATATCACCTGATATCTCTCCTCTGGTTCTTCATTCTGTTTTGTTCCTAGATTCTGAGTTTCTCTTGCCTTGGCCTGATTGTTGTTCACGCTGTGCCCCACTCTTCCCTTTCTTACTTTTTGTCTTTTTAGATTCTGTCTGTGCGGTCAGTGAATCCCTGGAATCTTTCAAAAGTGGATTGATCAACAGATCTGACTACTAGGGTTTGGTGACTACACATAGCCCAGACTGTGGTTCCATCTTCTCCATCATCTCCATCATCTCCCTATCCCAGTGAACCACGCCTGCCACACCTCGGAACCCTACATGTTCATCGTTCTTGTTCAGCATGTCTCGAGCTGTCATGTTCCCTCTGCATTGCCAATATGATTGTGCTATCGACTTACTTCCAGGACCAACCCCTCCTAAGGCGCAGCTGTATCCTGCATCAGCCCCCGAATGACAGGCCATGGAGATGCACGTTGAGCAGTTGCTTCCAGGCAGCCATCATTCATCCTTCTTTCTCACCAGCAGCGGCAAGCTTCTCCTTTGTGGGGAACAAAGATGGGATTCTGAAGAAAAAGGCCTCAATGACATCACCGTTAAGAACCGTTACCCAATACCTATGCTGGCTTTCATCTTTGACCTGCATCAAGGGGGGTCACTATTTTTACTAAATTTGGACTTATGCAATGTTTATCATCTGGTCAGGATCAGGGACGGTAATGAGTGAAAGACCCAACAACACACCCACAGGTCATTTCAAGTATCTGATGAAGCCTTTTGGGTTGACCAACGCACCTGCTGTGTTCCAGAGCCTGACTAATGATTTCCTCTGGGACATGATCAACACATTCATATTCGTTTACCTGGACGACATTGTGATCTTTTAGCATAACAAACACAAGCATGTTCAACACATCCACAGAGGACTACAACTTATTTGTTGTAGCAGAGAACTGTGAATTCCAAGGAGGCAAGTTCTCCTTTTTGGGCTTTGCTACTTCGGAGGGGTTAATCCAGACTGGCCCAGAAATAATTCACATCAGTACCTATTATGCAGACACTGGATCCCTCCAGATAGTTTGTGGTTGAGGTGGAAGCCTCTGAGACAGGAGTTCAGACTGTCCTGTCTCAACACTCCCCCTCTGGCAATAAGCTACACCTGTGTGCCTTCTTCTCTAAAAAACTCTCCTCAGCCAAAAGGAATTGACAGTGAAGATAGGGAACTGTGGGCGGTCAAATTAGAGCTGTAAGAGAGGCAACAGTGGCTGGAGTGGGTGAAGGAACCTTTTTTTTGGTCTGGATAGACCAGAAAAACTTCCCAGTCTGCTAAGCTTTTAAATGTGCATCAGACAAGGTGGACAAGTTTGGGATCTCATACCGGCCGGGCACCAAGGACCTCATAACTGCTGCCCTGTCCCAACCGTAGGAGGAGCGAAGGTAAGAGGAATGGTCCTGGGTTCTCACATGCTACGTCCTGGACCCCTCCATTGTCTTGGATCCACTGCCAGGAGGATTACGAGTTTGCCTAGCCTTGTTCTGATACTTGTCCTCACCTTGCCCAACCCTTGCCTGGTTCACCAGTCTATGTTTTTTTGTCTTACAATTTGGATTCTCTCTGCCTGTGCTGTTTTCTGACCCATGCATACAACCCTGATTTTTTTCTTGCTCCAATTAAAGCCCCAATTTCTCCTGTTTCTGCATCTGAGTCCTCATTTCCCCAGCTGTCAGTCACAGAAAAGTACTTGGCAAAAAATACTGACACTGAGTAAAATGTAAGCGCTAAGGCTTGAAGGTGCGCATGACGAGCAATAGGTTACAATATGCCTGATTGTTAGGAAATTTTAATGACATGATAGATCTGTGTTTTTTCATTGAATGTTTTCAAATTAATACATACAGTATATTGTGTGTCAAATGATCAGTTTTTAGTTCAGTATACACTTCCAGTGATACTTGAGTGAAAAAAGACCTGTAAACAATGGACTCATGATATTGAAGTTACAACCGTCACCTACTGCCACCTGGTGGTAATATACGGAAGCTCTCACTACAAATGCCTCAGATCAGAGCTGGCATTGTCGGTCGAAGTCCATGTGGCGCCATAATACGTTGTGTTTTTCACTGCGCTAACATTAATTGCGTTTTTTTATACCCCAATGGAATAGGTATGAGCAAAGATTTTTAAATTTAATTTCTGTACTGAATATACATATTAAACATTTTTTTAAAATAGAATAGAGACCTTTATTGTCAGGGTGTACAAAGAAATTTGGCATGCCACTCCAGTGACAATGCAGAAGAAGTAAAAATAAAAAATAGTCAGAAATATGTTTACCTAAAAATATTTAAATGTATATGCCTTGAGAAATGAATATAACAAGGATAAAAAAACTAGATGAGGGGTAAAGTACAAGGAGTTATGGTCATGAGGTAATATAGGTCAGCCAGGCAGACTTGACAGTAGTGCAAAAGATAGTGGTACAAAAAAGACATAACAGTGTGATATGTGACAGCAGAGCAAATAAGATGTCACGTCCTGATGGTGCTGCTCCTGTGTGCCACGCCCCCTCGTTAACCTCATGTGGAATCCTCCTGGTTACCAGCTGTTCCTAGTATTGTCCAATCGAGTCTGTGTATTTATGCTTCCCAGTCCCCAGTCTTGTCATTAAAGTCCTGTAGTCGCTGACGTTTCTTTGTGCCCCCGATTGTATTCTCCCTCTAATAAACCCCGAGTTTACCCCTTATACTTGGACTCCCGTGCTTCCCTTCAGCATCCCGACATAAGATTGATTATTGCCGATTCAACAAGGAAACAGCTTTACTGTAGAATATGTTGCTTATTCTTGAGGTGTGCGCCTGGGCAGCTGTTTTTATTTCTTTTTCTGGTATTCGCGGTTTTTAAATCCACTCACCCTTCCCCGAATCGCCTTGTTATTCTGTGTCAGAACAGCAGACAGCGCCAGAGGTATTCAAACTGTGAGGCGCGGGAAGAGATTGCGGCGGTGGCGCGCAGGTGCGGGTTAAATAAAACAGAACAGTGTGGAGTTGAAGGTCCTAGGCCGATTTTGAAATTGCACTCTTTAGAAAAATATACAATAATGTGAACACGTATACATAACACGACGCTAATAAATTAAAATAACAAAAATGTGTTAAGACACCACGTTTCGAATAGATGGAATTCCATGTATACCATAATATAGCCCTGTCTGTGGGGGGGAAACTCCGTGATGTTATTTTGTACCTTTGTTCCATGGTATGCAGATTGAAGCGAACGCCTGCATTTCCTAAAACGGGATAAGGATGGAGGTCCTTGGTAATGAATGCGGTAATAGATTGCGTGATCATCTTTGCTCTTTTGCAGTTTCGGGGCTATAGTTGATGCGATCACTTCTATGATTTACTGATTAGCTGCAACTTTTTTGGCAGTTGCTAACTGTAAACACGGGGTGAAAACCAGTAATGTGGTTTCTCATAATTGTTGTGTTGCCAAAGTATTTAACCTTTGCTAGACAAGTCTTACATAAAACACATGTTTTATCCAGCTAGTTTTCCCTTTAACTGCAGAAAAACCAAAGTGTGCCCAAATGTCTGCTTTCAAGATATTGGGAACGTTTATGGTCCCTGGCTGCTGAACTTTCTGCTCTCCTTCCGCCATGAATCCTATCTACAAATTACACACCTGACGCAAAAGCTTAATGTAGCTTCCGGAAGGCATACTATTATTTTACACTAATTTAATTCCAATTAATTCAATTGTATTTTTCAATGTACTTTATTTACATACACTTTTTAAATAACCGATTGTTTTTTTCTCCGGCATCGATGCAGAATCTTTCACATCAGCATGCATCGTAAAAACGATTAGGCCTATTTCCCCCACATCTAAAGGCAGCCTATAATGGCAGTCATCCACACACAACTTTTACAGCAGCTTCACAGAAATCCACAGAATTTCATTTTTTTGACAGCTGCACAGAAATCTAAAAACTGAAAAAAAAATTACTGAACTGGAGTCCAATTAGCTTTGCAGTCGACTCTCCATTTCTAACCGCGGTAAAGATAGTTTGCAATTAGCGATTCGGGATTCGGTTTAATTTATCTCGGCAGTGCAGTGAAATACTGTAGTAAAGAGAGTGGCATTTTGTTACTCGTGATTTGTGAATTCGGGTGACGTCATCCCCCCCACCCCGAAGTCTGCCGATATTATTCTTACCAAATATATATATATATATATATATATATATATAATACTTACCATTTGTATTGTCAAGCGCGAATAAGGAAAAATTTCACCATATAAACAGGTCCAACCAGGCTCATTCTGACCAGTCGAATTTGTGATTTTTTTCACAGTCCGTAGTTTAACCATCTCCGTTGCTTTTGGAATCGACTCCCAGCCCTATTTTTTGATACAATGATTCATTTTTTTCTGACACCGCTTCGGAGTTTCAATATCAAACCTAACATCACCAATCGATGTGTTATTCTGTCTGGTGATAAGTGATGATCTCAGCATTTTATGTGTATTCTTAACTCCGGTGAAAAGGTATTGCAAGATTCTTTGACGATTTTGCTGGGTTTCTCACATATATATTGTTTTCTTAACCTGTGGCAGAGGGTGCCAACTTTTGGCTGTTCTATAATACCGGCAGGATGAACTCAAGAGCAGTTGTAGTTCGGTGTTGTTCGGCTTGTGATTCGCGCCGACATCCAAGTCTATGATGTATTATTGCCTTGAGTTTCCAGGGCTAAGCTTCAGGCTCAAAATGCCACTGTGCTGGATAAAACGTAAAATGGATGTACGTAAAAACATTTGAACACCCACGCTTTAAAAAATATTATTCGTTTTTCATCGTTCATTACCCTGCTCATTAATAGTAATAATGATTTGAATATTCTTAAATATATTATAATAGGTTACATTTTGCACACCTATGTTAAAAATCTTTGCATTGCGTCACTGGAGTAGTAACAAATAGAGAACAGAGGAGCGCGTTACGCCCTTTTTATCAACCAAACTATGACTGTAGAGGCGGAAATCTTTAACAAAGGTGTTTTACGAAGGGTATCGTTAACATTGACATGCAGTCATTCTACCCAATGAATTGCCTTGTTATTTACAGAGCCCACCCATCACCCTCTCTCTAAGCCAATCAGAACGCGTGGTAATGAGACAGCGCGCAGGGTTAGATTGATGGTGAAAGTAGTCAGTCGGGGGATTTGGGGCCGAACCGAGTCAACGAACAGGTCTGTACGGCACTTTCCATTAGTGCTTTAACTGTCTGCAAACGGTGAATGTTTCTTGTACAGTTAATGCGGCAGGGACACATGAGTCCGGTTAACAGCCTCGTTGAAGTTACATGTATTTTTATATTTAGCTGGCAGCGGGTCATTGCGGGGGTTACGCGTCGCTTTTTGTCATAATGGCTTCTTCGGGGACGCTGGGTTGTTTCCGGTTTCGCCCATGTTCGGTGTCGCTCCCTCTGTGCTAGCCCGGTCCGAAGGTAAGGCCAGTAGTATGTTAGGTGGGCGGCGCCGTGGTGAGCCGTTTCCCCGCTGCTCGCCGTGAAGACGGCCGGCTTTGCCTCGGACGGGTTCGCCGCACAACCGGGACTAGCGCCAGGTAGCATGAGCCATTTCGGGTGGCTGTCAGAGATGCTTTATAATAAACGAAGACGCCTAAATGGTTAACTTTACACAGTCTACGTGGCAGTACCTTCTTTGGGATTTTTGCTAAACCCTGCACTGTGGCCTCCTGCGGCGACCCAGCACGAAGCACGTAGCTGTGCTCCTCGTCGGAGGCCGTAGCTGCCGTGTGACCAGGCCTTTTGTGGAGTCCGACGTGAAAGGAAACGCGTATTCGGCTTATTTAATTGCTACTGTGATAATGTCCAGCCATCGCAGTAAAAGCCAAATATGCACATGCATTCATGTATATTTAAATATATAACCCCAGCTAGGAGGTGCTCACTTTCTTTTTGAATGTCACTTGTGGTGATAATCCAGTGCCATTTTCCAGTATCTCGTTTGAAACAGTCCTGTCATGGTACTTTACTTAAAGTTTATATAGAAGATGTTGTGTTGCTTTTCCCCTCAGAACTGACTCGTTAATGTTTGGGCTCCTGCACTTATGTTCTAGTCTAATTTAAAAAATAAATCGACAGCTGTTTGACACAGAGAGAAACCGGTTGCCCTTCACTGGCACGTTAAGACAATGGAGACTGAAATTGAACCACAAGAAGAAGAAAGTACCTTCAGCAACACAGACACTAACGGTAAGGCTGCTTGTACCACTGCGGTAGGCTACATAAAGCAGGAGATCCTTTGACTTGTTCTGCCTATGTGATCCAGATTAAATTGGCCATCTTTGGTGTATATTTTTTACAAAGTGCAAAAAATTGCCAGCTAATTTAATAGGGAAATATTGCGCAGGTTCTCTTTTTCTCCTGAGTGAATGACAAATGGGGGAAGTCTTGGTTTCCCTACTAAGACTGCTGCCCCCGCGACCCGACCTCGGATAAGTGGGAGATAATGGATGGATGGATGGATGTATTTGTGACAGCACTGACTAGGCTGGCACAGCTGTAGATGGTCATAAAGCATCTATAATGAACTTTTACAATGAGTTGCGTGAGTAATGCTATTGTGGATTTACCATGGCAACATGCACATTTTTGTGTAAAAAAATGTGGCGGCTGTAGGATGGTGCAGGGACTTTGTGGGAAGCAGTCTCCTTCAAACCTCTATGGCTGTGGGATTGAATCCCACCATTTGTGCTTTGTTTCTGGGGATGGGAATTGACAGAGACCTCCCAAATCAATATTATCAATATTTGTTTGCCAGTTTGTTATGCGCCATTATTTTTTTCCCAATAGTTTTTGATGGGAAAGCATTTCAAGTCTACATAAAAAAGTGTAGACAAGGGCTGTAACCGTACATGTCATATTCCTCATGCAGTTTCGTTGCATCATTTTCATTTCAGTATGCATAATGAATGAATACATTTCTTGACACAAGTGAAACCTAAATTCACAAGTAGATGTTCAACACGGAAAACATTATGCCAATTCTGGCTGTGACTTTGTTATGGATAATGCTAGAGAGCTCAGAGACCCTCCTACATCACTTAAATCAATAGCTTGGGAACGTTTTTGTTTCCCAATAAATTACCCCAACGCTGGAGACAGTAAGTAGTTGATGAGACCAAGACTGACGGCTCTGTCATACTGAACTCGTATGTTGCTGGTAACATCCTACACGCTAACCCGTCCAAGAGTATGGATGACCAAAGTAAGCCAGAGACGTCCTCTGCAGGTTAGTCACCCTGTGGCATTTAAGGTTTGGGCTAAAAAAAAATAACTAAGGTTATAGGGCATTTATCGCTGCAGATATGCAACTGTACGCTGTAGCAGGGCAGCGCAGTTAATCATAAAAAAACGCGATCTCGATTCACACCTCTATGTGATCTAAATTCTAAATTACAGTGGTTCTTCTGCATTGTATTACATCAGCTGGATAAAAACAAGAGCTCCTACTTTTCCCCCAGAGAGTCTAAAGTGTCCCATAATTCTGCATTCTTTTAAAAGGGTACCCGGTACCTTACTTTTGATACTTCAAGAAAGAATCTTGAATCTTGAAAAAGTACTGAAAGTATAGTACTTCAAGCAGTTGGTTTTCCATTACCGTAAAATCTGGTACTGGTGCTGAATGACATCATAATGCGAGGCGGGTTCTTTTGTACTTAATTCGAAAACTGTCTCTAGTATATTATAGGGCTGGACGATGTGTGATATTAATACCAACATTGCATGTTGTGCACATGCAATTTATACTTTGCCAGTCAGCTAGATTAAGATCTGGCTTTTTCTTAACTTTTAATCGGTATGGACATTATAGTTCAGGGAGTTTATGTTTCATTAAAACATTATTACTCTGTAATAGGGAAAAAATGTATCTCTTGCGATTTTTATTATTATTCCATTCCAAGATTATGAAGTATATGTTTAAAATCAGTTTAAAGTTTACCACCTCTGCTTTTGCCTGAATGGTGCATGCATTCTCCAAGACAATCATAATCATTTTCATCTTTGCTGTTTAAATCATTCCTAGACGGGTTTTGTTTTAGAAATATTCCATTATCGTGCTGTCCTACTACATTATGTAAAATGTTTTTTTTGCATTTTATGCTGTCCTAATATTTGGTTCTTCCAAGTTAGATTGCAGTTAAACCTTGGGCCACTTCACTTATCCACACATCCATTATTATTATTATTTTATTTTGCCTTATTTATCGTTGTTTTCTGAGTTTGCAATTGTTTTCAAAACAGTTAAAAAAAAATTGTTTTGTATTGCGTTTCAGGGACAGGCTATTTATTTAACCAATCGACAACGGAAGCATTTCAAGCCCCACCTCAAAATACTGAAGTACCAAAAAAAGCCCCCAGTGGCACTTTGGTACTGGGACGTTTGTTATGGTTGTTTTGGCTGCCATAATTGAATGGCCAATTCAGCATTTCCTTTCTGTCATAATCATAATGTTATAATATTATCATAATTGTTATAATGTATAATCCAGCCGTCATCCATCCACTTCTGGGGGTGTTTCCATGAAGCAGGTTTTATCTGTTAGCTGGGTTACCTTAAGCTAGAAGTCATGATTGTCCAGTAGGAATGTTGCTTAAATAAACTCTTATTGTAAGATCATTACTTCTAGCTAACTGAGAAATGCTGCTTCTTCAAACACCCCCCTTGACTGTTGATGATGGGTGAAGTGGTGTCTTTTGGTGTCAGTCTGGTGTCAGTCTGGCCATGCAAACAGTACTGCATGTGTTCATTTCAGCCTTAAGGTTCTAATAGAATGCCATCCTATTTTGTTCAACAAAAACTGGACCTCATACTTCAGTGCTATACAGGATATCTCTGTTGCCTGTTTGGTTTGTTCTTGTTTATATAAATTCCCAGGCAGTGATGGTCAGAATCAGGCTTAGCTGGTACTATTGCCAGAGCTTCCCTCTGATCTGGCTCTGCATTTAATTTTGACTGTTTCATTTGTGTCACTTCTGAAACTGTTGTCATAGCACCAGATCTGCAGCACCTGCTACATGCAATGTACTCAAAAGTTATATGTGTTTTAAATGAGGGCTCTGTGGCATTGGGGTGGGGGCTCCCTAACGTTCTGACAGTTTTGTTGGCTGACTTAATGTTTTATATCTGCCTTTCTCCAGGAAAGCGACCCGCTGAAGATATGGAGGAGGAACAGGCATTCAAGAGGTCTAGGAACACTGATGAAATGGTTGAGTTGCGTGTTCTGCTGCAGAGTAAGGTGTGACCATATCGCTTTTAGCTCCATCTACTTGCCCGTTGTTCTTTTCCCCCTCTCCCTGTGCTACTTCTGCTTTATTTTTGCCAGAATGCTGGTGCTGTCATTGGGAAGGGCGGCAAGAACATCAAGGCTTTGCGCACAGACGTGAGTATCCAGCTGATGTCCAGAGTGCTGCCCTAGCAATGCCTGGAGGGGGCCACTAGGGGGGGCAGTAGTGAGGGGAAACCACCAGCTACTCACTCACACCCATTTCCTGTCCTTCCGGTGTTTAGGTTAATTTCACTTCACATCTTCAAAATACCTTAACTGTAGCACACTGCTTTAAAATAAATCTGCAATTAAAGCATTTTCCCTAAAGTGAACCAGTCCTCATTCTACCTACTTCTAGGCCTCTGTTTCAGACATTTAATACTTATACACACAGCAGTGTGGAGGCTTTGTAACATGTAGGCCCTTGAGGAGACATTCCGACAGTTTATCATTCTGCGTTGACACAGTGGTGAGGGGAGTAAGATTTCCATTTTCCATCTACCCGAGTCTTTGGTGTCCTCTTGCGGCTGTGACGCTTTGTAAAGGTGAACAGCCTGAATTTCCCTGCCTTCGTTTGAAACGGCAGTAGTCCTCGAGTCCGTCTTAAATGTGTAGAGTCGGCCTCCTGTTCCCATACGACGTTGTGTGTTCAGCCTGTCTGATGGACAATACAGTCATGAGTGTAGCTTGTATTCAATTAAAATGTGCCTTTTCCCCTCTCCCTCTCCTTTGTTTCATTTTTGGCCCCTTCCTCTGTTGCCCATGTACTGGATCGGCTTGCCCCTCCTGCGTGGCCCAACATCCGCCCCTGACCGCCCACCTGACACCCTGGTGGGCTACGCCCATAACCCCGCCCCTCCCCAAATGGGCGCCTTACTTGACCAACTTGTGATTGAATGCCCTTGCCCATTGCCAACTCCTCGCACTGCAGCACAATGCCAGTGTTTCAGTCCCTGACAGCAGTGGCCCTGAGCGGTATGTCCCACAGTTATTCCCTCACTGCCTGACTAGAAAAGCCAGCTCATGTCTTTGATTACCTGCCTTGTTTCATGTCAGCGTTTTTCCCCCCTCATGGTCTGCCCTTTTTTAAACGGTGTACTGTTACATTCAGTTTTGTCTCCACCCCCATTAAGTATTTGAATATGATTTGGACTTTTTGTTTTTGTTTTTTTAACACGGGAGTTTCCGGCTGTGAGTCTGCTTACACGGGAAGTTCGTGTTTGTTCATTCATTCAGAGAAACAGTGGAACAAGCCCAGCTTCTGTCCGTTTGGGTCTCACAGCAGTTTTGCTCCTGGTTTGTGGAAAGCCGTTTTTCTTGCTCTGTTCTGGTGACCCACTTCAGCCCGTTCAGTTCATGATCTCCTGTGGGCCTTAGACTTCTCACCCATCTGCTTCTGCTCCTCTTGCTCGCTCCCTGCCTCCCACTCTGCCCCCACCTCCCCCCAGGGTTCATTGGCAGCCCTGTATTTGCCAATTCCCTATCTCTCCCCCCCCCTCCCCCCCCCCCCCCCCCAAACCAAGCATACTCTCCTGCTTCCCACAGCCCCAGGTCCCTCCTGCCACAGTCGGTCCCACACTCCTGCAGGAGTGCTGTAGGTCAACTAGTACAGGCTTTTCCCTACCCTCTCCAGGTCCAGGGCAGCTCTGTGTGTGTGTGTGCGCGTGTGCGTGCGCGTGTGTGTGTGTGTGCGTGTGCGTGTGCGTGCACATACTCGTGTGTGATTGTGCGTGCGTCTGCGTCACGCACGTTAGCCATAATGGTGCTGGATGTGAGCACTGATGTTTCCAGCACAGTCGTGGGGTGTTGAGCCCTGTTCTGAGGTCACCCCAGTTCTGTGATTTCTGTGCTCTGTAATGTATCATGGCAGTGATTGTTTAAAGCCACATCTCTCTGTCGCATTGTCTTCCACATGTGGCCTGATGCCATGAAAAGGATTCTCAGTGTCAGTGCCGACATAGAGACAGTTGGAGAAATTCTGCTGAAAATCATTCCCACTTTAGAGGAGGTGAGTGGACTTTCTGTTTGCGGCATGTGTGTCAGGTGTATAGCGGAGCAGTGAATGCAGCACTGGTGACTTCTCTCCTGAATGTCTGCCAGTATCAGCACTACAATGGAATTGACTTTGACTGTGAGCTAAGGCTGCTCATTCACCAGAGTCTGGCAGGAGGAATTATTGGGGTCAAAGGTGCCAAGATCAAGGAGCTCCGAGAGGTAACTTTGGCCACAAGCACAGCCGAGCATAAATGGGATGTTTCCACACTCTCATTTGTTCTTGGTCTTCCTACCCCATTCAGAACACGCAGACGACCATCAAGCTATTTCAGGAGTGCTGCCCTCACTCCACAGACCGCGTGGTGCTGGTTGGTGGTAAACCTGACCGTGTTGTGGAGTGCATCAAGGTGATTCTGGAGCTCATATCAGAGGTGAGACCTTAAGTGTCCATCATGCCTGTGCTGCCAGACCTCTCTTTCCTGCCTTTATCCCAATGTACCCTAACCTTTTAATACCCGCATGTGCTCTGAGCCTAACCTCTTATCACCCGCATGTGCTCTGAGCCTAACCTCTTATCACCCGCATGTGCTCTGAGCCTAACCTCTTATCACCCGCATGTGCTCTGAGCCTAACCTCTTATCACCTTCATGTGCTCTAAACCTAACCTTTTAATACCCGCATGTGCTCTAAGCCTAAACTTTTATCTGCTCATCCTGTCTGCATTGCTGCAGGCTCCCATCAAAGGCCGTGCTCAGCCCTATGACCCGAACTTCTATGATGAAACATACGACTATGGCGGCTTCACCATGTTTGAGGAGCGTGCTCGCAGACCCATGGGCTTCCCCATGCGTGGCCGTGGGGGGTTTGAGCGCATGCCCCCTCCTGGTCGTGGGGGTCGGCCCCTGCCTCCCTCACGGAGGGACTATGACGATATGAGCCCCCGCCGTGGGCCGCCCCCGCCACTCGCAAGCAGAGGAGGTAGGGGGGGCAGTCGTGCTCGGAATCTGCCCCTGCCGCCCCCTCCGCCCCCCAGAGGAGGGTGAGTGTCGGTACAGACATCTGTATGTCTCCCCGGGGCTGTAGGAGCTCATACTGATTTTCTGTAATTCTGAAAGCAGCGACAGAAGAGCAAGACCCGTCGATCGTTATGAGAGCCTGGTGAGTAGTGGGTGGGGACAGGGGCTGGGGTGTGTGGGGGGGCTGGGGTGTGTGGACAGTAATTGGGGGGATGGCTGTGAGCCTGTGGTGATAGACAGGGGGGTACTGTTAGCATGCGGTCAGCAGTATTGTGGGCGGGGTTACAGGCGTGTTGCACGGTTGTGATTTATAGCATGCTTCTGTAGCTGCCAGTAACGTCATTGTCACTAACTCTAACATCACACTTTTTTCTTCCCAGAGTGGTGGTGGATATGGTGAGTCTGATCTACTTCCTTTTCAGATATGGTGTCCCTGGATTGGCTGCTTTGCTGTTAAGCTCCAAGCAGGCAGCTAGAAGAGGGGTTATTGTTTTTGTTGTGCTGATTTCAGTCTTACTGGGCCTGTTTAAGATGGATAGTATTGGTTCTGTTTAATTTGAAAGCATGTCATAAATCTGATTTGTTACCAAAGGACCTCTTAAGATGTACTAGTTGCTGAGATACATTAGTACCAGAAAATGTACGTTTTAATTTTTCTGCTTTATTTCCACCCTGTTTCCATGGAGACAATTCCTCCTCTTGGGAGCCCTTTCAGTCAGGTGAGTGTGTTGTATGGCGCCCACAGGATGATGTGCTTCTCCCAGCCATTTCATTCGGGTTTCTCTGCCCAGTAGGCGGCCGCGGCTCTTATGGAGACATTGGCGGTCCAGTGATCACAACCCAAGTGACAATTCCCAAAGATGTGAGTTGGCTGGCTGATTCTGCAGAATGTGTTTCGGTCATCGATTTGAGAGAGGGTAAATTTGAGTGTATGAGTGTGTTCTCTTGCAGCTGGCGGGATCGATAATAGGAAAGGGTGGCCAGCGGATCAAGCAGATACGGCATGAATCAGGGGCCTCGATTAAAATCGACGAGCCCTTGGAAGGCTCAGAGGACCGGATAATCACCATCACTGGCACCCAGGACCAGATCCAGAATGCCCAGTACCTGTTACAGAATAGGCAAGTGTTAGATGCTGTGTATGTGCAAATGTCTGTCTGTGAACACCATCCGCTTTGCTGCACTGCCTCTTACAGCTGCTTGCAGGATCACGTTTGTACCTCTGCTGATTTGTATAAGTTTAGGTTGGCTTCCAATTCAAAGATGTAATGAAGTGTTTGCCTCAGGAAAGCAGAGGCATTAGACTGCAGAGTGTAGAAGTCATGTTGCACCCTGCTCTCCGGGGCATCCCAGCATGCACTGCTGGTTGGCTTTTTGCCTCTGGTCCCCTGCCTGCCCACAGGCCCCTACAAACCCACCTGCTTTTGGCAGCTTCCCTGTGCTGATTGTTGATTTCTTATTTTTTTTTTTTTAATCATGCTTTTTTGTTTTATTACAGTGTGAAGCAATACTCTGGGCGCTTCTTCTAAAGGGGACGTTGTGGAGGAGACAGCCTGAGTGTTACTGCTGCTAAGTCTGTTAAATAAAGCCACATTCCTCTACCTTAGGTAGATGGCCCAATGCCCGAGCAGACCTGCCCTTTGTCTAACCCTCTGTGTAGCTCTCTGATGTGAGTGGAGCCTCCGTCCTCGTGCTTGTTCTCGTGTTACGGCACCGTGTGAGGAGGCAGGAAGTGATGCGGCTCAGTCCTCATGCCTTCTGCAGTACACAGTCATCCTGTTTTGTAAGGAAACTTTTATGATTTTTAAAATAAACTTAGTCAATTGTTCCCTCCTGGTATGTTTTAGTTAAAAGAATGGAAATCTATGTAAATAACTTTCTATGAATTTGTGTTTTAATGCTTATAATGCATTTTGTTATGTCTACATGAATAAACAGGGATAAGATTTTCCTCACATGACAAGCATCCACTCAAAAAATGGCCACATCTGATGCATCTTGTGGCTGTTTCTTCTTGCCCATAGGCCACATTTTCAGAAATATGCATAAGTGTCACGTTCCTCACCCATTAGTCATGTTCACTGATCAGTTTGATCATTCAGAATGTGAATGTTATGCTATGAGTTATCGGTGTTAGAAGGGTGCAGATCAGGCCCCCTGCTTCGACAGTATTCTCAGCTCAGGCTGGATAAGCTAAGTTATCGGTGTTAGAAGGGTGCAGATCAGGCCCCCTGCTTCGACAGTATTCTCAGCTCAGGCTGGACCTTCTTGAGGGAGCATCAGCGGCTGCTCATACCAGTGAAGCCCTGATGCTCCCAAAGCTTTTCTGTACACGTTTAACCAAAATACTGTGGTACCATTTTGTTACTACCTTTAGAATTTTTAACCTTTCAAGATTTTGTCAGTATATCCTTTAGGTTTTTGCCCCTCCTGTTGACGCCCTGCTCAGCTGCCTGGGTTTGGTTTTTTACATGTTACATGCTCCCTGTATTAAAGCTAATTAACACATGACGTCACAGTGGTTGGTGCAATATATGGATATATTGATGCTCATGGTTCTATAAGAGAATCACTTTTCACAGCATTCGGGACTAATGATGTTTTACACACTGCTAACTGCTTTTGTTTGAGTTAATTTTTGTTCTGTTGTATGATTTAGACGCTAATCCAACTTTGTGGGGTGAGAAGGTTTAATGTGGGTATGAATGTGACTGAAAAATGCCGTTTTTATCGCTCTTCCAAAATGAGCACAGTTGCATGCAGAGGCAAGAATTGTGAGCAAAAACAATTTTTTTCAGAGGGACAAAAACGAAATTGACAGAATATGGTCCGAACATCCTAAAATAAACTAAGAAATAGGGCTTTTGGGACGTGACAAGGCAGTCAAGTATATACCCACGTGGAGTAATGTGAGTGCATAAAGGCAGCTTCCAAGGTGCATGGGTGACTTTTCATTCATCAGAATAATAGCATCACTTCCTGGGATTCCAGGAGGATTCCCCAGGCCTTTCCCCAGATTATTTCACATGCTCTCAGACCGCAGCCTTGCCTTGAGTCACACTTGATCCAGACAGAGCAGGGAGAAATGTACGTACTCAACAATCACAAATGGACGTGTTTGAAAAGTAGGTGTGATATTTTTTCCTCTTGAATATGGATGTTCATGTGAAGTATTAACAGCAATAGCCTGCCAAGAGCTGTACAGGACACAATGCAGGTAACGTTCTCAGGGGTGATAGCGTTCCGGCACCACGCCGGATTTCCGGCGTACTGTGGCTGCGGGAGAAAAAAAAAATCAGGTTCGCGGATATTGATCTGTCATTTCTCTAGATCTGAGATGCGCAGGTCAGAGAGCAGCTTTAACGCTGAACGACTCAAACAATACACATACTAGCCGATGAGCCAATCAGAAGTAGGGAAGGGGCGGGCCTTGTGTCTTTGTCAAATAGATTGATACAGGTTAAGGCAATGCTCCATGCGCGAAGGTGTTTTTAGCTCCCATACTGTACAATGCGCTATATGCACGCTCACTTCCGCATTCTGACTAAGACGGCTGCTTCACTTGCGGTGCAGGCTATTTCACGATTACAGAATAGCTCCGTCAGACGTGAAACCTAAGGAAAATGTTATATTCGCGGTGCGGGAAAATGCTGATTCCGCTACTGAGCTATAAGTGAATTGCCTTCCTATTTCATGGTCCGAGATTGTTTCAGAAAGGTCCTATCAT
>JABJVO010000115.1:30678410-30693493 GCA_026770805.1 Boulengeromyrus knoepffleri
AGAACCTGCATACACACACACACAGTGAGTGACCACAGAACCTGCATACACACACACACAGTGAGTGACCACAGAACCTGCATACACACACAGTGAGTGACCACAGAACCTGCATACACACACAGTTAGTGACCACAGAACACGGCACCTGCATACACACACACTGAGTGACCACAGAACACAGAACCTGCATACACACACACACACTCAGTGACCACAGAACACGGCACCTGCATACACACACACTGAGTGACCACAGAACACAGAACCTGCATACACACACACTGAGTGACCACAGAACCTGCATACACACACACACTGAGTGACCACAGAACCTGCATACACACACACACTGAGTGACCACAGAACCTGCATACACACACACTGAGTGACCACAGAACCTGCATACACACACACTGAGTGACCACAGAACACGGCACCTGCATACACACACACTGAGTGACCACAGAACACAGAACCTGCATACACACACAGTGAGTGACCACAGAACACGGCACCTGCATACACACACACTCAGTGACCACAGAACTTGCATACACACACACACACTCAGTGACCACAGAACCTGCATACACACACACACAGTGAGTGACCACAGAACCTGCATACACACACACACAGTGAGTGACCACAGAACACAGAACCTGCATACACACACAGTGAGTGACCACAGAACACAGAACCTGCATACACACACACTCAGTGACCACAGAACACGGTACCGGTACATATACGCACATTCGGCTCACATTATTTGATGTTATGTATTTTTTCATTAAAACGAATCCATAAGAGGCCATGCACCCGGTAATATGAATAGATTTTTCCTGTAAAGACGTGTACCGTCAGGCTTGCTTTGGGCCAGGATGGTAACGGTCTCGCCCCTGGGGATCTCCAGCAGGTACAAGACGGCATCTTCCCGCACCATCCCCCGGAAGTCCATGTTGTTCACCTGGAAAGCGAGCAAACAAATCACACACAGACACTGGAACCGTCCCACGGCCACAGGAATCGCAGGCACTGAATGTTCTCCATTATGCAGCTATGTCCATTCATACACATCACAGCTGCTACCACTACCCTCCCTGGAGTGTAGCAGTGCTCTTCTGTACAAGTGTGATCATGCTCCACCTTCTCATGAGGTACCTTCAGTATCTGATCCCCAGTTCGGAGACCCTCCCTCTCCGCAGCGCTGTCCTCCTGCACGCCGGCAACGAAGATGCCCACGTCACTGCCTCCCGCGAGACGTAGCCCTACGCTGTCGGCCTTCTGGAACTGCACCATCACTGTGTTTGGGCTGAAAAACCAACACACTGCAATGTTCCTCTCAGAGAGCACTGGGTGCTCAGGAGAGCATTTTCAGTCTTGTGTTGGGTTAGTAACATGCAACTTATAAACTGGTGTTCCACATTCACTAATATATTTGACCTAAGCATCACGAAAAAACCCAGACCTCCTTCAAACAGCACACTCCACGTGATACACTGGCTTCATCCTTACTATCCTAGATATGCAGATGTTATAGATCATACACTTCTCCCCACTGCAGATATACAGATCATACACCTCTCTTTTTTGCAGTTTACCCCCAACTCTTCTACTGCAGAGCCCTTTTCAGTACAAATGTCTACAGTTTATTTATTTACCCGTATGTTTCCTCATCCTCTGGACTTGGGTGGAGCTCCATCTTTGTTGAACTGCTGACCACTGGTGCAACTGCCATAACTGGCACTGGAAAACAAGTTAAGTATACTGGGAGAACTGGAGAAGGAGCCAGTACAGCTTTAATCTTACTGCGTATTGTGTAATGCTGTCAGAGGAAGGCACTGGAAGCCCGTCAGTTACCGGCAGGCTCTGCCACTCGTGTCTCCTCCTTCTCGGGCAGCTCACTGGGCTGCTGCTCCAGTGCCCTGAACGGGGTCGGCTGTGCACCCATCTTGGCCAGCCGGCCGGGGGGGTCCTCCCTGGGGTCAGTGTAAATGTTCATGTCACCTCAAATAGCCTTTAACAGCTCTGATCTTCCCCAGACCCCCAGCAGGGATCAGAGATTGACAGCATTTCAGGTACAAAGATGGCGGCATTTCCCTGTACCTGGGCTTCTCGCGCAGTTTCTCGTTGGACGAGTGTGAGGAGATGTCCTCCTGAGGGGAGTAGGAGCGATACGACTCGATCTCCGAAATGTCTGCAGCCAACAGGAAAAGGGAGCAGAGGTACAGGAAACTGTAGATTGCCCTCTTCATTCTCAACAATGCTGATCTGGCCCACAACAGTCAAGAGGCTGTGATCCTCCACATTCCCGCCCCCACCCTTTCCCATAGGAGCCAATGAGAGGACACCAACAAAGCCCCCCCACAAGGGACAAACCAGAACAATTCACAAAAAGGCATTTTCTTCATAACAAATCTAACTTGACAGAAAATACCATCTGTGTATCCCATAAGGGAGAAAAGGACAAAGTCAAACTTAAACTTAATTTCACATACAGTTGCAATATATTCAACCCCCTCATCTCTAAAGACAATGATGTGAATTGAGGTTAATGAAAATACACAAAAAGCCACATTAAACAACAAAAAATGCTTATTGATGCATATTTGAGTTATTTTGAGAAGATAAGATGGACTTCACTTTCACTGTCTTTTCACCAATGTTCACAAGCACTATTATTCAACCTCCAGCTTCAGTACTTTGTGGAGCATCCCATAGCTTTTATAGCTGCTGATAAGCATCGTCAATAAGCACTGACAAGCTTCCTCCACCTCCTTGTTAGAACCTTTGCCCATTCTTCATATATAAAAGCCTGTTGTTCATTGATGTTTTCAGTGGGATTTAAATCCGGGAACTGAGAAGGCCACTCCAGAACATTCCAGGATCTAGGTTAGCTTGGAGGTGTGCTTGAAATCATTGTCTTTTTGGAGAGTCCAATCATCATCAAGGTTCAATTTCCCAACAGACAGCATCGTGTTGCTCTTTAAAATGGCCTTTTCATAGGATACAACATCCCCAGGGTCCTCAGACTGAGCACAGGTGCCCCCCAGGGCTGTGTGCTCAGCTCACTGCTGTTTTCTCTGCAGATGCATGACTGTGCTGCCCAGCACAGCTCAAACCACATCGTCAAATTCACAGATGACACAGCAGTGGCAGGACTAATCAGTGACAATGATGAGACTGCATAGGGAGGTCGCATCCTTGCCATATGAGATCAACGTCTTTCGAGCCCAAACCCCGGCAGAGGTTACCGTCGGGCTCCGAGTCGCTGTCGGCCAGGTGCGGGACGCGGAGCAGGACCTGCCGGCGATCCCGCTGAACCAGCAGCCGCAGCTGCCCGCGGGATCTCTCCACCAGCTTGCCAGCATCGCTCAGGGACAGGTTCTCTGTCACTGTGCCGTTAATCTGCCAGGAGAAGCAGGAGGTGGACCACAGAAAAACCAAAGTTATCCAAAGCTATCAGTATCCACACTTGCATCCTCAGCGTTAATGTATAACTATATAAAAGGCTGTAAGCCTATGTGTCCCTTCTGAGCTGACACTCTGGATGTGATATTGTCATACCTTTAAGATGATGTCACCTTCCTGCAGAGCACCATCCCTGCTGGCCAGACCAGTACTGGTCATCTCTTTGATGAAGATCTGACTCCCCAGCCGAAGCCCGTACTCTATAAGTGAAGGAGATTAAGGTTAGACTGATTTTCCTTAAGGACGACACAGATATCCAGCTTCTTGCTTATGATTTGCTCTCAGGGACAAAGAAATAAAGGTCATACAGTAGAGGTCACAGCTTGACCTCATTCAAAGGTCCAACAGCAGGTTCCCACCCAGCACATGCAGCTTGCGTACCTTCATTTGGTCGATTCTTCAGCAGGACGACATTTAATGGTTTCTCCAGTTGCTCATGGACACGGCTGTGGCTCGGCGAGGGGGAGCGGGCCTGCAGCTGGTCCCTGCTTCTGCTCCTCATCAGTCGTTCTTCTGGGCGGGGCGACGGGGAGGGGGCCTGCAGCTGGTCCCTGCTTCTGCTCCTCATCAGTCGTTCTTCTGGGCGGGGCGACGGGGAGGGGGCCTGCAGCTGGTCCCTGCTTCTGCTCCTCATCAGTCGTTCTTCTGGGCGGGGCTCATAAGACTTGCGCTCGAGCTCTCGCTCGTAGCTGGGGTCGCGGCTGCGAGTCGGGCTTTGACCGCGTTCGAGGGCCCGGCCCCTGCTGTGGTCTCTCCGATAAGGCCCCTCGGGGCTGGCCTCTCTGTCTAAAGAGCGCCCCCTGCTTCTGTCACGGTACTGTCTTTCTGGACTCAGATCCCGCTCCAGACTCCTACCTCGACTGCGATCTCGACCGTAATCCCGGTCGCGGTCACGCCCTCGGCGTTCTGGGTATCTAGCCTGTTCCTTTTCTGGACTATGCTCATGAGGGTAGTCTGCATTGCTGCTCTGAGCGCTGTACATGCTGTGGTCGTCATAGTCGTAGTCTCGGTCATAGTCATAGTCTTGGTCACGGTCATAGTCTCCAGGGAAGTCAGAGAGCCTCTCGTCTTGTGACTGGGAGCGCTTCAGTGCACTGGGTGCTGCTCTCCTGGGTCTCTTCACCACCTTCATGGGTCAGAAAGGCCGGCATTTAGGAATCAGAAGACACACAAGACGCAGGTCCGCTTAAAGACCAACATGGCAGATGTAGTTAAAAATAAACACAACATAGACCCAAATAAAAGATCAACAAATCACTGAAATGGGTTAAAAAAAAAAAAAAAAAAACTCACAAATTTGGCCACTTTCCCACATTTTCGGAGTTGCTGCACAGCAAAGGAATGTGGCACATTCTCCATGGACAAGCCGTTAACCAGGATCACACGGTCATTCTCACTGCCAGGGCAACAGTTACACTGATGAGGATCACAGCAGTCACGTGGTACTATGATATACCATCTTAACATATTACAGTGAAGCAGCAGAGTACAGTGAGTTGGGTTATCATTGATGTCTGGGAGAGCAGATACAGCCAGGGATTACATGCCAGAGGTTTTATTCATTTTGCATTTTATTTGCTTTAGCAGACACTTCTATCCAAAGTGATGTGCTACTGAGCGTACAGTCAGCCAGTCCGTGGAGAAATTGCAGGTTAATGGCCTTGCTGAGGTGCTTAGTGGCGAAACGACAGCGAGCCCCTAAAGAACGAATTACAGCTTTTCAAAAAGCGGATGGTTTCAATCAATCGACCTCAGGGCCCAACACGCTTGCGCTACACCGCTCTGCTCCACACTGCCTAAGGACAGGAGACAAGCAGCCAACTCCCTCCAGGACGGCATTCTGAGGGGAGTTTAAAAGGTTTTCTCAAACAATAAAAGACAGTAAGGTGGCGGACCTACTGTCCCTTTACAGGAATGGTGGATAATGAGTGACGGAGAGCAGGTACATACAAAAGCAGTCCGTCGGCCGGGCCCCCCTGCAGGACGTCAGACACGATGATGGACGTCTCCCCAGTGTCCACCTTGGGATTGTCCCGGCCCCCAGTGACAGCAATTCCGAAGCCCCTCTTAGAGTCCTTTAATGGTGGGCAGAGAGTGAGAGATAGAGGGTGAGTCACACTGGGCAGAGGCATGAGATGCAGTGATTCACATGATAAGTGTCAATATTTGGCATCTGACGCAGTGTTGCACACAAGATGCACTGGATTTGTGTTCCAACAAAAAAGGTGCATTATGTTCATCACTCACCCTGTGCAGAGTGACAGTGAACTGCTCCCACACAATCTCCTCCATCTCTGGTGTCGAAAGGGGACAGATTTGTTCACTGCAGGGAGAGATTTCTCGTCAGGGACACACTGTATCTGCAGCCCATTCCAAGCAGGAGCTGTAACCTCCTCCACCAACTTCAGGTATAAGTATGACAAAAAGCACAAGGCAGACACACAGACCCTACTCTCCCCGACGGACTTCAGCACAGCAGGGAAACGGGTGCGAGGGAGACCAGCCTACAGATCTGGAAAGTTAAGGGCCAGAAAGTACAAATCCAGACCAAGGTTTTGTTTCAACCAACCAGTTGAGTACACTGTAATTGTGACTCTTTACACTCAGCTGGTTGGTTGAAACAAAACCTTGGTCTGGATTCGTACTGCATTCTGAGAACAGGGCTCCTTACAGCGGCTACAGATCACAAACACAGAAAGAGCACAGAGTGAAAGAAACCCCTCTGTCCCCAAGGACCCGAAGCCCCCTTCCTGCTCCTTCACCCCCAGTAAGTGTCTTATTCCTAGGATCCTTCAGAACACTGAAACTGGAAAAAGATCCCTGAAAGCAAGCCTGAGGAACAGTGAGATGAGACCCCGTGTCAGGCTTTCGGCCCTGAAGCAGGCCCCTCTACCACCTACACTGTGCAACACTGCACTGACCGAGCAGCTTGCTAGTGCTGGATATGTAGGCTGAGACACGGAGAAGCTGGAATGTCCACACACCCCCCACCGGGGCAGGAGAATCAGGATGCCTATATCGCAGCGCTCAGTTTCAGCTGGACTGGGCGGGGCCTGGGCGGGGTGCAAGCTGCAGTGGAGTTTAACAGAGGGAGGGGTATAACTTAATGTCACTGTTAGGAGGCAAATCCTGAAGGTGGCCAGGACTCACGTAAGGAAACTTACGGTGGTTTGATTTAGCTCACGTTCTGCTGAAGTAGATGCAAGTGCGCAATGTGCTCAAATAACCATCAACTGGATCGACAGCAGGCAGGTGACACTGTTTAAGGTCCCTGCTATCCTATGGTGCTCAGATCACCAAGGACATTCCCAACCTTTCCATACTGGCTGTGAGAAGAAACCAGTGACTAAAACAGCAGGTGTGGAGACTAACAGTCATAGCGATACCTCATTCATCCCTGTGCAGATGGATTTATTATCAGTTGGTGAATTAATCAATTGGGACCAGGTATGGGAGAATATATGTAACTCATCTAAGAATCCGAATCATCAGTTGATTCACTATAAACTATATCATAGATTTTGTTGTACTCCATCATGAAGGTATAGGGTGGGTTTAACATCACATGCCAATTGTGACCTGTGTTCGCAGGGGACTCTGAGCACTTGGGAACGTCCTCCTGTCTATTTGTTTTGGAAGAAGACAGTAGGTGTTTTATCTAAATTGATTGGGACAGAGATTCCTCTGCATCCCAGACTGCTACTGTTGTTGAATGATGTGGATGTAGTATTGAACAGAGCAAAATGCCGTCTGTTGTTGGCAGGCTTGACAGCAGCCAAAGATGGATTACACCACACAATCTTTCTCTAACAACATGGTTACAGAATTTTCAGGATCTTCTCATGATGGAATTGTCCACTGCCAGACTACACAGGGCTATGATTTCATCTATTGAGTACTGGGAAAAGGTTGCTGCTATGATCAAGTCGTTATATATTGCATAAATATAGGAATTGGCCTTATCACTCTCCTGATGCAACTCATTTTGTAGATGATTGCTTGTGGGACTACTTTGGGGGAGGATTGGTCTGAGGTACGGGGATTTCAGGGGCACCAGGGGTGGGCTCTAAGAACACACTACAGATCCTGTTCTCTGTTCATGTTCAATCACAGCATGCAGTGGTCACACCCCAAAGGTGTATGTGCTCCTCTGGGCTGTAGTAATGGTGCTGGCCATAAAATTGCCGTTACCTCCTCAAAGTAAATACGTACATCCAGGAAGCACAGTCGATCAGAATTTCAGTGGTTCTGGGACCTGTTACTCCTACAATTTTTTTTATCAGCAGCATGAAAATAATCCATGAGCGTAATAAGGTACTAATAACAGGGTTATTCCTGTCTGCCTGTTAAAAACACAAAGATATTGAAGATGTAAGATCTTTTAAGTTTTGGGGAACATACGTTTAATGAGTAAACAGAACAAGCTGCTCATTGACCAGATCTGGGCCAAATCCAAATTAAAGTTAAAGAAGGTGTAGGGATCCCGAAGACAGACGCCGAATGGCAGCAACTCAAACAGAAATCCCCGGTCCAATGGTCCAGCAGCACAGACAAACAGGGGCGTGGCCATCAGCTCCCATGCAGCACAATGACGGCACGACGCCAGCAACAGACCTCATCCTACGCCATCATCCCTAACAGCCCTTGGCTCAACACTTGGCAGTAACACTGAAATAAAACTAAGGGTTGGAGATACTTAAAGGAGGACACTTTCCTGGGGAGGTGCCGTCACACCACCTGAACGAGCAGCTTAACCCCTCTGCTAGTCACCATGTCTAGATTAAGAACAGCTGAAGTGTTACTTTCAAACTAACTATTCTCATTTCATCCAGCAAGCTGCTCACTACATATGAAAGATGGGTGGGTGTCTTTATTTTGGAGTCTTATGTTCCATCCAGTTTGACGAGTTCTAATATACTTCATTGATAGTATGATTAAAATGTTTATTGGTCCAGGCTGTATGCACCTGCATCATTCTCTTCTCAGCCCAGTACCTTCACTAAAGGAAAGCAGCGCACAGTGAATATGAAACACGAACACCGAGAGTAAAATGCTATACAGTAAATCAAACATAACCAATCAAAATCAGCACTTTTCAGTTTAAAGATCCAAAAATAGGGATGATTAAATTGTCCATAGGCGTGAATGGCGGGCCTGTGTGTGTTTATCTGTCAGTTTATGCATGTCTCTGCGTGTGTGCCCTGTGATGGGTTGGTGCCCCATCCTGGGTTGTTCCCTGCCTTGTGCCCTGTGATGGGTTGGTGCCCCATCCTGGGTTGTTCCCTGCCCTGTGCCTGTAGCCTCCGGGATAGACTCCGGACCACTGCGACCCCCAATAGGATAAGCGGGCACAGAAAATGGATGGATGGCCAGTTAATGACTCATAGACGTACAGCACAGTGCTCTCTTTTTAATTACTAGGGTAATATTAGTGACATTCTACGGAGTATTACTGTGAGTCAGACATGGGTGTGTCCAATAAGGATGTGCTGATCGATACCGAAATGCTGATTCTTTTGATCTGAATGTTTCATTTTGAAAATCGATTCTAACGGTTAAATACTGGGTTATTTTACCTGGTAATTTAAATGTTTGTATTAAAGGAAGCAGGACATGAACTACCAGCAGACAGGGTCGCCCATAAGGGAAGGGGAAGACTTTCAGGGTTTCAGGCAGTTATTACTAGGAAAATCCGTTCCGCCGGTGCATCCCGCCCAACCCGCCAATTTTACCGTCAGGGTTTAGTCAGGCACCATCTCTAGCCCCCACTAATGTGGGACGCAGGGACACTGGCGTGCTCAGGTACCAGTCATGCTCAGTCAGTCAGGCCACAGCCAGGCCGCTAGGCACAGGCCAGTCAAAGTAACTTCGGCAATTCAAATTCCTTGTATTTCAAGGGTTCCTCTTTCTCTCTATGGTAATAAAGGCATGGGCTTTCCTTTTTACTAAGTACCCAGAAAAATCATTGGTCGCATTCCGTACTTCCCGATTAAATAAGGCGAGCTTAATGTGCCGTAAGCACACAACTCGATTTTTCTCAGTTCTGTTGTGATGAATAATACATTAATCACTTTTATGGTTAATCTCACTGATCCTTGCTTTCACGTTTGTTTTCATTTGGCTTTGCAAAGAATTTAGTTAGTATGTGGGAAATACAGCCGTTCACACACATACACACACACACACATACATTTTATATATATATATATATATAATATAAAAGTCACAATCCACAGGCCTAGGTAAACTTTTAATAGCCACGATTGAAACGTTTCTTTTTGTAGCAGCGGTTTGTGACCCGCCGACAAAGTGACCAGTTTCTCGTCGCGGAGGTGAACAGTGTATGAGCGCGTCCAGTTCGCCTCGTTTTCCGTGTTGGTCCGCGCTTGCTTTTCTTATTACAGGAAACTACATTAATTATGAAAACAAATCACAAGTAGCCCATGATTAATTGCGATTCGCCTATGCGTTACATTATAGCGAGAAAAGTTTAAAAGACATACCGGACAGGCGCTAAGAGCCGCAGGTTCCCTCGGACCGCACCCGGGCCAGGAGCCGCACTTCCCGCGAAATGGCAGCGCCGAGTCCCAGCGGGGCGCAGCCCCGGTTCCCGGAAGCTCGCAGGTGTGTGTAGGTGCGACTGCGGCTCCGGGCGACGCTGTTTGCCTGCGGTGTTTCACACGTTACCCTGCGAGTAAACGCTGATCACCCTTATTGTGTCCGGTTGGTACATTCAACGGCTTCTGAAATACTTTGCAGGGGGGCTACAACAATATTTATATTAAAAAAGAAAAAAGGAAAGAAAAAAAAAAACAGAACAAAAGACGATCGCACAGGTAGGACAAATAGTGTCGTGTCAACAGGCCTAATTGCAGTTGATTAAATTTCACGGTTATGTGTATCGTGCATTTATATTATGAATCTATTTATATTCTTTCTTAAACCACAGTAGAGAAGATCAGCGGGAGGAGCCGACCTAAACCGGCTGGACTGGTTTCTGCTTGTGGAGCCCGGGGCAGCGTCCAACAAGCCCGAACTCATCTGCAGCTACGGTGCTCAGATACCGGTGCTGCTGCCAGCGGGAGGCGTTTGCAAAATGATATGTGAGGATCCCTACAGTTACTTAATTTTGTTTCTGGACATGGCTATTTTGTCCCTGTGGTACACACACACACACACACACAGACACGGAGAGAGCGAGAGAAGGAGAAGGATTTGAAACGCCTAATGTTTTCTCAACTTTCTTGCACAATAAACCTTTTCTAATCGTCGTTATCGCACTCAACCAGAGGTGTAGCGGTGGGTAAATGCATGTATATGGTCTGTACCCACCTAAAAATTGTATGTAGTATAACAGGATACCAACCTACCTATCACCACACTCAGCAGAAACACTCATGTTTGCAAACGTGGTCCTGTATCAAATCTGATCGGAATGAAGATTAGTGGTATCATAACATGGTTTCGCAACATGTTTGTGAAGTTTTTGAAAAGATCCGACAGACATGCTGCATCATTCTTCTGACTGCTCCACTCTCGGTTACTGCTAATTGAAAAACTGTGAACTAAACTGTGCAAATAAAATACTTCTTCATTTGGAAAATGCAGTATCTATGTGACCTGTTCTGATTTAGCTAATCCTTTTCACCTCACTTTGAGCAGAAGTTTGCTGGTCCTCTCATTCAGTCAGATGTCAGCGTGTGACTCCCCAGAAAACAAACCACCAGTTTACCTGAATGACCAATAGAATCAGTGTGTTTTGCACCAGCAGCATCAGAGGGCTGATTTGTTGCGTTGCAGTTACTGGTTCAATTCCCATGGGGGTGACAGAGTGATTTTTCATCATTATACTCTTGAGCAAGGCCTTAACCCCAATTGCTGTAACAATTTGTAGAATTACTGGATGGATAAACTGCAAATGTAAAAGCCAATAACTGTGTTTTACCCAAATGTTTTACCCAAGTACTAGTTGTGACATGTAACTATGAAACTACACCTATTCATTTATTGTACATTCAACTTACACTAGTAAACAAACAGAAAGTTATTATATTAGCATTTTAACGTTTGGAATAAACATATAGTTATTATAACACTTGACTAGTTAAGATGATCATGCATAGAAATGGGAAAGGACTCACAAATAAATGACATTGATGCATCCCCTGGACAGCCCCTCTCCCCTATCTAACCCTTACTTACCCACACCCCCAATCTCTAGCCCCCCCTACAGTAGGCTTGCATGATATCCAATTTTTCATATTGTTATCCTTCAGGAGATCTAAAATATTATTGCAACATTGCCTAAGCCAACCATTCACACTCTACCCACCTATCCAAAAAAATCTTTAATAAAAGCTCAACTTTGTGTGATTTGTCTCAATGTACACTGTCAGAAAAAAAGAGTGCCAATTTTTACCATTCCTTGTCACTGGGGCTGTACCCTCAAGGGCGAGCTAATTGTACCCTGCAGTTGTAAAGCAGAGGCCTTGTAAAATTGCGAATTACAGAAAAAATCTGTCAAAAATCGTTTGGGTTATTTCGCTAAGAATCAAGTGTCTGAAACTGCCCTTTTCTGTTATATCACTATGCAGCACTGCTTCAATTATGGTGCACTCTGTCTCAAAATTTAATGTTTCATTTTTTAATTTTTTTTTGATAATACATGGTTCAATCCATGAATACACATATTCTGGATTTAATGTTAACTTACTACTTGCTTAATGGCACACTGGTCTAACGAACACCAGTTTGATATGCTGAATATTATTCATATTAACATACTGCCAATTTAGACGTGCTTATTCTCGTATCTATATAAGAACATTCCAAATAACAGATCTCATTTACACAATGATAGCTAGTAACGGAGTGGATCATGTTGGCTGCATCATTTTGCAGGTGTTGAGTGTGCGAGGGCGGGGTTCTGGCTTCACGCCGCAGTATAAAATAGCCAGTATGGACGCTGGAGAGTCCGGGCATTTTAGGAGTTTGGGCATTGGTGAGCGGTCCGTGTTGAAGATGCTGCCAGCCGCTCTGACACGCTCATAGAGGCGGGGTACTGAGGTGTTGTACTGCGGTCCAGCCAAATCGACAGGTTTTACATAACTGCAAAATGATGCGAGTCATTGACGAGCCAGCCGTCCTTCGCGACACCGGCTTCGGGCGCGCCCGGGCTCCCCGCTTTCATAATAAGCCTTCAGACAGCGATGCTGACGCCCTCGGTTTGCCCCGCGAGTCCCAGCCGAGGAAGGCGGCCGGCAAGAGAGAGCCCAAGCGGGAAGGGCACGGCGGAGGGCATTCACTCACGGCAAATGCCAGCGGTAAAATCGAACTGATTATACCTGTGCTTTTGTTCCGTAATGCTGCTGCTGGTATAGGCGTTTCGTGGGGTAGATATCTTATGGGGTACACAGCATTTCACATAGCGGTGACAAGTTTGTACCGCCCCTTTGCATCCAAATGATGTCGTGGAGTCACTAGTGCACCTGCCTCCCGTGAGATTAGACCCGCCTCCCTATTTTCATTGGCTCTGCCTCCCTGATGTCACATCTGACGGGATTTCAGTGATGTCGATCATCTGACGTACGCCAGTTTCCTCAAACGCGCTCATATAGCGCCGTTTTCCAAGAACTGCCTGGATCCGTGCCTGTGCAAACAAGTCCCACTACGTAGATAGAGGTCGAAGTACAACACCCTGCGCTAGCACCCACCTCCTTAGCTGTAGGTGAAACCACAGGCAAATCCTCCTCAAGGGCTTTTACAGCCTCGTGGAAATGTTGCATTCCTCCTAACTAAACGTTCTTTCCGTTAGAGGCATAAAACGCATCTAAAACTTTGACTTAATTCGAGACAAGTATGCACACGCATTTACATGTATGTATCAGTTGAGTACCTTGTAAAAACTCTTTATGGTTTGCAGACTACCCCAACGCATTTGATGTAGCTAATTTTAGGTTTGCAATGGCTTATGAATTTGCCTTAAGATTCCTTGGGACTTGTCAACCCTGCTATGGTATGACTCAAGTGGTTTGACTTCACCGGGCTGATTATCATCAGCCTCTGCTTTAAAGCCGATTCCAGCCCATTGCATTGTATGCATATTAACTGAAGTGTCCAGTGTACTGGAAACGTAAATCCAGGGATCAGGCTTACTTTTTGGTGTCCCAGTCTGGGTTATTGCCTGCCTTGTGCCGCTAGCTGCCAGGATAACCTCCACACCCTGTGTAGCACTAATGGGTTCAGAAAATGGGTGGATTTTGTTTTAGGCAAGGATTAGCAGAATAGTTATTTGACGATCTCACGAACAATGCATGTCCATAATTGTGTATTTAAGAAAATATGGTACAGTTGTAGTTGCTGGCCTGGCATGAAAAATGACCAAAACATTTTTTATTTTGTGCACTTTGTAAATTTAGTGACCCATCTTGTTTTCTCTTTGAATGTCTGCCATAAAATCTACCCTTTGATCTGGATTACGTAATGCTCTTCTGCACCCAGAGCTGTGGGCACTGTCTTCTGTGTGACTGGCTTGCAGTTGGCATTCAGGTGGCTCTTGTCTGTCTCTAATGTAGTTTGAAAACCAAAATTGTTCCCTGTTCAGGAGCCCAACAGCGAGAGGAGCGATGTGTGTCATTCCAGACCCACCAAGTCCCTGTAAACAAGGCATCTCTGGAGCTCTCTGCAGAAAAGTGAGATATGTGTCTTACCTGAAGTTGGCTGGGTGTTTTGGAGCTTGCCTACAGGTTCCTAGATGGCTGAGGTGTCACCTGTCAAATGCCGACCTCTAATTCAGAAATCAACAGAGGGACCAAGGTGGCTGGGGATGTGGGGGCAGTCGGGTGGGAAGAGATCGTGGGGGTAGGCTAGGAGCCCCCCCCCGCAGCACCGATGGCTTTGATCAGCGAGGCAAAAGGGAGTTTGACCGCCACAGTGGGAGCGACCGAGCGTGAGTCACTTTTTGCACTGTCAGGCTGTTGGGTCTGTCTGGTCAGCTCTCCAGGTTAATGCCAGCAGGACTGTAGCTCTTTGGCTTGGTCAGAATTATGTTTGCATATTGAGTGTCTGCAGCACTACTTAACCAGGGCTTATCTGGTCTCCTGACGCTGCTGATCATGGTGCGGCATGCTAGCATTCGGTCTCCTGTAGTTGTATTGCAACATGTTTAGGAGTGTCAGACCAGAGGAAAAGAGAGGAGGGACTGGATCTTGGAACTGGGGTTCTGTGAAGGACCCAATGAGGTAAGAGCACAGGATTATGGGCTGCCCATACACACTGAGGCTTCCAATGCTCACACTCTGAATGGTGATGGAACCTGCCAATTTCCCCTGCGATCAATGGCATTTCTCTTATTTAATGGCTAGGGCCCTTACAGATGCAGCTGCTGGTGAGGAAGTGGCCCTGAATGCTTTGGAGGAAGAGGAGGAGAAATGGTGGGTGTCCTGTCATGCTCATGGATGTATAGCAACCGGCAGGGTTGGCTTATAGCCTAATTTTACAGCTGGAGGCGTAAGCAAGATTCGCCTAGAAGACCGGTGCGGCTGCTGTGCGCTGGTGGGAGGGGGGGGGGGGTGTGTGGGGGGGGGGGGGGGGGGGATGGGCGGGGC
>JABJVO010000115.1:30701715-30725174 GCA_026770805.1 Boulengeromyrus knoepffleri
GGAAAGGCTCACCCGCCGAAATGGTACAGACGGCGCACGGGGAAAGGCTCACCCGCCGAAATGGTACAGACGGCGCACGGGGAAAGGCTCACCCGCCGAAATGGTACAGACGGCGCAGGGGGAAAGGCTCACCCGCCGAAATGGTACAGACGGCGCACGGGGAAAGGCTCACCCACTGAAAGCTGTATGCAGACAGAGCTGTATGCTTCTGTCTGGATACGTCCTTCAGCCTTTCTGGTCTCCTCCCGAACTACAGGCATGGTGTTTAGGCAGAGTGAAATGATAAACATGCCTTACAGTACACAGTGCTTTCTGTGGTTATCTGTGGATGTTCATTCCCATGACCGGGGGCAGGCCTCTGACTGTAGTTTGATAATCGTCTCACTCCCTGGAGCTCAGTCGGCTTCACTGAGCGCCTACTGGTTTCTTGTTCTGCATCTTGCCATAGATAAGATTACGGCATGCACCCTAGCAGCACCGGATTCCTCTTACTATCTTCTATACATTTTTTTAAAATATGCCAAAAAAATTTATCATCTAAAGATGGTGAAATAGAAATAGTAAATACAATAGAGAAGAAAACAGCAGAGACATAGCTCTTTACATTCATCTAGGACTGAAATCTGATATTTCAGCCGTGATCCGTGGAAGGGTGTGTGCTTTTTCTTTGAGGAAATGTGTTTCAGAAAATGTCCAGCTCTGTAAATATGAACATGTTGGATTAAAGTAAATTATGCTGCCAAACCAGTTGATTATGTGCTCAACACAATTGGCTCCCTGAACAAGTGTCACTGTGTGAGTGTAATCCTTAATTTGGGGGGGTTTATCCAGTTACAAGCTTTATAATATTCTGCTGCATCATCACACAAATCCCCAAAGAATGTGGGATTAAGACATTCAAACCGTATTTCTCATGTAAGTCAGTAACTATCGTGCCCTACCCTGTATGTACACCCTCTAATGATACCTGTCTAGTTTGAAGTTTTCAGTGATAATAAACACATTATTTTATTTATGAAACAAAAAGGAATGCTTGTTTCGACATTTTCACATACTCATTAGTCACCTAGGTTAAACTGTAATGTTCCATTATTCCTGGTTACAGACTTCATTAATCAGGGTATGAATAAAACAACAGCTTCCTTAACTGTTACTGCGTCTGAACACTGGATAAGGTTGGCAGGGTTACCTGGAGTGGAAATGCATTTTGGCAAAATCTATGTTTTTGAGGATTATTGTTATTTTTTTTTTTTGATTATTATTATCCAGATTGACCCTGGATTGACTAAATGGTGATGAGTGGATGGACAAACAGACATTCTTAAAGAGCTGTGTATTGTCGCATAAACCTTTCTTCTAGAATGTTCTGGGAAAAGTCTGGGAAAGTCTGCAGCCCATGTCTTGCTCATTGCAGTTGCAACTGAGTTTCTTCAGCGCTTCAAAACACTGACATCTTTCAAAGGGGCTGATTTCCACAGGATCAGTTCACAGATAAATTTATGCTCAGATCTTTGAACCCATGGTACTGAGGGCTTTATTCAAACCTTTGGCTGGAGGACGTGACTCAGAAGCTTCCGGTCTGGTTGAAAGTTATTAATGGGGGTGCAGTTGTTTCTGTTTTGCGAGGCCAACTTTTGTATTTCGCAGGATAAGGAAACCTATGAAGTGAAGTGAATATATTTCAGTTAGCTACATGGCTGACAGCAGGGTCATAGCCAGCTATGAGGTCACTGGGGTCCGGACATTAGTCATTTTTTTAGAGTTGCAAATAAAATTTAAAGCCAAATATTAACCTAAATAAAAAAAACAGGCTAACTAACGTTTCACATAACTAATTAAAAATAAATAAATAAAGAGCTTATGAAGGGGACAGTATTAATAATGTGAATGAGGAGGCCCCCCACATCCCCCACCCCCCGGTCCCAGATCTCACTATTTTTCAAGCCTTGGTCACGGCCCTGATTGATCGGAGCATCTAGGACAATGTTAGCAAGGCATCTTAGGACAAGGAGACTTGTTAGACTCTCTTGAGGACAGATGAATGAAGACGAGTTGTTGGCGTGTTAATGCAGATATATTACATAGAGGTAGCCTCATATGGCACGTTAAAGGCTGATTTAGTTAGTGTTACTATTTAACTGCTCATAGTTATTTCCACTTTTCCTGATTGTGAAAACTCCCCAGAGACCAGAACATGGCTGCTCAAAATTCTCCTTAGAAACATGATATTGTGTATGGAGATATGCTTCTGCACAATGGGATGTTTTTGGGTTTTATGAGGTTCAATAGTGTATCAATGCCTTCTCTCCTTTTTAGATAATGGTTATTTCATTGATTTTGCCCAATTGATTTTGTGTAATGGCAAGCAAACAATATATAATCAAAATAAATGGATTCTGTGTAAAAACAGAATGACATTTTATATAAATTGGCAATGAAGAACTGAGTTACTAGGTCGCTGTCAATTCTGACACCAAGACCTGATATTGAGGTGAAGAATGACATGGGTCCAATCCTGATTCAACCCCAGCTGTAATTGCACTTGACATCACCAATCGTCAGATATCTAAAGGCTCCTCAGCAGGTGTGCTGCTTAAAGTGGAGAATCAGGATGAAATGTGAGTGGAGGACAGAGAGGACACTGTAGGTTTCGGTCTCAGTGCTTCTCAGGAACCGTGACAAATTTGCCTTTCAGCAAAGGCTCCAGCTGGGCGGAGCTGGGGAAAGACTATCTGCTGTATCCGGATCAGTGGAGTAAGACTCTGTCCTGGATTTAAAATAGTGTCCATTTCAGTCCATTTCATGCCAGTGTTATAATGAAGTTTAGGCTGAGCTATTAATGCTTAATTTACATTGTAAGTCTTTCAGGTAAACTCATGTATTGTTAGCACACAGTTATTTACAGTGTATTTACACAAACACTGTGAGTTCTGACAGCATGGAGATTCTGTAGGCAGACATAGATAAATGAAGAGAAATATACCATGTAATAGGGGATTTGTCTTCCTGGCTCTCCTATTGTGATATATGTGGAGATCTACACACAGTGGCTTATGACACTGGGGGGTCCATTGCATGATAGCTACTCGTTCCTCATTACACTGGAAGGCTAAGCCATGACCCTCACAGTTACTTGCGCTGAGGGGGTCCAGCCATAATCCACACATCAATTCATTATTGTGTTTCATTGATTTATATTGCTTTTTGCCACATGGTTATCTTTTCGTGTTTACAATGAAATCACACCACACGCTGCAATAATTATGTCAATAGTAACAATTGGGTTGGTATATATTGGCTCTAAGTTACTCTTGGACCATTGGGCAGGATAAGATGGATGGATGGATGGGTTAGTACATGTTTTCTCTGTTTCCAGCTTACCAGCAAAGTAGTTTTCGTGTTTTTGGAGTCCGGCCCTTGGGTCCCCCCCCCCCCCCCCCCCCCCCAACAGAGTTCGGCTGAGAGGAATTTTCAGGGGCAGTCTGTCTACATAACAGCTTGTGGGACAAAAGAGTTGGAGCAGTGATGGTCTGGCTGTGTTCCACATTGTAACTGAGTGGGGTTCTGGACAGTGGAGATTGGCCCCATCTTCTTCCTTTGGACATTGGAAATCGGCCCTGTCTTCCTCCCTTTAGACGATGGAGATTGGCCATGTCTTCCTCCCTTTGGACGATGGAGATTGGCCCCGTCTTCCTCCCTTTGGACGATGGAGATTGGCCACGTCTTCTGACCTCAGTGCTCATTGTATTGACATCCTTCAGTGTTATACTCCAATCAGGCTTTCCTCCTACTTTATAGTTTGCCTGATTTTATTTGTCCATGTTGGCCCGGAGCTGCTTATCCTGTCCTCTACCACACGTCTCAATGGCCACGTCGCTGTCAGCTTCCTCTCTCCCTAACATGGAGGCTTTCTCTTTCTGGACTGATCTCCTTCCTCTGAGATAGGGTCACTGAGGGCACACATGTGACCATGACTCTTGTTCAGTTCTGGGTTAGGGTGTCACACCTTGGCACAGTTGGCTAGCAGATGTGGTTTATCTTTGAGTGATGAGTTCTGTCCATGTTCTGGGAAGGTGCTAACATTGTTTGTCTGTAGAGAATTAAGTTATTTATGGGTCGATCTGTGATCCAGCATCCCTGGTTTTCTTTCTTCTTTTAGGCCAATCCCAGCCTGATGGTCTGGCATGGTCTGATTAGCTCTGAAAGGTGGAATCTAGCCCTGAGTACTGCTGATGTAAAGATGTCAAAGACTGTAATGCTAAAGGCCATTATCTTACAATGGCACATTGCTTGCCATCATTCGCTGGGACGCTGGTGGATCTGTGATAGTCACAGAGTTTGTGTTTTGTTAGTCCCTTCAATAATTTAGTAACACTTTACTTTACAGGGCAATACTTAGTGATAGCTCAGTTACTACTGAAGTACAAATCATGAACAAATATAGTCACTACTTGAGATAAAAGATACATCACAATTCATTAATGATGAACAAACATTGTGTTACTCACTTGTGTTATTCATTACTTGTTCCAGCAGTAGTTCCTTCAGTAGTGCCTTTAGTAGTTTACAAAGGTTTACAGAATTAACAGATATAGCAACAGAAATATTAACTGCTTGGAATAAAACATGCATCATGATTCATTAATAATGAATTAACGTGAGATCAGTATGTAACTAAGACTTAGTTTGTGGTTAGTTGATAAATAAGTAATAATGTAATACTATATTATTTCTGCCCCATCAAGTAAAGTGTTACCAATAACTCTTCTCGGCACAATCAGGGCAGGTTGGAGGGAGTCGCACACTCTGGGCTATTTGATCGAAATTTAACTTTTAAGTATTTAAGTGTTTAGCTTTTAACAAGCACCGGATATTATATAACTGGCTACCAAACAGAAGCTACACGCTAACACATACGCATAGACAGCACAGACGTCCATTTTCATGTATTTCAGTATGTATCTGAGTTTTTAACTGCTCCTGAAGCTTCCAAGTGGGGGACAGTTTGGCTTAACCCCTCCACGGCTGTGGATTTTTCTACCGCACTCTCTGACTATTCAGTATCAGATGTAAAAGTCTGGTTGGTTGGTTTCTACAAATTGCCCACTGTCTGTGACGTGGAGCACGGAACAAATCTGTACATCCCCAAAGTACAAACATAATTAATATGCCCACAATGGTACAAAAATGTTCCTCATAGTCCATTTTTTTTACCTTAAAAGTGACAATTACCTACAGCTATAGGGTACAATTTGCAGACCCTTGAGGGTATAGCCACAGTGACAAGCTACAAATTGGTACACTTTTTTCTGACAGTGTGCACCGTTGTTCCCTGAGTATATACCATATGTTTACTTCCTGTGAGTATATCCTGTAATTGCTACCCCACCTGCTTTAATGTTAACAAAGGGGCAATTTCTGAAGTCTGGTCTCTCTTGGTTGTCATGGGAATGGAATCCATTTGCTGCTGCCCTAATGGGCTATTACCCACTGCCTTGTCTTGGGGGGCTTTCTAGGACAGTCAAGGTAGTAATAGCATTGTGCTACATTTTGTTTCTCCAACAAACCGACAGACTGAAGGATGTGTTTCCTTTGATTACAGCTACTCATGAAAGCAGCAGAGTATGCTGATGTGGGCTTTGGAGTCCCACTGACTCTGGATGAAATATGTCAGGGAGACCTTTCAGCTCTGCCTGGGTCACCTTGTTATGCCTGTGATCAGGATGATTTAGTTTTCAGATTTCATTCAAATTTTATTCAAAGCTAGTTCTCTTTTGAAATTCATTGTGTATTTTCTTACTCATTCTCCATGTTATTTGCGCTTTTGATAAATTTCACAGCTAGAGAGACAGAACAGCTCATGGAAGAACAGCAGAGGAGCCTGCTTGTGAAGCCATGACCCCTGGGCTAAGTATGTTGTATTAGTTGCTATAAATAAAACCACACAACATGCTTAGCTGGACTGCCTCAGAACCCTGGATGGTTTGAGAGACTTTGAAAAGCAGAGAAAGTCCTCTCTTTCCAAGCAGGGCCCATTTCACAAGATTAATCTGTCCTTTTTAAGTTACTCTTTTTAGGTTAAAGGCCAGTATTGATCAGCATTGATCACAATGATGCAGGAATCTCTTTGGTACGATGACCTTCCCCATATATTTTATTACCGTTCTTCATTTCCGCCACTGCTGCACCGACCAACCATATGTTAACCAACAGAATCATTTCCAAGCTTCTATTTTGTTCATTAGTCTTGTGTAATTTGCTGCAATATTTGACTTTGGCACCGATAACAATAAATATCTAGAATTTGTACATCGAATGGGTTCCATCCATGAATATCTGGCAACTCCAGCGCTAACTGATAATGAATCATTTCTTTTGCATTGACAATCATAAGCCTATTGAAATGAAAGCCCCTCTTGTTTTCCGAATGGACATGAATTTGTCAGTAAACTACACACTGATAGAGTGGCTGTTTCCTAGACCATTCCTCAGTTTATAACACGTCTGGAGGGGAGGGCCTCTTAGATAAACCCAGGCCTTTCATTAAGACAAAAATAAAACAAAGATCAGGAATCTCATTGAAATTATAGATCTTGTTATTCATACCGTCACTGTGCCTTCTCATTACCCCCCTACTGGGCACCCCTCAAGTGACTCTGTCACAGTGCCCCCCCACCCATGGCTCTGTCATGTTGCCCCCCCATTCGCTCTGTCACAGTGCCCCCCCCACTAGCTCTGTCATGGTGTCAACTTTCATTGGCTCTGTCACAGTGCCCCTCCAATGACTCTGTCACAGTGTCCCCTCCAATGACTCTGTCACAGTGTCCTCCTCAGTGGCTCTGTCACAGTGTCCTCCCCCCTCAGTGGCTCTGTCATGGTGTCCTCTCCCATTGGCTCTGTCACAGTGATCAACATTTATTCAAGTTTTCCTGCTTAAACAAAATCTTTTCTATATTTTTAAAATAGTCAAGTAACAACCAAAACATTTTTTTATTGGTTCACTGAAAGGCAAATTGCTTCTGCAAAGTAAACCACATGCATGCTAAAAATCTGCTGTCATGCTAAAAATCTGCTGTCACCTTTCATAAAAATGGCCATGATGAAGAGATGCTGAGAATGGTGCGGAGGTGCACAGCGACTGCTCATCACTAAGGGGAGATCAGTAATTTCATATTTCAGTCTTTTCATTCAAACAGTGGGTCTAGGCTTGGGGGTTCAAATCCCCCTTCTCCTCCGTGTGTGGGCAGTTTACAGGTTCTCTCCGTATCATACTGGGGGTTCTAGTTTCCCAACACAGGTCAAAGACATGCCATTACACTAATTGGTGTTCCTAAATTACCTGTAGGGTATGTGCCCTGTCAGGAACTGGCATCCAGTACAAGACATACCCCAGCCTGCTACCCTGTGACATAACTTCAATTATTTTACAAATCTTTAGGAGGAAGCCCTCTGTGTTTTAATTAATAGCAATGTCTGCTTCTTCAATTAATTAAATGCCCAATTTAGGCACAGCTGTCTTCTTTTAATAACTCAGATCGTAAGTTTTGAAGTACCTTTGCTTTTACTTTTTAGCTAGTGCTACTATCTGTTCCACACAGAGGATAGTGCTGTTATCCGTTACATATTGTATCAGTTAGTATTGGGATCTCTTGAACATAGTGTCAGTTAGTGTTGGAGTCTCTTGAACATAGTGTCAGTTAGTGTTGGAGTCTCTTGAACATAGTGTCAATTAGTGTTGGAGTCTCTTGAACATAGTGTCAGTTAGTGTTGGAGTCTCTTGGACATAGTGTCAATGTTGGGATCTCTTGAATATTATTGGACAGTTGGACTCTTGGGACAGTTCTCCATCCCTGCTGTAAACAGCATAGGTTAAGCCTTGCTTCCTCCTCCGGAATCGACTGACGCTTTTCCAGAATCTTTTTGAGGCCGACTGAAAGTCATTCTCCATCGCCTCACCAAACTCCTTCCACATCTGAGTTTTTGCTTCAGTAGCTGCCAAAGTCGTATTCTGCGTGGCCTGTCGGTGCCTGCCAGCTGCTTCAGGAGTCCCACAAGCTAACCAAGCTCGGAAGGCCTCCTTCTTCAGCCAGACAGCTCCCTTTACTGCTGTTGTCCACCATTGGGTTTGGGGATTGCCCACTGCAACAAGCACCAACAACCTTACATCCACAGCTCCGCACAGCTGCTTCTGCAACGGAGTCCCGGAACAACATCCATTCAGGCTCAATGTCCCCTGACTCCCTTGGGATGCAGATGAAGTCCTACCAGAAGTACGAGTTTGTCAGGGTCAGTGCTTGTCCGACCCCCTCCTATGTGTCTTGTCCCATTTGGCCAGCAGATGGCACTGGTCATTCTGATTCCCTCCCTCTGTCTTGTAGCCCTTCAGCCCTACTGTGTTTCCTTGCTTCCTGGGTCACTGCATAGCATTGAGTATGCAGCTCAGAGGCTGAACCCCTCTGGTCATGAGCGTCATTCACTATCATAACCAAGTTGAACATCTCCTAGACAAGGGCCTTCTGCAGATGCTCCCAACACACCCTCACCATACATTTAGGTCTACCAAGTCTATCCGGCATCTTCCACCACCACTGGATCCAACTCACCACCATCTGGTGTTCAATTGACAGCTCAGCTCCTCTCTTCACCCGAGTGCCCAAGACAGGATGGCATGTGTTTGCTTTTTGCAGGTGATTTGGTACTGTTAGCTTCATGGGGGTGTGATTTCCAGCATGCACTGGGCCAGTTTACTGCGTGTGATGCGGCCGGCATGAGAATCAGCACCTCCATGTCTAAGGCTATGGTTCTCAACTGGAAAAGGGTGGATTTCCCTGTCCTGGTGGGAAACGAGTTACTGCCTCAAGCAGAGGAACATGTTTATGAGGGAGGGAAGAAGAAAGCGGGAAATAGACACTTAAAATTAAGCAGACGATTTTTTTGTATATAAATGATCAGAAAGCGACAGTGAAGGTCCAATCATCACCCTTTATAAACAGTGGAAATGGTGGTAATGGTCCAATCAGCACCCTTTTTGATAAATGGAAAGCGGCAGTGAAGGTCCAATCAGTGCCTTTTTTCCTTCTCATCCGGCACATGCAGATCAAAAGATCATTCATACTGACAGCAGCCATGTGATGACACTCAGTAATAAGCTGTAATGATGATGCACTATTCAGTGTAACCATGAGTCAGGCCTCTTTATACCTGTGCAGTATCACCTCTGGGGTAGTTGTGAGCAAGCACAGCACCCACCATCTTTAATACACCGATTGTTCTTTATTTCTACAGCAATTATTAAACCAGTTATAATCCGTTGTGAGAATCGTCTCGATTCTGCATATGTGTATAAAGGATAACAGGGACTGAAAAATAACAAGCTTCGTTGCTCAGATTTCAGCTGTGCAGTTATATGAATAAGCCATTGTTTTACATTCTGCCAAGCTATGTGTGCTACACCATGGTAATGCTGTGCTAAAGCAGTGCTACACTGTGCTAAGCCTTTGCTACCACTGTGCTAAAGCTATACAATGTTTGCCATAGGTTATGCCTTTTGCAATGTTAACAGTACGCTTACACTCATGGCTGGACAGCAGGTGCTTGATGTACTATATCCTCCTGAGACCCAAGGAAAAAAGTGTCCTTCAATTTTAGGTTATTTGTCTTTGGAGGAAATAAGTAAATCTTACAATTTAGATTTTTTCAAATTTATTTTTATTTTTAATTTCACAGCATGTCCTCTTTAGTGCACAACAGGAATAAATATGTTTCCTAACATCAGTGAAAAGATAGATGCAAAAATAAAATGTCCACTACAATGGACATAAATGAATGGGTGGGATCTCAGGAGGTTACGGACAAAAGTATTTGGATTCCTGGCCATTACACCTAATTTTATGACATCCCATTCTAAATCCTTAGGCATCAATATGAACCTGGTTCCCCCAGTGCAGCTATAACAGATACCTCTTTTGGGAAGGATTTTCACGATGTTTTGGAGTGTGTCTGTGTGAATTTTTGCCCATTCATTCAGAAGAGCATTTGTGAGGTCAGGCACTGATGTTGGACACGAAGGCCTGACTCACAATCTCCATTCTAATTCATTCCAAAGATGCTTGATGGGATTGAGGTCAGGGCTCTGTGTGGGCCAGTCAAGTTCTTCCACACCAAACTCACCAACCATGTCTTTATGGACCTTGCTTTGTGCCCTGGGGCACAGTCATACTGGAACAGAAAAAGACCTTCCCCAAACTGTTCCCACAAAGTTGAAACCGTAGAATTGTCCAAAATGTCTTGGCATGCTGAAGCATTAACAGTTCCCTTCACTGGACTTATGGGGCCTAGCCCACTCCACAGGACACACTTCCACTGCTCCAGAGTCCAGTGGCAGTGTGCCTTACACCACTGCATCTGCCGCTTGCCATTGCTCTTGGAGATGTGAGGCTTGCATGCAGCTGCTCAGCTATGGAAGCCCATTCCATGAAGCTCTCAGTGCACAATTTTTGTTCTGGGGTTAATGCCACCAAATACATTATTAACGTTACACACTATGATAAGTCAAAATGATTTTATTGCTAATTATAAAGTTTTAGATTAAAAAAAAATGTCTAGTTGCTGTTACATCCACAAAATGAATGAACACCGGCCCACAGAGGTCACATATCCAGTGCCCTCCATCTAGCCTTGATCTACCTGCAACACAAGAGCAGCTATATGAGAATGCTGTTTGTAGACTGTAACTCAGCATTCAACACTATTGTCCCACAGAAGCTCATCAGGAAACTGGATGCACTTCACCTCAAAAAAACCCTCTGCAACTGGACACTGGACTTTCTGGCTGAGAGGGAGATCTGAGAGATCTCAGGCTCTCCAGATAGGGAATAATATGAGGATCAGTAACACTCAGTACTGGTGCCACAGAGGGATGTTTCCTCAGTCCGTTGCTATTCACCCTGATGACACACTGATTGCTCTGCTTGAACTGCATCACCAGGTTCGCTGAGGACACTGCAGTGGTGGCTCTGATCAACAACAATGATGAAACTACATATAGGCTGGAGTCAAACCAGCTAGCCGAACTGCAAACCTTCAAACCGCAACTGCCTCCAGAAGATCATAGGAACATCCCTACCCACCCGCATTGACGTATGCAACCACTGCTGCATCACCTGAGCCCACTCCATCACATATGACCCCTCACACCCATCAAAACAGCCTGTTCACCCCCCCTTCCAACTGGAAAAAGGTTCCAGGGCATTGAAGTCCACCATCACCAGGATCTGCCACAGTTTTCTCTCACCTACCACTTAAATGCTGAAAATGCACGTTTGCACTGCACTGTTTCTGTTATTTCCAGTCTGCTTACATGCACTGTTTACTTGTATTATTTGCACTGCCATTGTTGCAAATTGTGTGCATTTGAATTCTTCTTCTAATTCATTTTATTATTCACTATTCTCCCCCTACTGTTGATTGTTTGGTGTTCATTTCTCAACTCTTCCTGGCTCTGGCTGTATACTGCTATATAGAAACGAGATTTTGATTGATCTGTGTGGAATGACAACAACGTGACTTGCCTAGACTGTCACAGTCATGTTCAGTGGGATGTGGCCAGACAGCTCCCACGGGGACCACCAGGTGGCATAACTATAAGATAATAATAATAACAATGACACTCTATTAATCCCTGTGGAGAAATTCTCCTTGTGTCTACCCCAGCTTACCCTCCATTATACACATGTAGATGAAAGGGGGGGGGGGGGCTAGAGTGGCACCCGTGGTACTGGGGGTTAAGGACCTTGCTCAAAAGCCCACAGAAATATGACTGTTCTGCCAACAACAGGCTCAAACGGATGACTGTCCGATCACAGGCACAGAGGGCTAGCTGCTGTCCGAACCACCTGCGCTGACTCACCTTAATCCGACAAGCAGTGCCTCAGTATCAAGGTCCCTCCAGATCTCTGATCCGCCAATGCAGACATGTGATTCTGTATGTTTTACTGTCTCTATACCATGTCTGTTCGACAATATATGTATATTCCTCTGTGCACTACTGTACATTCTTGTTGCAGTATGCAGCAGAATTTCCCCCGGGGATGAATAAAGTTAATCTTAATGTGAGTAGTATATGACTGGCATCCTGTCCACGTTGTAGTCTGGGTGGATGCATTACTTCTGGATTAACATTTGTGAGGGAACCTGCAAACTGCACTGATCCCTCTGATAATCTTCAGTGCTTATCAGCTGTAGTAACTGAGGGTAATGACAGAGCCATACAATGGTGAAGTTTGATCGGAAAGTACAGTTGGAGCAAGAGGAGCTCCACTGGTGTAAAGCCACAGTATTTACTTGTAGATATTTACTTGTATAGCTGACAGATTTTCCCTTTAAAATGCACAGAATTCTTTAGTTTGTCATTATTGTATGCTTTCTCGTGCTATTGTCATATATTATGCAGTTCCTCTAGGATTTTCAGATTCTGCAACTGCATAAATGAAAACAAAATCAAGTAAACTCCATCCTCAGTATTTCCTGTGACACCGTGGCAGTGCACATTCATGCGTGTTTTCTGCTAGGCTGTGCTGTGGGGAACATGAACATTTGTTATTATATATCTCATTTTGAAGGAAACAAAGAAAGTAATTGCATATGTGTCTCTCTTAGAGAACTTGCGATTTAGCCAGTTTTTGGAATTTTTCTGCAACAAAACCACATAGTACTCTGCAAGTTCTGAGAAACGCTGCTGCAAAATCCAGTGTTTTTGGCTGCAACAATCCCCCCAATAACTAACAAATAACTAACATTCATCCTCCATGGTTCTGGGGTGGTTGGTGTAGTTTCGTATGTAATTATGTGTGAAGTTTAACCTATGAGCCTTTTTGCACCTCCTCTGCTTGTTTAGCATAAAGGTCCCGGTTCCTGTTGTGTGGTGGGAAAGCGACACACGAAGGTAGCCAGGAGCTACAAAGTTCCCAGTCAAGAAGGCCCAGGAACTCAGAATCTGGAACTAGGTTCCTGAACTTCGGTGGGAAAGCACCTATACTGACAACATTTATCAGCCGATGGCAACTAATGTTACAGAGCAAGTTATGTTACTCTGTCACTGCGGGGGAAAAAATCATTCATTTGGTGTTGACATTGCACAGTAGGTGTCTCTGTTGATCTTTCCCTCCATACCCTTATAAATACATAGTCGACAGTGAAGCTTGTTCTGTATATTGATTAGGAAAAAATGAAAAAAAATTATGAAAATTTGTGTAAAATATGTCTTATTACCATTAAAAAATGAAAATTAAAATGATGGGTAATAATAGATTATGACACAATTTTTGTGATCCTGTCCATCAGTAACAGCCTCTTAATGGGAGATGCTGAGTCTGTTACTGGACTCTCATTTATGTTGCTGGGCAGGAACCAACGGGGAACCATGTCGCAGGACGACGTCTGTAGGGCTGCAGGTCGAGCCAAGTGCCATGACTGAAGACAGAGCCAGGACAACCTGTGCTGTAAGACAATCGGGAGGATTCTCTCTTCAGTTTACATATCTACATGGTTGCATTATGTTGCATATAAAATTCACGTGGAAGCTAATATACCATAATGAAATTGGATCTGCAGACCACACAAGAGGGAAAATGTTAAAGTGAAAGTCAACTTTTCCTGAGGATTTCTGTGCTTTATTTTTTCTGCCAGCTTTTGCCATGCTCTCCTCAAGGTACATTGCCCAGGCCTAGCTGGAGGAACAGAGTGCAGAACACCACCCACCCCACCTCTGTGTGGCATCTGTCACCCACAGCCCTGCAGGAACCAGCATGTAGAACTGGGAGAGGGAGAGGAACCCACACATTTCTTTCCCTGGGCCAAGAGGTCACTCACACGTTCCACACATCCCTGCCTCACACGTTCCACACATCCCTGCCTCACACGTTCCACACATCCCTGCCTCACACATTCCACACATCCCTGCCTCACACGTTCCACACATCCCTGCCTCACACGTTCCACACATCCCTGCCTCACATGCATATTCAGGTGCAGCACCTCCACACTTTTCTTGGCTAATGTTGAAGTCTTCACACTTTTTCTGATTGTTTGATTTTTGATATTATGGGCCATTATACAGTATAGTATCTAAGACACTCAGTACAATACCTGGTCCTGTTAAATACTTTCATATTTCGTTCAGAGGCGATCCCAGGGACTCTGAGGGCCCTAGGCAAAACAATGCATTGGGGCCCTCCAATTCACTCTCTCCCAATGTGGTAAAATTTACTGCCATTATTTCAGTGTGAAGTCTAAGTATAATAATAATAAACAGGATACACAAATAAAGCAGATTGGTCGTGGCAATGTATTACAATATGTAATCAGCCGCCGGCATGGGGCCCCTCCCAGCTCAGCGCCCCCTGCCTGATCTGTCTCTGTGCCTCTGAATCTGTTAAACCAACAGCGGTACCTTTAGCCGAATCGGTATTTTCCTGGTGCTGTGTCCTTGTATTGCACTAGCTTGCACCTGTGTGCCATTGAACCTAACAGCACATTAATCATAACTGTACGCACGACATAATCCTAACAAACACATACTTTCAAGAAGGTTAGTGATGTGTTGATTTCATGTTCAAATTTTATTGTGTTGTATCGTGTACAGAGAACACTCTGTATTAATCAAACACAGCTTCACTTCATTGGGAAGGAAAAACACATTTTGCCAGTATTTTTACTTATTTTAAGAGATCTGCAGGAGATTGTAAGTTCCCTGGAAACATCAAGATGACTGACGTTTCGCCCTTCAAAAATGTTAATTCTATCCACTTTCTTGCCTACTAACAATGGTCATAATTAGAACAAGTAATAAATTTATATGGCTTACATAAAATGCGAATCTTAAATTCTGCCTTTGAGAAGAGTATGACCTCTTTAAAAGAGAGAGGTTTTTACAGTGTGTGCGAAAAGGAATAATGTACAGTTACCATATATCCCGGACCTGGCGTGTGATGTCCCACCAACTTTTATTAATTAATGAAGTGGCAGAAGATGTGGACTCGGGGAAGCCGTGTCACTGGCCCATTTCCTTATTGCTGCAGTGAATAAAGACGGTATCTGTCCAGGGGAGGACCTGTCAGGGAGGGGCTAAGGGTGTCCGCCGGCGGTATGGACCCCATCTGCTCTCCATTAGGTCTCACGGATGGCCGGTCATTTTGTTCTTTTCTTCGCTCAGTTACTAGAGTGCTGGAGCTCATATATACAGTACATGAGAGGAAAGAGACGGACGGCTCCATGTGGCTCGTAAAAGCCGCGCACCGGACGCACATTTCCTCCCCTCTTCTCTGAATGGGAAGAAGCGCTGCGAAGTCAGGCTCTCCCGGTCATCAGTTCGTGCGAAGTTTCCGAGGGAAGGGATCCGGTCCCGACGCGACTCATCGAAGGCGATGCGCACCGTTTTATTTTTTAATCTCACACTGGTACGTTTCAGCCTGCGTTTTTCGTCCAAGCAGACGGTTGTATCGGTTTTCTGGAAAATGTTTTTCCATGCTAACACTACTCCCCGATCGGCACTGTAATTTGGGGGTTTTAAATTGCTCGCTGCATCCTTCGGGTGCCATGCTTTCAGGAACATCATAAAGGGATCCGCTTGTTGCTGTAGGCGCCTTTTCATACTTAATTTTTCTTGGGGGCTTTACGATTCTTCACAGATTTCTACCGTTATGACTTAAATTACAATTAAATACAGAACAGCGGTACTTCTTTACAGTCCCTCGGTAAAACGAGTATCACTAGTCTCGATTCGCGCAGTCCTCGTTTGTAGCGGCTCCAGATACAGTAAATGCTTGGGAAAAAGTGACACATGCGCCGGTGTAAGTGACAGACATCGCTGTTGTGTGATGCTGCGGGTGGAGGTGATGGCAGCCGTGCTTCTGCTCATCTTGATGTGCGTTTTGAGCCGGGAGCTGTCCACCCAGGCAGTGGCAGATCGCTATGCCGTCTACTGGAACCGCAGCAACCCCAGGTAAGGGACCCAAGCAGCTCTGTCTGAAACTCAGCTTTGCGTTATTTTGGTGTGACTTTTAACTTTCACCATAACCTGACAAGTTCTGACCACGTTAATTCATAAAAAGCAAGGGGGGGATCTCAAAATATCTAGCAAAACATTACACCTGTTTTGAAGACCGACATGCTTTTTATACTAACTTTGCTTGGTTTTCAGATTATCGACCATGCAGCGTAAATTAGTCATTAACTTGTATGAAAGATCTGATTTAATAGTAATTAAGAATATGCATAAATCCATCCATCCATCCATCGAGCTTGAAACTGCTCCAGACTGGGAGCCTATTCCAGGTACCCTGTAGAATAGTATCTAAGGTAGAGCACACACTGGGTAGCTTGCTGATCCATCACAGGCCATCACTGCCAGGATCAGTTCCTGCCTCATGTGTTGCTTCCCCATTTGGCCAGCAGGTGTCACTGGCCATCCTGTCACTCTGTGTTCCCAGTATCTCCTAGTGTTTGAATCCTATATGATTGTTATTGACCCTCACCTGTTCCTCGTAACCCCTAGCCCTAGTGTTTGGCTAATTAGTAATGGTTCACACAATATCTGTCCCTTGTCTTGCCTTTGTGACCTGTGTATACATGTCCCTGCCCTTTCCTGGATTCTCTGTCAGTTTTGTATGTGTATTAGAGTGTATTTGTCTGTGTTTCAACGCATCGCCCCAGTGTTTCCCAGCTTTCCAGTGTGTCTTGATTAGTTCCCATGTTGTTTATCTGCTTTTGTTTAGACCCCTTGTGATCCTTTTTCTTTCCTGTATTTTTGAGTTTGGTTAAAAAATAAAGTTACCCATTCATCAGCCACAAGTGGGCTGTCATTCATCATGCCCCGCTGCGACACAAACAGCATCAACCAGTGTCAGCATGTACGAAATGAATTAAGTCTTACAGTCTATGGTGATGTGATGTTATACCATGTAGGAAAAGTACTGTACACCTAATTAACGAAAATGTTAGGGAGAGACTTCGCAAATCTTTACTTGCAATTTAGGTGCAATTGGCTGCATCTGCCATGCATTACATAGATGCTTTGCTAATGACACCATGCACCGGAAACCGTGCGCTATCCATGCTGACAACCTGGCAGGACATCAGGGCCCAATTGCCTGCTTTCCATCACCACGCTTTGCACCTGAGAATTCCCTTCATGTTCTGGCCTATATGGTCACATCATCCATATACAGGCCATATGCAGTGGCCTGCAGTTAGACCACAGGGAGATGACGCAGCATGCAGGTGAAAAAGGCAGGATTTTCACACTCATTTTTAAAATTGCAAGACAGCAGGGGCTGCATTTTTATGTACACAAGTTCATTTTCTCCATGTATTAGAAATGTTTTTGATGCTCAGCAAGCTGCCCTTTCATTGTAAGACATCTATAGCAATTGCTCTAAAACGGCCTGTACTCAGTCTGCCTCTGAGACAGTTGTTTGTTATCCCAGACTGGGGTTACAGATTTGCTATAATAGTCCACATTTCGTACAGCGAATCGCATTACATATAACAGAAAAGGAGGTGCCATTTAAGAAAAAGAGACTATTTTAACATGCATTCATTCAGTGCTGGGACTTTGGCCCGGGGAAGTTGTTTGAGGAAAAATAGGTTTGAACATTTGTGTGAGAGAGTTCCTTGGTTTCTCAGGTTCAATAATACTGAATAATGCGTGCTAATTTTGGCATTAAGGAAACCAAAAGGTCTAGTTCAGGGTTCTTCAAATCTGGACCTCGATTCCAAATCCAGGCCAGGTAGGTAGTTTAATAATTACTGATTCTGATTGGTCAGAGGCTTCACACCTGACTGACAGGTAAAGGAAGGCTGGAAAACCAGCAGTGCTCAGACCTCGAGGACCATGATTTGAATAACCCTGGTCTAGGTACTGAGCACTGACAGCTCAGTGTGTGTCTGTAACTGTACGACAGGCTACTGTGTGTGTGTGTCTGTAACTGTATGACAGGCCAATGTGTGTGTCTGTAATTGTGTGACCATGTGTGTGTCCGTCAGTCACCATATGAAGGCACCAAATTTGTCAGTCACTGTATGAATGGGCATCGCATCCATCAGTCACTGTGTGACAGGGCACCGTATCCATAAGTCACCGTATGACAGGGCACAGTATCCTTCAGTCACCATATTACAGGGCACCATGTCTAAGAGTCACTGTATGACAGGGCACAGTATCCTTCAGTCACCATATGACAGGGAACTGTACCCAACAGTCACTGTATGAACAAGACACCAAGTGTCCATCAGTTGCCATATGACAGGGAACCATGTCTGTCAGTCACCGTATGACAGGGCACCGTATCCATTAGTCACCGTATGACAGGGCACCGTATCTGTCAGTCATCGTGTGACAGGGAACCACGTGTGTACAACTGCATGGCAGGCCACTGTGTCTGTCTTCTGTTTTTTGTGTGTTCTGACCCCTGGTTAGCATGTTCTCCATTTTGTTTTCATCAGAGTTTACCAGTCTGGATCAAAACACAGAAAGACACTTTTGAGACATTGGACCCAGTGCATTTGTGTGGGATTCGTCCCTCCGGGAAAAATCATTGGGGATCCCTGTTCTGCATTTACCCCATAAGCAACATAACATATACCAAGAAATGTCACTGGCTGTGGCACATATACCCACTGGCCACTTTATTAGGTACACCTTGCTAGTACCAGGTTGGACCTCCTTTTGCCTTCCGAGCTTCCTTAATTCTTCATGGTGTAGATTCAGGTTGGTGCTTAAAACATTCCTCAGACACTTTTGTCCATCATAACATAATAGCATCATACAGTTGCTGCAGATTTGTTGGCTGGACCTTCATGATGCAAAATTCTTCTGCATGCCGTAAGTGCTCTGTTGGATTGAGATCTGGTGACTGTGGAGGCCATTTGAATACAGTGAACTCAATGTCGTATTTAAGAAACCAGTCTGAGATGATATGAGCTTGTGACATGGTGTGTTATCCTACTGGAAGTACCCATTAGCAGCTGGGCTCACTGGGGTCATATAGTGATTCAAGATTAAAAGCGTATATTGTCATATTGCATATTGCATTTCTCTGTGCATTGAAATTCTTACTTTGCTGTCCACACAAAAATGTCGAGGCACAGTATAATATAAAAATTAAAAAAATAAATACTTTTAAGTGTAATGTGCAAAAGAGCTTAATGTGCAAAAAATTACAGTATGAGGTAGTATGATAGTATGGTATGGTAGTATGGTAGTATGGTAGTATGGCAGTATGATGTCCATTAATCATACTCCTGTCGGCTGTTAAGGAGTCTGATGGCAGTGGGGAAGAAGGAGTTGTTAAGTCAGGAGGTTCTAGATTTCATACTGTACCTCCGTCCTGAGGGCAGAAGTGTGAACAGTCCGTGTTGGGGGTGTGTGGGGTCTTTGAGGATGGAGGCAGCTCTCCTCTGGACTCTGCGGTGGTAGATGCTCTGCAAAGAAGGCAGCAGAGTCCTGAAGAAAATGTCTGCTATAAGCTAGCAGTGCACAACACTTGTCCAGTGCAAAAAGAATAGAAAACACACAAAAAACAAGAGAAAGGTGGCATTTCAGAGCGGAGCGGGCAAACACGTCTGCCACGGGGGACACCATCTTGGTACTGGTCAGCAACAATACTCAGGTAGGCTGTAGCATTTAAACGACGCTCAGTTGGTACTAAGGGGCCCAAAGTAAGAAAGTATTATCCACACTATTACACCAGCAGCAGCCTGGATTGATCATACAAGGTAGGATGAATCTATTCTTCCATGTTGTTTACGCCAGATTCTGTCCCTACCACCTGATTATCACTGCATAAATCACCTGACCAGGTAATGTTTGTCCAATCTTCCATTGTCCAATTTCGGTGAGCCTGTGTCCACTGCAGCCTCAGCTGCCTGTCCGTAGCTGACAGGAGTGGCACTCGGTGAGGTCGTCTGCTGCTGTAGCCCATCTGCTTCAAGGTTCGCCATGTGCATTCGGAGATGCTCTTCTGCATACCTTGGTTGTAACAAGTGGTTTTTTGGAGTTACTTTTGCCTTTCTGTCGGCTTGTACCAGTCTGGCCGTTCTTCTCAGACATCTACCATCAACAAGACATTTTCGCCTAGATAATCACTGCTTACTGGATTTTTTTCTCTTTTTTTTTCCACATAAACCCTAGAGACTGTTGTGTGTGAAAATTCCAGTAGATCAGCAGTTTCTGAAATACTCATACCAGCCCATCTGATACTAACAACCATGCCATGTTCTAAGTCACCTATATCACCTTTCTCATGTTTTATTATCATTAACATTAACTGAAGCTCCTGATTTGTATGTGCATGATTTTATACATTGTGCTGCTGACATGTGATTGGCTGGTTAAGTATTTGCTTCAGCAAGCAGTTGAGCAGGTGTACCTACTTACCATCTCTGGGTTTAGCACTGGGCAGATTTTTTCTTTCTGGGGTATTGCAGGAAAAAACAAGCCAATCAGCACAGCCAATCAGCACAGCCCAAGGACTTTCCATAGGGTCACAAGGGGCAAAATTACAAAACCATTTTAATTTACATGCACTATACTCAGAGTATAATTTTTTTTTTTTTAAAAAGCTGTTAATTTTTATAAAAGTTCATCAGCATAGCAGATTGTTATTATCTTGTGACACATAAGAAATATAATTATATCATTTGTTCAGTTGTGTTAGATGTCTGAATGAGTTTTAATCCCATTCAGCTGAGGTGAAATGAGTTGAAATAATGAGATGGATCTCTGTGGGTAATCAGGCCCATTTCCAGTTTAGTTTTATTCATTTTTATTTTAGTTTGTATTTTTACTGAGCTTCATAATTTTATTTAAATTTTTTAGTTTTAGTTCAGTTTTAGAAGCCCTCTATAGATTTCACCAGCCGGGTGTGGGGGGGTTGGTGATCAGTCACGTGACCCAGGTTACATTGTGTTTCTCTCTGGATGTCAGCGGAGCACTTCTGCCCTAGAGCATAACTGTATACATATACAGTATATTTCTAACACTTCTCTCAGTCGTGTTGCAGCAGTGTCCGTCTGTTCAAGTAGTATAAAGGCTGGTAATTTACACATTCTGTTTGTCATCCCCAGTGGTTGAGTTGGAAAAATTTCAGGGGGGGTGGCGCGGTCACGCCTTTGCAGTGGTGGATGTATGGTTTATCCTTTACATATAGGTGCATATTAACTCTTACGTTTTCCAGCCATGAAACTTGGCAAGCTTATTGGCGCAGATTAGTGAAATGACCTCCATGTATTATTCTTTGAAAGACTAAAGATTGATCTGAAAGCCCGATTTAGGCTGGTAATGTATGACCTCTGCTGAGTGGTAAATGAACTGACAAAATGCCTTGTCCTCCATTACTGAAAATGGCTGATCATTTGATGCATCAATCTGTCCATTTTCTGTAAATACTTGTCCTTTTCAGGGTCACAGGGGGTCTGGATCCTATCCCAGAGACTATGAGCAGAAGGCAGGGAACAGCCCAGGATGGGCACACTCACTCACACACCATTCACACCTATGGGCAACCTGGTAACTCAAAATTCACTTCAGCATCTTTTTGGACTGTGTGGGGAATCCAGAGTACCCGGAAGAAACTGACGACAGGGGGGAAACATGCAAACTTCACGCATGGAGGGAGGGTGGAGACTCAAACCTTGGTCCCAGACGTGTGAGGCAACAGTATTAGCCCCCATGCCGCCAGTTCATCCAATGCCGCTTCATCTCCATTATTGTAGTAGTTCCGGCTTTAGCTCTGCTGCTGCTGCTATGAATACTGATAAAGTTTAAATATCGGCCAATATTGGCACATTGGACCAATGCTGACATCTAGATTTTTTATGAATATTGGTCAACACTGGTCAATTAACCGATGTATTGTGCATCAAGTTTTTGTTATTTTCAGTAGTATAGTCCATCCCTAATCTAATGTCTTCACCTGAAACACTGTTTAACAGTGTCTGTTTGAGACACTTATCATAACCAGTAGCCTGTAAGCAGACTTTTCAACTCAAAAAGGGAAGTTAAAAACAGAAATCACACATTTTCTTTTCTATTTATTTTTATTTTGTTTCAGTTGTGGAGTTGGTTATTTTAAATTCTGTCCAGTTTTTGTGTCTCATTTGCGCTTTTAGTCTAATTTTAATAAAGAACAAGGAACATCTGACTAACTGCATGGGATTTTTTAAAAATATGAATTGCATATACAATGAGATACTTTGGCAAATAATTTGAATGGACAAACTAATTAAATATAGAATATATGATTGCTGCCTTTAGTTTTTCCATTTAAGTGTCAGTATAATAATAGGTCATAATAAAAAATGTCTCCTTGGAGGGACTGATTTATATAAGGAACTGATATATCAATTTTTATGAAATGATTATTTGTATTGTAAAGTGTTATGACTGCAGCAGTATGTGCTAATAAATCCAGAGAAGTAGCCAGTGTTTCATGTTATTGCAGGACAGACATTAGTTTCAATATTAGAAACTAGTGAAACATCAGTTATAATGTATTGACACTGGTTACAGTGCGATTGACAGTGGATCATTTAACATTAGTCATAATGTGACAGTAACAATGAGGCACTAGTCATGCTGTAATAATGATGTTGCAACATTTTATTAGTGTACTTGATCTTAATATGTGACCATATTCTTTATAAGTGATCATATTAGACTGGCATTTTGCCTACAGTCTGTATCATATTCAGCTTACAGATCTGACATGAGGGCACAATCGTGCTCATTTCTGTGATGTTGGGAAAACCATTTCTAATGGACTGAAGACCATTGAACCACCAGCAAAACAGCTGTATTGCTCTGTCTGGCATCTTTCAAAACCAAAGTGATGTAAATGCAGCCGGTCTAGGCTTAATGCCCCGATTGCTGTTTGTCCTGGTGCTGTGCAGGGAGCGATGTACTGATGCTGACTGTGAGTTTCTGGGCCGTGAGGGGTCAGTGTCACTCATACATCTCTCAGAAAAATCACACAATCCCAAATATCTACCAAAACATGAACTCCGTTCAGAACACCGACACGCCTTTATACTCACTTTTCATGGTTTTCGGGGGGATTTTGTTTATAAAACCTGCCTTTCCAAGTAAAAAGTGGGAGGCTTTCGCCTATAACAGTAAAATGTGACCACTAAGCTTCTTCTGAAATGCTGTTTGACCCTGGCATCGCTGCCGCTCAGCCCCCCTTCTGGTCTGTCTTGCCCTTGCACACAAAGCCTTCTCTTTCCTTTCTTTCGACATCGCCATAACGGCCCCCATCATCCCTAGGCCTAGGACAGGTCACAGGCTAACAAACAAACAAACAAACAAATTTATTTTTGTATAGCGTGTTATCACAGCATTACATCGTCTCAAAGCGCTTTACAGCATCCCCACCCAAAGCCCCCAGTGAGTAAGCCATAGGCGA
>JABJVO010000115.1:30790935-30806021 GCA_026770805.1 Boulengeromyrus knoepffleri
ACTCCTCCCTGGGTATACAGATGCACTGCCTCCCTGAGACTCACCGGCACTCCTCCCTGGGTATACAGATGCACTGCACGCCGTCATGCTTCTCCCCCCTCCCACATCTGCTGTCAGGCACAAAAGGCTTCTCTGTAGAGGTTACATGAAGTGTGAAAATCAGTGTGAGGGGTGGGAGGATGATGCTTCTGGGGGTAAAAAAATCGTCACATACCGCTTTTACAGTGTAGATCAATAGCGAAGGGGGGGTCCCAGGACAGGTCATTCCCACAGGTGTAGTAACGCTGGGCGGAGGTGATCATTCCAGACCCTGTGCAGCGCAACGTCACAATGTCCCCAACACGGTACTCCGCTCTCTCTGGGTGCATGGTCATGTCCTCTGGCAGCACTGGAGCTAAACACACCTTCTCTACAAGGCAGAAATAAACGCTCACCAAGCAGCCATGTCAATCTATCAGAAAATCCCATAAGCTTCCTTTCTGCTTATATAAAAACTCCTTAAGCTTCATACAGAGTAGATAAAAGGTGCCTACATGCCTATGCATAGGTATTGCATGTCAGGAAGCCCTTTGAACCTTTTAGCATTATTATCATCTGCTGTGACGGAGTGCCACACTAATTACACTGGGGACTTGGATTCACCAGTTTATATCCAGTGTAAACTCCAGTGTATTTGCACGTTTTTCTCTTGAAAAGCCATACTTATGCATTGTCCGTCAGGCCTGGTCCACGTCCCATCAGGCAAGCATCGAACATACTGGTAACCCGTCATCTCAAAGCCAGTGAAGCAGAGGATCTCCTCCATTTCCCCAAAGTTGAAATGCTTCTTATTTATCTACAGAGGAGAGGAAGCAAGAGTTTTCACTGGAGCAGAAACTCTCACCAAGCTTCCTGTTAAAAGTGTCCCCGTCCTGTGCTCCCTGGGCAAGGCTACAGGGCACTGTGACCATGTGTCAGATACCTGCTCACATAATGTCATTTGATTTCCCTAAACAATGAACTTAAACAGAGAACTGTGAGGTCAGCCTTGAAGATCGTAGAGACCGAGCTACCCTCCATTGACTAAACAAACATCATTCACTACTGCAATGAAGCACAAAGGGTATCGCAGGACCCAAAGCACATGTGACCACACGATTCTGTGAGCCCAGTAAGCAGGTAGGAGGCTCTGCAGCTTCCACAAGCTGCTCACATCAACAAGAACTGAACTGAACTAATAAATATTACTGCACTCTGCACTTTAAGTGAACAATAAAGAAACTGTGTTACTCATCTTCACTGTGCTGCTGCATTTAAAGAATCATCTAGAACTTAACACTATCAAAATGGTGAAAAGTTACTGACTTCAAGACCCAGCTGAGACGGCAAGTGGTTCCGAATTTGACTCTGACTCTGTAGCTGATGAGCCACACTATAGCCATCGCTCACCCTCAGGTAGCTGTTTGGAGGTGCCTTAGGTCTGGAACATCCAGGTGAACCCACAGAGATCTCAGCGTCTGGGTCTTCTTTCACTGTTTCATCATCACTGACACAGACGTCTTGCCTGGAGGACAGACAGTGCAACGTCTGATGGAAATCAATACACGGCCCTCCGGAGAGACCTGATTGGCTGATTCAGAGCACCATCACATGTGATGATATCTGATAAACTGCCAAATAGGATCCACCCTACTGCTGGAAAATGGAGATGAAGCAGCCTTCTTCCTGCTGGCTCCCCCCTATGCATATGTGCCCCCCCCTCATCGGCGCAGGGTTGTCACACTGTCGGACTCGACGCCTCTTCATGGACGAGTCACAGGGACTCCACGGCCCCCAGCAACTCCAGCGGCCATCCACCACCTCTGGAAGGAGAGAATAGCTGCAAATATTGCACATCTAGGGCAACAGCACACAATGGCCCTGCTATGCAGAAACAGAAGTGAAACCACATACAAACACTGCAGCGCAGATACACCTGAAGTGACAGCACATGTCAGAATTACATAGAAGGACTGCATCCAAAAACAACAGAACAGGGGAGAGAACAAGATGAGCAGTACCTGTAGTTACACTAGAGGGTGGATAGGAGGTGTGGTCATGTCATAATTGAAAAGGCTAGTCATGTGACAATAGACAGGTACTGGATGGACCCAGAACAGAATACCGGAGGTGTAGTCTCGTGCCCGTTGTTCACAGTTGGGTCCATAGGTGCCGCTCTGGCAAACACACAGACACTCTGTGCCGGACAGCACAGATCGGGCATTGTTGGGGCAGGGGGCACACTTGCAGGGGTCAGACTCTTCCAGGTACTCCTGCAGCGCCCTCTGCAGGTGCCGTCGCTTCGTCACGGCACATGGGAACCCACGCACCAGATCCAGAACGGGCAGGAGCTGGCCAGCACAAAGACAGAGTTTATCTAAGTACCATCCGTCCTTCGTGCTGGTGTCCATCCTGGAACTGCATTACAGGCTTTTAGCATTTTAGGAGCCAAGGTTTTGCTTTGATCTAGGTGGCGTCACTTTGGGAGATGCAGACTGTCCAGAATAACAGTAGGGGATTGGCTGATGGGCTACTCACCTCATACTCCACCACGCTCGGGTTGTCTATGGTGGAGTTTACCCAGTTCCTGTACGTATTGCTGTCTGGAAGGACACCCTTCCTCTCCATGGCCAGAGAAGCAGCATATTCAGCCCTGCCCCCTCGTACCCTGGAGATTGACTTCTCTGATGCCTTCAGGAATGAACCTAGACAGAGGCAGGACGCGGGACGGAGTGGCAAACATTAATTGGTCTGAAGTTTGATGGACATTAGGGAAGGTCAATGATGTTTGAAACATTGGAGTCTGGATACCAGGGTTCCAAATTCAGGGCTCAGTTAAGGCAATGCTGACACGTACAGTTAGGTGTGAAACTGCACCATAATACTGCAGCTGCAAGACTGGCTGTGAGGAAGCAGGTGTTAAACCATCCAGCAATGTGATGCGTCATCCATCCATATCACTCTAAAAGTCTCATTAAGAAATACCTTCATATTTCTCAGACATCTTGTTCGTGTAGCACTTGTTGTTGGAACTTGAGACGGAGAAGAAGATGAAAAAGTGCCTTGCAGATTCAGACTGGACACAGCCGCTGGATTCAGTTTCTGTGGGGGGGGGGGGGCTGAGGGGGGGGCACAGTGAACACACAAAGACACACTAGTCACCACCAATGGCTGTGTGTCATACGCTTCTAGTCATCACCAGATTCTCACTCACCAGAATTTTTCAACTCCTCCCGGTCGTACTGGTACAGCAAGTCATACTGGCCTCCCAGTGATCCAGAGCTGAAGTAGTGGGTACCAAAAAGTTGGAAAACCTGCCTGTAGAGGGCGTAGTTGTAGTCCAGTGGCAGGCTGTTGAGCACCCTCAGGAAGGACTCAGACAGGTAAAGATCTGATGGTTTAGTCCTGAAGGTGGAGACATGCACCACCTGATGAATTCTGATGAATTTGGAGTCCTACGGGAGGGATGGACGTGACAGTCATCAGGAAGGTTAGTGGCCAGCACAGTGACAGTTAAGGGGTGATTGGCCAGCACAGTGACAGTTAAGGGGTGATTGGCCAGCACAGTGACCTTTAAGGACAGAATTAGGAGAGAAGGGCACAAACCTTTTGCTGTGAGGCCTTCACAGCTGTCCTGAAGGAGGACGACCCTTGTGAGCTCCAGCTGTGGCTGCTGGAGAACAGCAGAGGAATATAAAAGGAGCTGCCCCAGTTTTGTGGAGCATCCTGGCTGAACGACGACTCCTGTGACGCCAGCTCCACAGGCTCGCTCTGGGCTGGCTCCATGTCAGTTTTGAAGTCTTCCACGTACTCCACCTGGAGAGGGCAGTATTATTTGGGTGAAAATGAGGTTTGTGGAGACATGATGACTGCCTCTTTCAGGCATGCTTACCGTACCTTGAGCTGCACACTCTCGATGTTTGCAGGCATGCGGTACCTCTTCCTGTCTTCCTTGCTCCTGTTGGTGACACACTTGTCCCCAAAGAATGAGTTGTCAAGAACAGCTGCCCTCATTTCATCTGCCATGACATCATACCTAGAACAACAGTTGCCCACATCACTGGACTGTCCCCATGCAGATATACCAGGGGCTTCGGGGACAGACATCCATCACTTTTGAATCTTTCTATGGCTCTCAGTGCGGCCATGACAAACTCTGACTTACCCACTTGCCATAAGCTCAGCACCTGGGAGGTTCTCGTAAACGCGGTTGCACACCTTCACGGTTCTGACACAGTGCCTCTCGTCAGAGTTATCTCCGCAGTCATTCTGAGAGTTACACCTGAGCTTAGGGTCAATACAGCGCCCTGTAGAAGGTGAAGAAACACATGCCAAGGTATGGAAGTGTGTCCCTGAACGTCCCTGTGTGTCCCTGAACGTCCCTGCATGTCCCTGTGTGTGTGGGGTGGGTCAGATATTCATTACATTGTGGGGACCAAATATCCCCACAATGTGATAAAAACCTGTTGAATTGACATTGTGGGGATTATTTTTTCGGTCTCCACAAGGGGAAATTAAACTTTATAAAAATCTGTGACTGTGCTTATAACACTGAAAACGCCAAAAGTAATTTGTTCGGTTACTTATGGTTAAGGTTAGGGCTGGGTAGGGGTTAAGGTTGTCATGTTGGGATTAGGGTTTTGCTCATAGAAATGAACAGAGAGTCCCCACAAAGCTATAATTACAAACCTGTGTGTGTGCGTGTGTGTGTGTGTGTGTGTGCATGTGCGTGTGTGTGTGTGTGTGTGTGTGTGTGTGCGTGTGTGTGTGTGTGTGTGTGTGTGCGTGCGTGTGTGCGTGTGTGTGTGCGTGTGTGTGTGTGTGTGTGCGTACCGTTGTCACAGGTGAGCTTCTCCCCGCAGTCGACTTGCTCTATCAGACACTCTGTGCTGGGGTGACACGCCCGCTCTTCCACCATGGGGTCACTGCAGGCCACTCCGCCAAATTGCGCTGGCTGCACCAGCTCACGTGTCCTGAACTGGAATATTCACAGACTTATAGTGTCACAGAGAGTCAAAGCACAAGCTACAGCCTAGCAGAGAGTCAAAATAGGAACCAGAGTGTGGAAGAAAGTGAAAGGGGTCTGGCAGAGAATTAAAGCAGGAGCTATGGTCTGACAGAGAGTCAAAGCAAGATCTGCAGTCTGACAGAGAGTGAAAATAGGAGTTATGATCTGGCAAACAGTAAAAGCAGGAGCTACAGTCTGAGACTCAAAGAAGGAACCATGGTCTGGCTGAGAAGCAAGTCAAGACGGAGAGTCAAAGCAGGAGCTGCACTGTGGCATAGAATCAAAGCAGGAGCCACGGTCTAGCAAAAAGTCAAAGTAGGAGCCAAGAACTTACAGAGTCAAAGCAGGAGCTACTGTGCAGCAGAGAGTCAAAGCAGGAGCCACGGTCTAGCAAAAAGTCAAAGTAGGAGCCAAGAACTTACAGAGTCAAAGCAGGAGCTACTGTGCAGCAGAGAGTCAAAGCAGGAGCCACGGTTTAGCAGAAAGTCAAAATAGGAGCCAAGATCTGGCAGAGAATCAAAGCAAGAGCTACAGTCTGGCAGAGAGTCAAAGCTAGACAAGTGACACAAAATGAATGGAGATAACTATCCTCAGTATTGGATGTGTGTGTGTGTGTGGTATGCATCTGTGTGTGTCTATGCCTGCATGTGTGTATATGTGCAGTGACAGGCTCACCTGTTTCCTGACACAGGGTGAACACACGGACCAGGGCCCGTACTGACCCAGCTGGCAGTGGACCGCACAGGCCTCTATGTTACAGGATCGGCTTTCCTGCTTCACACACAGCTCGTCACACTTATTCTTCCAGTAATAATCATCATAGCGAACTGCCCTGCAGACAGACATTGTGAGGTTGCACCAAAGACAAAGAGACTTGTACAAATCAGTCAGCAGAATCTAGCCAATTAGCTGCCAAAATCATTACTGCAGTGAACCAGGTCAGCCGCGGAAAAAAAATTGAGAGACCACAGCACAATTTTTTGTTCCACTTATTTCTCAATTTTTGGGTGCGCATCCGTGAATAATACATATTTTTCTGCAAACTGCAGTCGGGTTCTTCCCTGTTTCTCATTAATGAAGGGCTTCTTCCTCGCTTTATGGGACCTCAGTCCTGCTTCTAGGAGCCTGATATGAACTGTCCTAGCAGATTTGTTTAAAAATATAGAGCGGCCTCTTAATTTTTACCATGGCTGTATCAAGGTTGTAGGCGACCACACTGAGGCAGGTCTGTGCCCCCCATACATCATACACCCCCCATCCCCACTGTCCAAATCTGAGCTTCATGTGTGTCTTTTTTTCCTCTATCTGCATATGGGGGGGGTCACAGCCAACCCCACCCCCCTCCCTTTACTAGATACATTGCTGTACGTCATGCCATGTGACTTGTGCAGCCCTCACTCTGTGATTGTTTTTTTGCCATATTGCACCTTTTCCCCTTTAACCATCTATTCTCTGTCCCTTTAATCAGGTGGAGTCACTCTGAGCGGAGCTCAGCGGTTTCTGATTCCCTGCATGTCCCTTGGCAGTGGCTTATGCTGCACTTCAGCGGTGCCTGTCTAAGCGGTGCCTGTCTAACCTGTGCCGTTCCTGGGTCCCGTAGTTACAGGTTCTGGAGCAGGCGGTCCATGCAGTCCATGGGTAATGGTCACAGAAGCAGGCCAGGCTTGCTGTGGCGGCCCAGAGCACCGTCAGTGTGATCAGGGCTGGGGACACCTGCTGCATAGCTGCAGCGGGCAAACTGCTCAAAGCGCCGCAGAGAGACGAGTGACGACTGGGGGCCGCCTGGTCTGACAGTGCCGATGACAGTTAGCAGCGACACAGCCACTGCTTGGGCTTATGGGTAAATGCAGTGGGTTATATGATAGTAATGATGAAGACTAATAACCTCACAGAGGGAGACTTGCTGCTGAAGATTCTAGTTAAAAAAAGGTTAAAATCAGAACAATTCATTTTTAATTATTTTGAAATAAAATACCAGTTAAGCAATTAAGCAATAAGAATAATTATAATTAAAACCAACCTAATAAATAATAATAATACATTTATTTTATATTAAATAGTAAAATAATTAAACTGAAGTGTATGTGGTTTAAACAGAGGCAGCCAGAATGCTAATAACATGCACAATGGTATCGCAACTGAACTTTGCATGAACGGAAGTGGTTAAATGTCTTTTAAAAGTGACAGTCTTTGTGAGAGATTTCACAGTGAGCAAAAACTCAAACAGACAGTGGACAGAGAGTGTGGAGGACAGAGTCTGGTCTACTGCCAGTGAATAGACAACATGGAGGACAGAGCCTGGACTATAGCCAGTGGATAGAGACAGAGCCTGGACTATAGCTAGTGGATAGACAACACAGAGGACAGAGCCTGGATGATGAGACAAAGTATACACAGAACATTCACAGCAAGGCTGAACTCACCAGACATCCTGAGAAGAACGTTAAATGCGTTATCTCTCAGTGGACCTTCCAGCTAGATACCTGTGCTATGTGTTTGTGTGAGTGTGTGTGTTTGCTGCCTGCAGCCTCGTGGTCCCTCCCATTTCTTCTGGAGGGGGTTGTGTTGATTGTAGCTGAGAAAACAGTCATTTCCTCAATATATCTCTGATTTTTAGTGATGGATGGTCACCCTTTGTAACCCCACCCTCCCATAGTGATGAATGGTCACTGTTCTCTGTAACTCCTCCCTCCTAAATGATGGATGGTCACACTTCTCTGTAACTCTGCCCTCCCTAAGCGCTGGATGGTTACCCTTGTCTGTAGCCACACCCTCTGTTAGTGATGGATGGTCATCCTTCTCTGTAATCCATCCCTCCGTTAGTGATGGATGGTTGTTCTTCTCTGTAGTGGTATGGGGTCGCTTTCCAAGGCTTGGGCGAGGCCCCAAGTTCCAGGGAAGGGAACTCACAATGCTTCAGCATACCAAGCAATTTTGGACAATTATATGCTTCCAACTTTGTGGGAACAGTTTGGGGACGGCGGCCCTTTTCTATGTCAGCATGACTGTGCCCCACTGCACAAAGTGAGGTCTATAAGGACATGGTTGGATGAGTTTATTGTGGAAGAACTTGACTGGCCCACACTGAGCCTTGATCTTAACCCCACTGAACTCCTTTAGGATGAACTAGAATGGAGATTGCAAGCCAGGACTTCACATCCAACGTCAGTGCCTGACCTCACAAATGCTCTTCTGGATGAATGGGCAAAAATTCCCACAGACAGACTCCATACTTTTGATTGGGAAGCAGCCCCACCTAGTGATGGCGCATAAATAAATCAAGCCTTCAAATCTGCTTTGTCTCAGTGGGTCAGTTCCAGCATCCCGAAAGCAAACCCACACCATTCCTATATCACACAAACAAACAAACCCACACCGTTCCTATATCACAGAAACAAACACAAACCCACACAGTTCCTATATCACAGAAACAAACCCACACAGTTCCTATATCATTGAAACAAACCCACACAGTTCCCATATCACAGAAAGAAACCCACACAGTTTCTATATCACAGAAACAAACCCACACAGTTCCTATATCACAGAAACAAACCCACACAGTTCCTATATCACAGAAACAAACCCACACAGTTCCTATATCACAGAAACAAACCTACACTGCAGACACCCAGACAAACTAAGACATGAGAGAACCCAGGAATGTAGATCTTTGCCATGTATGTTTTATCAGTACGTAGTGGCCAGAGTGCTTTTGTAAACTCGCGGCATCAGTTGAGGTGACGTGAGACAGCTGAAAAACCTCATCAAGAAGGTCAGCTCCATCACAGGACTGATGCTGGACCCACTGCAGGCAGTAGCAGAGAACAGGATGTTGGCAAAATTGGACAATATTATGAACAATTCTGCACATGCGCTTCAGGGGGCGCTATACTGGAGCACATTTAGCCACTTGCTCATTCTGCTGGGGGCCATCCCTGCCTACTGCCATTAGACATCATTAGACATGCAACTTTATGAGCCATGTTCTCTTAAAATGTGTTTGCACCCAGTTTACTATGTTTGCACTATAAGTGGTGTGTTTGCACCTTGTCTGTTTGACACTAAATGCCTGTTTGTCTGTGCATGTTTTTGTTGCTGTGGGCACCAGAATTCCCCCCTTGAACCAATGAAGTGCATCTTAATCTTCTAATGTCTTCAGAAAAGAGAATACCAGGTTCAGCCATGTGTCTGTATTCCTTATTCTTACAAGATCACAAAAAGTTCCCTGGCTTAAACTAGCTAACAGTGAAATCCGCCACCAGGAACGCTTGCAATCGGCCATTGCTTTACTTATAAGCCTGACGTTTCCATTTGCTGCATCTCTGATATCTTTTAGGCATAATACTTTATTTTCCTTGGAATGAAAAATTCAAAAGAGGTACAGGATCATGGCACATGGAAGACGAAATCAATGGCACAAAATAAATGGTTGTTTACGGAATTATAAAATCTGTAACAAAAATCTTAATGCAATTTACGCTTTGTAGTTGCTTGGATGGTGGCTGATCACTTCGCATGAGTAACTGCGGTTCTCCTCAGCGTGGACCTTGGCTGTGGGCCGCTGCGGTTTCACACGTCTCATGGCCCTAACAGAGCGCTAATCATAATGATACATTCGCACTCTCAAGCTGTACTGCTCCTTTCAACCTGATTCAATGTTTCGCACTTGCGGCAAGGCAATCAGATGCAAAGCATAAATGACAATCTGGTTCATCTTACTACATAAATAAAATATCTATCAAGTGTTACGTCTGCAGCTGCATTATATACTGCGATTTACAAAAAATACAAAAAAAGTTGCTTTTCAACGGAAGAAAAGCCAGTTTGGAATTGGTGGTATTAGCTGAAGTTGGAGGTGCATGATTGAGGACCATGTTCCCACTGGCCACGGCTCAGAGTTCAGGGTGCAAACTCCTAGCAGGACAGCAGAACCTGAAGATGCGGCTCTTCCTCGGTCTGATCAGTGGCTGCGGAGCGAGGTTCAGCAGGCTGCTGTCATCTACACACAGGGGATTGGATTTGGACGGAGATTCAGCCAGCTACACTGGTACAAGTAAGAGGCACAAGGAAATGCACAGGGAAACACATGCTTCCGGAAAAGGGAAGATACCTTGGTTCTTCAAGGGTGAAGGCATAGTCTCCCTGAGTTTGCTGAGAAGGTTTCTCATCTGCTTCATGTCTCTGGAGAAAAAAATTGATTCACACGGCTTCAACCATTTTTTTAGATACCTGCACACTCACAGACCCCCACCCCTCCCACCACACACACACACACACACACACACACACACACACACACAGAGTCGTGTAATCATATCTTTTTGAGGACCACTCATTCATTTCTATGGGAAAAAAGCCAATGCTAACAATGACAACCTTAACCCCTACCCAGCCCTAACCATAACCATAAGTATCCAAACAAAATACAAGACTTGGCATTTTTATTTTTTGGATTGCTGTCACAGATTTTAATAAAATTGAGTTCCCCAAGGTCAAAAAACAGGTTTTTGCTACACTGGTCTCCACAATGTAATATATACATGACCACACACACACACACACACACACAAACCTCTCTGTGTTCTTAATGTCCATGCCCACCAGCCAACCACGTTCTGAGCCTTCTGTAGGTGAGGAGGAACTTTCCTGAAGAATAGGGGTGTCAGAGCTTTCATCAGCCTTGATTTCCACTTTCAGCTCCATGTCCTCACACCCTGGAGGAACACGACCCAATCCGATCTCTGTGCTATTAAAGGAGGCAGATGACGACTTGGGGCATGCTGTGCTGGAGGTGTGAACGTGCAAATCAGTGTGGTACCTCTCCTGTACAGCTGCAGGGAGCTCAATAGGCATGCAGCCTTCAACATCTCCGTGATGAACATCTCTAGACAGCACTGAAGCTGGATGAAGAGCCTGCAAATGTCCAGGGGGATCCCTCCATCCTCTGGGCTGAGGAGACACATACACACAGGGTGTTTCTCAACACCAGCACTTGACCACACTTCTGTCCCCATGTACCCGTTTTATGTCACCTTCCATTGCCGAAGACCAGTTCCAATACTCAAGAACAGAAGTACAGAGAATGGTGAAAAAATCTCCTGATGTCATTCTTGCCCCAAATAGCAAGGATACGTCGGATGCATCCTCACCAAACGAGACCAATCCCATGATTCACCTCATCCAAGTTCGTTCTTGGGAAGCAAGATAGCAAGTACATTCTCTGAGTTCTCGGTATTGAGAAACACCCAGAAATTGCATCCTCAAGTTCCACAGTGAAGGGAAAATGATGGTTGGTGCACTTTTGCACTACTGTGTTTAATTCTGTTATTATTAATAACAACCATAAACCATTAGAAAACCCTACCTGATATCAGCGAACTCAGCCTTATTCAAAGTATGAACATTCAGTTACTTACAGTATGTGCTTAATGTAATGCAAATGTCAAGTGCTTGAAACACCATGAAGCAACAATTTAGTAATACAGTTAATTAAATTCTCTGATTAAAGTTATCAGAGTAAGTTAGAAAACAGCAGTGTGTGGGATTTTGATACTTGTCTTATAATGGTAACATACAAATCTAACTACATGTTATCAGAAAATCAGCTTTTTGTATTTATTCACTAAAGGGCTCAAAATGCACAAATGATGTGATTCAGGTGTTGAAGCTTTAGTCTGTCTGCCCAAAGGTGCGTCATGGAATCACGGCTGATCTCTCCTAACGTCACTCTGCATACGCAGTCACCCACTCTCCATCACCCTTCCCATACCAACACTGCAGAAGTAATGTCTATCTGTCTTTATCTCACTGACTCACACACACACAAATACTCCCATCACTGTGGTGACTCTCCATTCATTTCTATGGGCATGACCCTAACCCTATAACTATGATAAGCCTAACCCCATACATACCCCGGGATGAGGGACAGGCTGTGATGCGCCGCCCGCGCTGTCTCGCAGGCTCCCGTCCTGGTCCTGCACATCTCTCCCCGCGCGGAGGCGCAGTCGGTTGCCGTCTCGCCGATGGAAATGACGAGTTCACGGTATAGCGCCACCAGGTTATTGAACTCGGAGACGGTCTGAAAACAAGCCAGACTTTCGTCCAAGTCTGCCATGGTCTTTTGGGGATTTCAGACGTAATTCAGATAAACAAGCTGGACGGCACCATTAGAGTAAATCACAGGCCTAGTGCACTACCACTACTATCCAGCTAATAATAAAATTATCCTCCTTTAGCCCCGGACCGGAGGGTTAGCTGATACTGCACAACATGCTTATAACACCTTTCTATACGCCGATGCTGTTACTTTATGCGTCTATTCGATTGCACCGGATTCATGGAGCCGTACCCTGTACAATCATTATTATTTCGGTTTATTACTATAATAACATTATAAACTATTCTCATTATAATACACCAACATCCGAAAGCGCAGGTACCAGACCAAACCATTATCGGGGAGCATGAAAAGCCGGAACCGAACCGCAGGTACCGGCGGGGAGCGTCAATAGTCAGAATAAAAATATTAAAACCGCGCATCCACACGTGATCCCGACGGAGGGGTGAGGATGGACAGGCACCGGAGATACGCCGAGCCGCCGGTCGCACCCACCATCCGGCAGTCCTCCAGGGCTCGCCGGACTTTGCGGACACTCTCCGAGCTCGGTCCCCGCTCCAGGACCCTGGAGGACAGCTGGCAGCCGACGTGAATCACGCTGCCAGTGGCGCTCGGGCGAGTCCTGCGGCCAGACGGAGCAGCGCACATGCAGACACGGGCAGTGACCAAAGGAAAGCTAAATACGGGTAACGGTACGGTGATGTCGGCGCTCCCTGCACAGCTCCGCCCGGACCGCCGCCGTCCGCCCGCCCCGCTCAGGCGTGTCACCTTGACTGAGGCACAGACGGCATGTCGGGTGCTGAGCGCCTCTCCTCCGGCTCCTTACAGCGGGCGGTGATCACGTCTTACAGTGATGAACCTTTCTACGCTCATGTGTCGCCCAAAAAGCGGCAAACAACCAGCACGTCAGATAACTGATAGCGAATTAAAAACTATAATAATAAAATAATAATAATGACGACATTAACACGAGACAGTGCTACTCCCTGCGACGTTGGCAGGGTCCTTCTATAAGGATCTATCACCTTGGCAGGCATGAGAGAAGACCCAATCTGAACGAGGATTTGGGCTTTAATGCCAGCTAGCACTTCAGATTTCGATCAAAACATGGGCGTTGCTCTTGAGCCCTCTGGGACACAAATTACAACTGCAATTTAATAAAACAAAAAACTGAAACATTTTCTTTGTATGAGAACAGCTAATGTCGCTTTTAGTTCTTCTATTTTAAACATCAAAAGCCCTAGTATGTCCTCCGGATAAACTTCAGAAAGAGATCAGTATCCGCTATTCCAGGGATACAAAGCTTATTAATCACATCAAGCGTTTAAGCACATTTACCTTTAAGGTAAGCATAGGACACCCTTTTTATTTTGGGACTGAATCTCACAGAACAGTTCACTGCATTGAAGTTCACAGGCATTGTCGGAACAGCAACTGGCCACTAGGGGGCAGGCCTGAGACAGGGGGCCCAAAAGGGGAGGGATCAGTGTGGGTGTTTCAAAATGGCCACCGTTAGCTGACAGGTGAGGCTCCACTGTAGCAGATCCGGATTCTGATCCATGAGGTAAGCCTTTGTGCTTATGCAGTCTTATCCGTTGTACCTGATGGCAGAGATCATTGCTTTCCATCCAAGATGGTCCCTAAGCATTCAGATAGACAGACCCCATCCAAAACACCGTCTTATACCTGGATCCAGGGCAATAGCCACAGTCAGAGGTCAATGCAGTAAAAAGCAGCTGTGCTAGAGCGGAATACTGAGCAAAGATGAGTCATAAACAGTCAGTGTGTAAAACAGCGCCGTTGTTAGGTGCCCCTTTGTATTCAACCACCGTCTGCTCCTGAAGTTCAGCTCGGCCACAGGCACTGCTGCGGACGCCCGGCAGGCAGGGTCCTCGCTTACATTTCAGGTGGGGGGCAGCTGTCAGAGAGATGAGAAGAAGTAGTAGCAGAGGAAGCAGAAGATGATGAAGCCAATGAGCCAGTTGACAGAGTAGATGTAGATGACGAGCACGTCCATGTCAAGGCGCCGGCGCCGCGAGTCGCCCTCGAAAGCCAGGCTGTCCAGCCGCGAGGCGCCGTGTGGGAACTGCCGCCGCCTCACAGCACCACCATGCCTCCGGAACCCTGCGGGACACAGTGGGAGGGGGTCCAACACTTGCAGCACTGAGAAAGGACTACACCGTCAGAAGGAGAGTACCAGTCTATACCTTCCAGGTTGTACCCTCAAGGGTAAGCGAACTGTACCACAGCTGTAGGAAAATGTACTTTTTTAAGTCTAACTTAAGGTACAGAAATGGACTCTGATGAACATCCCCAAGGTACAAGCAACATTAATGTATCCCAATGGTACAAAAATGTTACTCATAATCCATTTTGGTAGCTTAAAATGCACATTTACCTACAGCTGTGGTACAGCTTGCTTACCCTTGAGGGTACAGCCCCTGTGACGAGTAACTGTATCCTCAAAGGTACAAATTGGTACCCCCCCCCCCCCCCCCCGTGCATGGCTGGTCACGATACGGAACTCAGTCCCAAAAGGTTGAGCTTTGAGGTGTGGCCCTATCACGGAGAAGCAGGTATGGAAGATGGATGTACAGCTCTGGGAAAAAATAAAAGGTCACAGCATTTTTTTTCAGTTTTACTCATTTCTTGATTTCTGGGTATGCAGCTGTGTAAACTATACGTTTCTTGGCAAAGTCCAGCCTGACTCTTCCCTGACTCCCATTGATAAGGGGCTTCTTCCTCTAGCTAGCCTTGCAGTATAGCCTTCTGCCAGCAGAACCAGGATTTAAAAATGCAGATTTCTTTTAAATATAGAGTGATCTCAATGTTTTCCAGAGATGCATGTTACCATCCCCCCCCCCCCCCACCCCAAACCCCCTGCTCCCCTCCCACCCCCCCCCACCCCCCACCCCCCCCCCCCCCCCCCCCACCCCC
>JABJVO010000115.1:30806121-30817243 GCA_026770805.1 Boulengeromyrus knoepffleri
CAGCAAAACCAGGATTTAAAAATGCAGATTTTTTTTAAAAATAGAGGGATCTCAATGTTTTCCAGAGAGTTATGTTACCACCCCCCCCCCCCCCCCAAAAAAAAGTCTTGTTTCATTACTACGACCCCCCAATGCCATACCACCTAAGATGCGAAAGATCTTCCCACAGTTGGGGAGAGGCCACTGAGCGCAGTTCTCCTTCTGGAAGTTCTGCCTGCGGCTGATGTACTCCTCAGGGAAACAGCTCTGAGATGTGTGGTTGAGCTCTGCAACACAAGGAGGAGGCCTGTCAGCACTAGCATGGCTGCTGTGTAGGTCCTGGGGTGGGGTGCAGCAGCCGTACCGATCTGGAAGCAGACGTGCGAGATGGGAGTGCGGCACAGGGGGCACGGGGTGTTGCTGGGGCAGTTCCGGGCCAGCGTGCGTAGACATGGCTCACAGAACACGTGACCGCAGGGGTAACACATGTAGGGGTTGAAGTAGATGTCCAGGCACACAGCACAAGTCAGGCCCTCCCTGTCCCTGCCTGCCTCATCCTCATCACTACTGCTCGCATTTCCAGTGGAGCCCTGTAGGGGGTGACAGAGAGGTGAGCTGTGGTGCTTCTGTTCAGGACAGTAGCTGAGCCGGGCATCAAAGAAACACACGTGCACTCAAGTCACTGTGATTCTCTTTTTTACAAACACACAGACACACACACATACACATTCATAAATATACACACAGATGCCTAATATACAAACACGCACATACACATTTTCATATACACACATGCACAGATGTGTTAATGCACACACACACACACATACACACACATCCATGCAGATGCGTGTCCATACTCATACCCTCACTACCAATTATATATCAATTTCAATAGTTGAGACAAATCTGACAATTCATCAAATAATCATTTATAATATATATTATTTTATATAATATACAGTACATTACAATTGGTGCACTGTCAATCACACATGCGGTCAATTCAGGCACTCCAGTGCATGGTTTTGGACAGTGGAAGGAAACTAGAGGATCCGCTGAACATGCAAACTTCACAAACACAGAGTGGCAGTGTGTGGCAACAGCGATATTCACCGTGCCACTGTGCCACCCTGACAGACCTGCACGACCGGGACAGTCTGCTGGGTTCAAACCATCAAAAAATTGCACTAAAACTTTTTAGTCAATCATAGGAAAACAAAAATAAACGAAGAGTAGAAACATCCCATTAACTTCAAATATCGCAATTTGAACTTATTCCAGTATCGTTCAGCCCTAACACAGAATACATTCACAATAAATAATTAATTGTAGAATGAATGAACGCCTTTTATTGTCACTATGCACATGTATAAAGGGATTAAGAGCAGCTCCTTCAGTGTAAACATGTACACACAACAAACAATAAACAAATAGTGCAAAAGTTCTGTGATTATTATGAAATACAAGAATCTTATAAAGTAAAATACACAAAATAATTTGAGTAAATGTGATGACAAAGACAGGCTAGGCTACTCCGAGAGGCTAAGTGGCACATACCTATATACCTATGGCTTTGGGCAAGGCTATCAAACCTGAATGTCTTCTTTTCAGATGAGTTTGCACTGCAATCATGCTGTCTTGATATTTATGTTCTGCTCTGCAATACTAACAGACGACTTCAGTTTCGTATACCTTTAATGTGAAGTGCTTTATCTGGACCCTCACCCTTAGGGCTGGGTGATATCATATCGATACATCACTAAATCACCAGGGCTTCAGATGACAGGCAAGATTTTTGGCCGGATCAAGGGCGTAACTTTGGCTGGAACATTGGGCGGGTCGAGGTCTCCACCCATTACGGGGGAAACATGATTATTGGGGGAGTTATATTGGCTGGATCTGATTATTACGGGGGTCATGACCCCCCTAACCCCCCTGGAAATTACACCCATGGGCCAGATGCCAGCTTTTCGGTACTTTATGGATGTTTATGCCTACAATCGGATAAGCAGATTAGTAGTACGGCTAAAATATTAATGAGAGGCGTATTGTGACACCCAGAGGTTAGTAATCAGTATAAATTCGGCATATCCTTAAGGTTAACAAACGTGTCGGACTTTAAACTGCAAAAAAATTTCATGCTCTATTTCATAGACACACACAGACGTGTCCATACACACACATGCAGGGTTGCATGTTCATATACACACGTGGATGTACAGACGTGTTCACGTGCTGGGTGGCTGCCCATACCATGCCCCCGCAGGTGTACCTTAAACACCCCCCCACCCGCAGCCGGCACCCACCTCCTGCTGTTCCAGCCACTGACTCTGCAGTCCTCTTTCCCTGCCTCTCCTTTTCCTTCGCAAACTCCTCATGTAGTTCCGCTCCCTCCTGCCACGCCTCCGCTCCCCCGGCTCTTCTCCCTCTCTGCCACCTCCCTCCGTGCTGCTCTGTGAGGGGAGCTGTTGCCTTATAGTGGTGGTGGCCAGCGCATGTGGGCTGGTTTCCTCGCCAGTAATTCTGTATGTCGGCAAGGGTTCAGCCAGGCCAGAGGCTTCTGCCCCCCCCATTAGCTGGGGTGCTGTGCTCTGGGTGTTTTCGGGCAGCCCCATGGGGCTCTTGCTGAAATGCACACCTTCCAGGTGGGACACGTCCTGGCTCGGTCGCAGCTCTCTGGGCAGCCTGCGATTGCGGCACGCCCAGGTGTCACTGAGGAATACGGTCAGCCTGTGGTCACGGTCCACCCGGCTTTCACTGAGGTGTATGGTCAGCTGGCGGCCACAGGGGCAAGAAGCTTGGCGCATGAAATCGAAGCCCCCCAGGCGAGCCCCACAGTGGGGACACAGCAGCTTCCCCCTTGTCCACTGGGCCTGTAGAACCACAGGTGGAACAATGTGGGCTTTGTGCAGCAGAGGAGGACGGGAAAGCACCAGAGAGCAGTGACACAGCCTTTTGTGATTCCGCAAAAGCAGACCAGGCAAAGTCTGCAGCAAACTGCTAACCAGGCAAATACCGGACTGACGTGTGTGGAGAGCGCTGCTCAGGGGATGGGGAGACAAAGGAGGAGACACACAGAATCACAGACAAAGAGAGAGAGAGACACACAGCTGCACAGACACGCAGACAGAGAGAGAGACAGAAAGAGAGAGACAGACCAACAGGGACAAACAGAGAGACAGACAGACTTGCACTCTGTATTACTGTGACGGTCGCTCTTATTTAACAGTCTTGAATATGGTGAGAGCAACATGACACTGGCCCTTTTGTTTTCATGTCATCTCTGGCACATAAGAGCCACGACACACCTCATATAATCTGGCAAGATGGGAATTATCCAGTGTGGCCTGTTGGTAGTAGGTTCCTAACAGGTGACTCCTACCTGATGGACGGCTCTGTGGATCCAGTCAGGCAGGGGGTCAAAATTCACATGCCAAATGTTACACTTGGCTGCAGCATCCCTCTCCTTGCTCATCTAGAAAAGGCAGAGTCTCTGCTCAGCACTGGTCACACCACGCACATGAATGACACAGAAAGGCTGGCGATCCTGCTGACACTGTAACATAAAGAGTCTTCAAATAAGTCTGGTGAGGGTGACAAACAACAGCCAACGGCGACGAGGACATGTAACTTCGACCAGCTACTATGGACCCACCTGGAGCAGGCTGGAAGAGTCCATCACGCAAGTCCTGCATCTGCGGCACCGTAGGCCGGTGGCAGCCTCCGCGGTTTCCATGACGATCACGGCACACTTCTGGGACACAAAACGGACAACATGGAAACGTGGGGGTGTCATGCCTTCTCTGACAGTGTACGGACCAAAGGGGTCCCTTTCCTTAGAAATGTGGGTAACACACTACATGACGGGACACAAGTAATGTTGTATTACGCTATTATTTATGTATTAATCAACCACAAACTAAGTGCTAGTTACAAACTGAAGTCATCTTGTTCATCAGTGAATTGTCACATATTTTATCTCAAGCAAGTACTACATTTATTACCATGTCTGTTAATTATGTAAACCTTTATGAACTACTGAAGGAACCACTTAAGGAAATTCTGTAGGAACAAATTATGAATAACACATGTAAAATACTGATCTCATGTTTGTTCGTCGTTAATGAACTGTGATGCATCATTTATCCCAAGCAGTTACTATATTTGTTACTATAACCATTAAACTGGTGTTCAGCTGCAACCTCATATCGCTAGGGAAACTAGATGCGATTAGTTTTAATACGCTGTCTAAAAACACATTTCGGTAACACTTCACTCGAGGGGTAGCAGTAAGGGGGTGTTAAGGGCTCACGTCAGGGAGACACGGCACTGGCAACGTAACCCTGCGACATCACGCCCTCACCAGCAGGCATCTGAAGACAGGAAAGACTCCAGATGTTATACTGGCTGAAAACACTCTAGATGTTACACTGGCTGCACATTTTGCGATGGTAAATAAAGAAGACCTCAAACTCCACACTTAGTACGGACTCTTGTACTCTTCGCACGACATTTAAATTTGATCTCCATTTGAAGTACTGCAAGTAACTCCACTTACCACATCAACGATACATACCTGGAAAAACGCTCATAGCCGGAATGAGTTGGCCTCTGTCAATAAAACAGCTTGTAGCTGAGCCAACGATCGCTGCCGAGTGCAGCCATACTTGGTAAAGTTTAAAGGGACCGTGACGTCACGGCACGGGAAGCCGCAGGTGCCAAACGCGGCGCGACGTGTGCAGCTGTCTGCCTGTTCTTCGTGCCTGCACGGTTTTCTGGTGCGCCATTCATGTAGTCGTGGGACATTTATTATTTAGGTAGTAGTCCATGTCTCGTCATGACTTATATCTATCCATCCTCCTATCTATACAGAATATATCCGCACGAGCCCTTAGTGATTTATTTATCTCAGATCTAAACAGCAATCGTAGTGCAGGGGTGCGTTCCTAAAACGTTCGTAGTGCTATGATCATCGTCAGTTCAGAGAGTGAGAGAGAGAGAGAGAGAGAGAGAGAGAGAGAGAGAGAGAGAGAGAGAGAGATGACCCCCGGACAGATTATGTCGCTGGGTTACATCCCTGGTGTTCTAGCGCCGCCCAAGTGGATCCTCTCCCAGTTCGATGCCCTATCTGGAGGGGATGCCTGTCACACATCTGATTGTACATATTTGTCCACTGGAAACCAGTGGTAGTTTTGGATATGTGTAATTTCATATGTGTAATTTCATATCTCTGCAATTGCTTCGTAGAAATTTGCAATTACATTTTTACCAGTAAAAACTCAATTATGGATATATGGGCCTGGATTTCTTGCTAGTCAAAATGTGATTACATATATCTACAATAGGAGTTTTACTAGTAAGAACTGAATTACAGAGCTCTACAATATGACGTTTTACTAGTAAAAAATGAATTTGGCATATGTGACGCAAAAACAAAATGGAAGTCAATGGGAATATACGACTAGTAAAACTGATTTATAGCGCTCTATAATATGAATTCTTACTAGTAAAAATGATCATTCTTACTACTAAGAATTGCATTATAGCTATATTGAATTCATATTCTTACTAGTAAAAAATGATAAATGTTATTTTTACTCTTAAGAATTAAGTTATGATTTATATTGTCATGCCCCGCTCGTCTGATCCCCGTGTGCCACGCCCCCCTCCCTCACTGCCTCGTGTGGAATCCCCATGTCACCGGCTCTGTCTAGTTTCGTTCAGTGTAGTCTGGTGTATTTAAGTACTTCCCTGTTCGTCTTCCCCCAGTCCTGTCACTGACGTTACTGTCCGTTTGTCCCGTGTGCCCGACTGTCTCCCCCTGTAAAATCCTTGTTTCCCCAATAAATCCTTCGTTTCCCCGACTTCCTGGACTGCCACTCCTCTGTCTCCGTTCCGTGCCCATTTCAGCACGTAATTACATATATTAATAAAAGACAATTTGGCTCGCCATACCTGTATCACAAAATCAGATCTGTTGGTTAGCTAGATAACTTGTCGGATTTACGGTAAGTTAAACTATTAATCCTCACTAGTGTTGCCGTTTTTGATCTGAAGAAATGAAGAGGTTCCTCCTCGGGGCCACGAGTGATTTCGCGGTCCGAAAATACGAGGCAAATCGCGTCCCATATGGGTACAAAACAGCATTTTATTTAATCCCATAATATACAGGACGAGTGCAAACTATAAATCTCACATTTCTCAGAAGATTTATTTGCAGACATACGCTGGTATGTTCCTTTTTAACATTAAAAATTGAACAAAAATTGTCCTTTTTATTTACAGTATACACATGGGATTAGCTACAATAAACAAGAACAGTGTTTACAAATTGAAGTATATTAAACTCTTGCCTCTTAGAGTATACCAGCTCCTTGTCCACAAACCAACAAAGGATATTGAGTTTAATGATGAGAGTAACGTACAGTGTAACAGACTGGACAGATCTCACATTCTGAATGGTTAAACGTTTGTCAATCCCCATCATTGCAAAGATTAGGTGAAGAATGCTTCACTGTGTCGGTTTAAAAACACTTCATGTTCAATAACTATTAAATTAGCTACTAAAGAGAAGGCGATAGGAAATACATTGAAGTCTATCTAGTGTTTCAGAAAATGTTTTACTTCACTTAAGTTCCTTTATCAACCTAGAGGTGGTGCTGTTTCACATGATACTTTGTCAGACATTTTTTGAATGGCTGAACTTTCCTGGTTTCACATGGGACAAGGGCAGTTGTGATTATACATTGGCATTAAAATTATATCATGTGATATGAATTTTATGCTTTTTTCTTTTCCTTTGGCTTTTTATTGTCATAAAACTACCTCTGGTTTCCAGCTACCTGATCACATCTCTGCAGTGGTGGGCCTGGTTCTGCTAATCCACTAACTGCTAACTGGCGAAGCTTATTGCTTGTTAGCGGATTAGTGTTTCTGATAACTTAGAAAAACTGTTACCAGACCAGTTAGCTTCCACTAAATTTAGTTAACTGTACATCCCATAACATTTAGTCGCAAGTAAAGTGAATAAAGTTTAACTGTCAAAAACATTTGTAAATCCTAAAATCATGCATATTTGTTATTGTCTGTTGTGAGCCTGTCTGGCACGCTGATGGCTGATTACATGCAAACATACAGTAAGAGGTGATTGGTTGATAACTTGTCGTATTTAAGGTAGTCTGGTAAAGTAAGGTAGTCAAGTGTAAGTGAACGAAGATAAGGTCCATTCAAACTGGGATTACCATGAACTAATCAGAGAACAGGAGCCTGTATCATGAAGCTAGATTTCTTATTTAGCCGGATAACTTGTTAAATTCAAGGTGCCCTAGTTTAAATGGACTTTACCTTCAATCAGGTACATTTAGCGCAGACTACTTTATATCGGACAAGTTTTCTGGCTTAGCAGGAAATGCTGCTTCGTGATATAGGCCCCTAGTTGTATTTTCCAGGTTCTGACTAACAGAGCTTAACAGAGCTCTAGACAAAAAATCGTAATTTTGGGTGAATGGCGCCATATTTGTAGTTCCCCATGTGGCTTCACTGAGGGCAAACTGTCAGCATAGCCTGTTGTAAAATCGTTCTTCTCAGACAAAACCACTTATATCTTTCAAACGAAATGAAAAATTTGAACGCAGATTTATTCCGGAGGTGCCACAATACGCGGTTGGGTAAGTCCTAAACTTCGCCTGGTAATCAGTCTAGCCCGACAGATGGGACTTTAATGTTAAACAGGGTAACATTTTAGCTCTCTAAAACTGTTTTAAGGGTTTCAGACTCCTCCTCTCTGCAGGAGCACTTTGTACATGTATGATTGCATTAGGGCTCCAGCCCTGGCTGGATCTTCTCAATTCACTGCCAGTGTGACCAAAATACAGCAAATCATACATGTAGAAGATTAGAAGTGTTTTTGGTTGTTAAGACACAGCTTTAAAATGAAAAAAATGACTCCCACTGAAACAGCAGCCAAATCAGGAAAAGAAACCATTTGGCATTATTCATCAGATACGAGTCTTGGTGAGAATGGTGGAGATCAGAGGGTGGAATGTTCAAAGAGAAACACGCGAGTCTGCCGTGGGTCTGAGGGCCGGGAGTACGGCACACAACCTGCCACCACATGATCCAGCGGAGTGTGATCCACTGGTGCCGCAGAGACCCGCAGGCTGGGCGCTGTGCAGTGGGGAAGGATGGGTGGAAGGGGAAGAGAGGGCGGCAGGGGGAGAGGCAGGCGAGGCAGTGCAGAGGGACACAGCTTGGGAGGTGTGGCTGCTGCAACCAGGGGCGGCTGTTTCAAGGTGTAACGGGCTGAGCGGCAGAAAGTGGAATATCCCGAAGGATCCCCGCACTGGGCCGCTTGCAGCCGGCGCTGGAGCTGGAGCAGCCGAAGCAGGAGAGCCAGAATCACCATAGTGGCCAGAACCAGCACCACCACCGTCATCATGCTGACCTCCGTAGGCCCATCTCCTCCAGCAGGACCCGGAGGCTCACATGTCCGGGCAGGGGAGCTCGTCTGGGATGCCCATGTTGAGCTCGGGAGCAAGAGCGGTTGAGATATCAGCAGTGACATCATCCTGGACAGCTGTTCAATGTTCATTATCAGGTCTTACTCTGCCATCTCTGTGTGTTTATAGATGTGGTCCTGATGAATCTACAGATCCTTTAGTGCTTCGGGATAACACTATACAATCCTCACATTGTCTGTCAATACTCAGGCTCCAAAGCATTGACTGAGCAGCCAATCACATTTATCCGTGGTAAAGTGGAAAAGCTAGACCTCAACTGAGTGGACAATAAGCAAAAAGTCCAGTATCCAATCAAAGAAAAGTTCATAGTCAGCGATTCAAATACAGTGTAGCTGCAAGACCAGGATCCAATCAAGCACAGCTGTAGGTTCAGGATCCAATCAACGTGAAGCTGCTCGAACCAGCCTTCAGCAGGAAGCAGTACAGTAGAGTGGACAGAGTGCTGGTGTCCTCAGCTGACAGCTTCATCTCCTTGCAGACGCTCAGAGGGCCACACGATCCTTCTTTGTTCAGCTGAAAGATATATTAACATTCACTATGCTGAGACCAGTTTGCTGCAATCTTACACAGTCTTCAAATGTTCCAGTTTTCAGAACATATTCTTATTAAGAGAAAATGCCACCCTAGGTCCTTCTGTATGGCATGATGAATAAATACACAAGGCAATGAACCAGAACAAAAGCATCAAGAAGCAAATTCCTCTGACTGCTTCTCAGTGTGTCAGATGTGTGTTCAGGTATAAGCTATGTGTTCATGTACTAGCCGTGTGCCCAGGTATCAGTTGTGTGTTCAGGTGTTATCTGTGTCCTAGTCAAACCACATTCAATGGGAAATCAGAGCAGCTTTAAAAAGTTTAACAGTTACAGTATACATGCGGCTGTATATACAGAAAGCCTTCTCCACAATGCACTCACAGTTCCTCCTGTGCTGTTTCCATTTGCAGTCCTTTTTCTTTACCCACTTCTCTGAGCACTGCGTTCCTCTCCTTTCCTCTCCTCAGGCAGCACAGACGGAGAATAGTGGCCCCGTTGGACAGGAAAGGTAACCTCTTCCTCTCCCGTCCAGGGTGCGGCCCAGCTTGCCGTTGCCAAGGAAACAGGAAATGTACAGGATGTGACTGAATCTTGTTATTTGGACGGAGTGCACAGGGTGTGGGATTAAAGAGGAAAAGCTGGTACAGGAGCTCCATTTAAATTACTATATTATTACCTTCATGTTTTTTTACCTGCCTCACCCTTGTGTCAGGAGGGGCTGGACATGCATTTCAGTGAATGCAGGGGTTACACAGCTGAGAGGCCTGATTCAGCCACCTGCAGTATTTACCTCATCACTGTACCTATTTTATTCCATCATGTGGCAGTGAAGTGGCTCCAGCGCTGCGTTCTCTGTCAAAACAGCATTTTTGTCAGCATCATTTTCTAACCTTCAACTCACCAGGTTAATAGTCACATAGCTGAAGGCTTGAGATGCAGAGAAATAGGGCTACATTTGATTGAAATTAGTAACCAACTGGAAAATGTTTAGGACCACAGTGTAATGAATATTTTAATATTTACCATAATATTTACATAGATGGTCAGCAGAGTGATTTTCACTGTTGGCTCCCTGAATAAGGCCCCTTGCCGCCAGCTGTTCTGGGCTTGGCTGCTTGCACCTTCACAGTTGTATGTTACTTTGGATGAAAGTGGTAATGAAAACTGAGAAATTCAAAGACGGAATTAGTGTTTTGGCTTTTTATCTGGATCGCATCACCTTTACTTACAGCACCTGTGAGCTTCACCTGCGGGTTTGTTTCTTAAGAGCTCAGTGAAGCCTGTTATTGCTGTTTCTTTGTTCATGCCTTTAATAAACCCTCTTTTGTTTGCCACAATACGCAGCTGTTTTCTCCGTCCAGCCTCGCTACGTAACAGTGAGGCGGGATGCGTAAGTGTCACTGTCTTGGGGCCAAGCTGAATGCACCGTGCAGACAGATCATTGTGTTCCAGTTATTTTGCATTGCCTACTGTAGATGGCCATTACAGTGGCCCTGGTGTTAGCGCAGGATTAGCGCAGTAATGCATGCTACCAGCTCCTGGGATAGTTCACAGTGGCAGAGGGCAGTTGAGGTCAGCAGCGATGCATTCACCATGGGGCTGGACTGGACATCTGGCATTCCAGGCATTTTTATGGTGGGCCTATGGGGTTGTGAGTTGACTCCACCACTTGGAGGAAATCATCCAGTGTCTGCCACTGGAGGGCAGTACGTAGTCATTATGGTCCCTTACGGAGTCATAGTTCCACAGCTTGGTGTTGAATGGGTGAAATTTGGGGCACTTTAACTGCAATTTGTGGAAACATAATTCTTATCTCTGGCCTGAGTGCAATAGTTGAAACCGGTAAAGATTCTTACTCAGAGTGGTTATGGCATGGGATAGAGAGTATTGCATTACAGTGTGTGTAATATAGTGCATGCACAGCAGTTTAAGGCAAATGTATGTCAGGGTAGGTGACCACTGCATTCTGTAGACAAAATATTTTGAATCCAGTAGCAACAAGTGAGAGGCTTCTGGGATTGCTGTAGAGGCTGCTGGGATTGCTGTACTGTGCGGGAGTGGTGTAGTCGCTGTGTGCACTGTGTTGTG
>JABJVO010000115.1:30883647-30896733 GCA_026770805.1 Boulengeromyrus knoepffleri
AGACTCTTACAAAGTAGTACACACTCACACAGACAAGGACAAGCAGAAAACTCCACAGACTCTTACAAAGTAGTACACACTCACACAGACTAGGACAAGCAGAAAACTCCACAGACTCTTACAAAGTAGTACACACTCACACAGACTAGGACAAGCAGAAAAGCCCCACAGACTCTTACAAAGTAGTACACACTCACACAGACTAGACAGCCAGAAAACTCCACAGACCCCCATAAACTAGTAAATACTCACGCAAAAACAAGCAGGAGGTCATTTGATTTCTTCCTCTGTGGAAAAAGAAGATCTAAAATATTGATGGGCTGATTTAGGCCTATACACAGGAAGACACACATGTACATACACATAAACAGACACACTTGTACTGACATGTACAAAACTCACACACAGGCTAAGAAACAGGCCTTGACAGTGTGACATTTTTGTGACATTTTTGTGACATATGTGATAAAAATCAATGTGTGCGAATTACAAAAAATATTCCCTTACACGTGTGGGAATTGGACTGAGTCAGGACTACCTATAGTTCTTTTGGAATGTTGCATTTAATTGATTAGGAATAGTTAGGTAGCTAGTACTCCCAGCACGCAACATACTGTTAAACAACCCAGTACTGAGTTCACAACAAAGTAACTGGAGCTCATGCCGAACAAAATAACTACCACAGTGACAGCCACATTACGGAATGTTTTCCTGAACGCTTAAATGACTGAAGTCTATCAGTAACAACGTAATGGTAGTAGCTAACAAAAAAACGTTATCAACTGAGATAAATAATAACGTCACGTCATCGCCCACCACCCAAACGTACACTTGCGCGCGTACACACACACACACACACACACACACACACACACAGAAAAATGCATGGAACATAGTTGATTTAGATCAATAGTTATAGCTATCAATAGCTATACATCAACGGGGTCAACTTGGATTAACGAATTGCATATTTTTGTGGATCAATACATCACATCAGACATGCTTTTGAAAGTAATTAATAGCCTAACCTAGTTCTTCAAATAATTGTTAACGGATCAATATTTTGTTGTTAAAGATTTCGGCTTTAGCCTGTGGAAGACCGCTCCGTCCCATAAATGAAAGAAGCTGCAAAGATGAAATTCACAGCTAGGTTATCAAGGCTGTCGGTAATGTCCTTATCTTGTAAGGTAATTAACAACGGTAAGCGGCTGTCTTGTTTGACCATCCACATAAATTCAGAAGCTCAAAACTCCCACAAGAAATTGCACTACAACTGCTAACATTCTGGGGTTGCTGACTGGAAGAGAGGAGTACCTGATGTGACAATGTCTAACTTCCCAATTTACAAGAATGGTGAACATAATATTAGCTTATGGAAATGAGCAATGCTTAATTGTGAAACGCTGTGCTATGTTTTTTTTTCCTTTTACTGCATCCCAGATGTAGGCTAGAAGGCCGAACTGAAAGCTGAATCATAAACCCTTCTGCTGTCTTGCTTTGTGTTTAGCCTAAGCCTACTTTCCAGCAAAAGGCAATTATCCCTGGTATAGTGACTTTCAGATATTGACACAGAGCTACTTATCTGATATTGTCAATTACCGATAGTATAGTTATATCTCCATGCCCTAGCAGAAATGTTGATATTGTTATGGAGGAACAGGGAGATGACAGTGTTTCAGATTGTGTTAAGGATTAGGCTAGCCACGCCATTAGCGCTGTGTAGCAAAGTGTAGGGTGAGAGAGAAGAGTGTGCATGCGGATTTGTACCTAACTAGTGTTTGTGGGCACGTATTTATCAGAGCAGGCTTCCTTGGTGTTTATGATTATCTACAAATTACCAGCCTGATTAGTCCCCTATTTCAAATAAATTAAATCCATCCATTGGTCTCACTGTACAATGTATACAGTTAGACATAGATAGTGTTCAGCCTCTGTCCCGTCATACAATATGTACAATTAGACAGCAACTATGTTCACCTGCTCACTCGTCATACAGTATGTTCAGTTAGACAGGGATGGTGTTCAGCCTCTGCCCCATCATATAATATGTACTGTTAGACAGAGTCAGTGTTCAGCTTCTTACTTATCATACAGTACACACAGATAGACAGTGATGGTGTTCAGCCTCTGCCTCATCATAGTGTGTACAGTTATATAGGGATGGTGCACAGCATCTGCCTCATGATAGAATATGTACAGTTAGACAAGGATGGTGTTCAGCCTCTGCCTTGTCACACTTCAGGGCAGAGAATGCGCTGTTCTGTCTCAACCATACTGAACCCTTCTGATATTTTTGCTCACGGCATGTGCATCACTGTCGCCCCCGAAAGGCTGCCCACCGCTAGAATGCAAGACCACACCTCCCCCCACTTCCATGCCTTGAATAATTTAGAGCTGTGCGTACTGGGAGCACACGGCACCACATTATCGCGGCCCACCCCGCCACACTGCAGAGCCTGTCACACAAACAGCAGCTGAGTCAATGGTAAATCAATTGACTGTCTGCACGCATGTGAGTATGCGTGTGTGCGGTTGTGTGGCTGTCTGTCTCTGTCCAAGCTGCCTCACACACTTGTTTCAGAGGCACTGCTATTTTTTTGTTGTGACCTGACTTCCCAGATACACTCAAGACCCGTTTCCCTTCTCCCCACTTCTCTTTCCACCTCTCCTTCCCTCTTCCTCATTTTCTACCCAGCATGACCCTGAGTAGATCCTGCTTTTCTGAATACAAAGCTTGCTGCACTTACCATGCCTAAGTATTAATATTCATGAGTACTGCAGAAGGCCAGGCGTGATGGGTAAAACCTCCAGAGATTCTGAATTGCATCATCATTCTGTGTCGTACAGTAACACCTAGATTGAAAAGGTTAGTTTTCAGTAATTTCTCCTATAATCACTTAAAATTAACATAAAAATCCTCCATAGTGGCCTTTGATTATTATGTGACAGGTCTTTGTGTTCAGTTTTATTTGTTTTATTTACTTTACTACTTGAATTTCTGCAGTGAAATACAGTGCTTTGGACATACACATAATTGGTCCTGCAAGAAGTAGTAGCACAGTAATACTGCCATGCTAATGGTGTGATTATGTAGGACTACACTACTAATCATTTGGTGTAGTAATGCTACCATGCTAATGGTGTGATTATGTAGGACTACACTACTAATCATTTGGTGTAGTAATGCTACCATGCTAATGGTGTGATTATGTAGGACTACACTGCTAAGAATTTGGTTTTGTAATGCTACCATGCTAATGGTATGGGTATGTAGGACTACACTGATAATCATTTGGTGTAGTAATGCTACCATGCTAATGGTGTGATTATGTAGGACTACACGGGTTTCTCATATAGCCAGCATAACTATGCACATGTAGAATGGTGCATATGAAAACTGAAACATGGTATGGATAGAAAGAATTTTGTCTAGTGGAGAGGATCTTGTCTCTGATGTCAATCAATACTCAGGCTTTGATTAGTTTCTGCAGGTGATAATATCTATGATACCACACAATAACACCTATGATCTTCAAAGTGTTACAATATGAAATGCAGATAAGGTTCCTATAGCCTTTCTGAAAAATGTTTGTGTCTATGTATATTTGTGTGTGTGTGCAGCACACACAAATTGCTATACACAATCCTACAAATGTATATCAGTCAGTGACAAATAAAGGTGGGCAAGATGAGCAATTCAAAAATCTTGTAAAAACTTGATTTGAAAGCATGTATCAGGTTTGCTAAAATGTGCATTATTTCTTCAGATTGGTTTCATAAATTTTTTGTATGACTTCCAAACCATTTTTTAACAAAAGGTAATGCTAAGGAGCACCTTAGGTGTTATGATAGAAATCTATGTTCTCAAGTTACTTATTTGTCCGCTCGAGTTAGTGATTCATGCGCTAAAGTTACTAATTCATGCTCTCAAGTCAGAAATTCATTCTCTTGAGTTAGTAATTCATGCACTAATCACCAATCAGAGAGCACAAATCACTCATTTGAGTGTATGGAATATTATTTAGCACTTCATAACGCATAGAGAATGTAATCATTAGGACTCTATAAGAAGCTGATGTAAACTGTGCAGAGAGTGACTTTGTAACCTTCAGAGAATGCAGACCAATTACTGCTGTGCACAATGTGACGAAAAACAAGTATGGAAAATTAGTGTAAAACCGTATTGGACACATTTGTAAGTGTCCGGCCTCGGTTGTAACTTCATTGTTGCAATAAAGACTGAATCTGAAGATCTACACTAGTGGCTCCTGACTCCTGATTGGAGGGGAAGAAAAAAACCACAAGTGCACGAAGTACTATCTGATGAGCACAAATATTAATACTAATCTGAGCGCACGAATTAGTAACTCGAGCGCACAAATTACAACTCAACAGCACAAATTACTAACTCGACAGCACGAATTAGTAACTCGAGCACACAAATTACAACTCGAGAGCATGAATTACTAACTTGGGAGTGTAAATTGGTAACTTGAGTACACGAATTATAACTTGAGAGCACGAATTACTAACTCGTGTGCACAAATTGCTAAATTCAGAGCATGAATTAATAATTTGAGCACACAAATGAATAACTCCAGAGCACAAATTACTCACCCGAGCACACAAATTAGTAATTCGAGAGCACAATTACTAACTCAAGAGCACAAATTACTATGAGATAATTTTTTTTCTACCATGACACCTAAAGGGTTCCATAGATATGCACCTGAAAAAGAGAAATATTACATATTTTATCCACCTAGAGTGTATGTAAGTGTACTTATAAAAATAATTACTTCATTTTAAATTTAAATTTTATGCGTTTCTGCAATTTTGAGCAGAATACATGCTGAAAACTCTGTTTTCTAAATAATCTTTGATAAATTACGAAAAATAATTTAAAAGACATGTTATTACCTTGCAATAGAAGATTACATTTTATTCCACATTAATTTTCCTGTTTACAGGTAGATATCGACTTCACAATCTAATTCTTTTCAAATTATCAGCCATTAATCGAGTACTCGTAAGACTGGAGTTTTTTTCCCATAGAAATGTTATAAATAAGATTACTTTGGTTCCAGACAAAACATTTTATCATAAATTTTTGCCAAATAAAGAAAGAAAACACGCACATATTATTAGAATTAACACTTAATCAAAATATATGTACATTTAAAAAAATCCTTGGAGAAAAACAAAAACGATTGTTTGCTAAAATTGTAACATTCACAGTCAGTATTGATAACTTTGAATTTTCAGCAGATTGGGTGGTGTTTTTTTCATGTATTCCATTCTGGGCTAGTTGAGATCGCTCACAAACTGTATGTAAAATAAACCTGGTGTATTAATGGGATGGGGTTGGGTTGTGAACTGAAGTGGTACAAATCGGACATCATCCTAAAATATGCCATAAAAAGTAATGCTGTGCATGCATAGACGTGCAAGGAGCAAATCCACCATGAATAGTTGGGCTATGGACGACATTTTTGGGCATTGAATTATCTGCAATTTTTTTTTTAATTATGAAAAATGTAATTTTTATTTTTGCCGCAGAACATTTTCATAAAGATATAAATTCATAAACCGGGAGCTTGGAAAACAAAAATGACCTGTATTTTTCTGACAAATACTGGTTACACCGTTTGACACAAACTAGTTACACCACTTGACCATGTTGCTTCTGCAATCAAAAGCCATTATTTGTTAAAGAAATTGATATTGAATATCAAGCATGACAGTGAACAAGGTCAACTAATTTTGATGTTTTATTTTACTTAAATGTAGAAAAATCATCTAACAACAAGAACTGTGTATTCATGTTAGCTATTGTGATTTCATCCATCCATCCATCTTCTGCCACTTATGTGGTGCTGGGTCATGGGAGCAGCTGTCTGAACAGGGATGCTCAATCCTCCATCTCCCCGGGCACCCCCCTCCATCTCCACTGGGGGAATACCAAGGCATTCCCAGGCCAGCTGATAGATATAATTTCTCCAACGTTTCCTTGGTCTGCCCCAGGGTTTCCTCCCAGTTGGACATGCCCAGGAGGCATCCTAGACAGATGCCCAAACCACCTCAACTGGCTCCATTACATGCAGAGGAGCAGCCGCTCTACTTTGAGCTCCTCCCAAATGTCTGAACTTCTCATCCTATCTGTAAGACTGAGCCCAGACACCCTGTGAAGGAAGCCCATTTCTGCCACTTGTATCAGCAGTCTCATTCTTTCAGTCACTACCCAAAGCTTGTGAGGTGAGGGTAGAAACATAGATCGACTGGTAAATCAATAGCTTCACCTTCCAGCTCAGCTCTCTCTTTACAATAACAGAATGGTACAACATCTGCATAACTGCTGACTGTGCACCAATCCACCTGTTGATCTCCCACTCCTTTCTTCCCTCACTCATGAGCAAGATGCCGAGATTCTTAAAGTATTTGAGGCAGTGACTGAGTCTGTTTGAGTCCGTGTGTTTTTGACTGTGTCTGTTTGTGTGAACTTCTCTCTGCCTGTGTGTCTGTGTTTGTGTGTGTAAACTACCTTTCACACCTTTTGGCAAGGTACTTGGTCCTTGCAGCAGGATCAGTGTTCACTCGTGCTTTGTGACAAGCTACTTTTTCCTTGCTTAAAAGTGGCATTTATTTGAGAAAAAGATTATGAAATAGCAGAAATGTAATAAATTGCATTTTACAGGTGTAAATTTTAATCCTTGAGTAACATTTCTCCAATCATGAATTATCAGTGTCTTTTGAAGCTGCTGTTCATGTTCTCACCCACTTGATTCTGCTACATTATAAAATGATCCACATATATTACATTATGTATTACTAAAATTTGTAAATGTCTGTAATACAAATATGTATTGAAAAATTCTGAAACACCCAGGTTGTGCAACATAATGGTTTTTTCCTAGAGCTTTGATAATAAAGTTGTGGATCAATCACCACTTAATAAAAAATATAACATGGAAGTGATAACATCTATAAAACGAAAACATAGTTCCATTTAGTAAGTTTTTTTAAATTACATCTTTACTCACTAAAACTACTAAACTACTGATATTTGACAAAATTGTTTTCTAACAGAAAGGCTGGTAATAGGAGTCAAATGGCCTAACCAGTTACACCATTTGACAATTCAAATAAAATCAAATTTGACAGGCATTATCATGGACACTTATGTAAGAACATGACCTTAATGTGAATGTTTAAAATATCATTTTTAACGTAAATACTGATTTTTATCATTATGATGAATTGTCAGTGTTTTCCAGGGGTCAAATCATTTAACACGTAAACATAAGAATACCTGACCGAACCGTAAAAATGTTGAATAATCTGATATTTTTAAGAGGACTGCTCTAATCTAATCTAGTCATCAGGGGTTCATCTGTGTGATATTATTTCCTGTCATAGGGCTTTTCTAGCACAATTTCAACAAAATAGCTCACCAAATGGTTACACCACCTTGACAAAGGAAGCTGACCTGACTATTGTGAATTCTCAAATTATATATAATATTCAGAACACTGGTTTTCCATTACTTTTATTTTCTATTGAATAGTTCGAATGTAAGATTATGCCAAACTAGCTGACAGGGTGTTTTATTGAGAATTTCACCTTTTTAGACCTTTAATTATTTGGTACAAAGTACGGTTACACCACATTGACATTTTTGTTATCATCCCTCAAATATTCTATCAAAATTGACCAAAACCAGAAATTTTAGACTAGGTCCTCAAAGAAAGTATTTATGTGAGTAATGTAAAAGTTAAACATTTCTTTTCAAAGTTTAATGCTTTTAAATTCAACTAAACCACATGGACACAAAAGAATCAGTGTCACATCATTGACCCAAATATTGCTGTGTTCCAGTCAAGTTGGAGGTCAGAATTTCCTAGTTAAAAAGACTCTAGTTCCAAGCTAGAGCCATTCCATGAGCCACAATACCAAATGTAGACAATCAACATGGCCGACCACCGTAATATAATTTTATAATATAATTGATTATCGTTATTGTCCATCCATCAATTTTCTGAAACCGCTTACCCTATTCAGGGTCACAGGGGTTCTGATGCCTGTCCTGGAGACTACGGGCACAAGGCAGGGAACAATCCAGGATGGGGCGCCAACCCATCGCAGCTCACACTCACATAACATTCTATTGGTATTGTATAAAATAAAAATATGATTTTATACGCATTTCATGTATTATAAACCTAGAATAGTATACAATAACATAAGCACGATAACCCTGAAAGGCTGATTAAATAAAAACCACACATTCAGCTTGTTTTGCACTGCTAAAGCTATCCATGAACATGTAGCTAAACAGCAGTATTTGCAATTTATTTTGACATCCATCTACATACATATTTTTTATTTTATTTATAGTCCTTTTATTGCAGTGTAAGACAGGAAGAATCACCCTATATAGCTTATTTATTATTCACAGTAATTGCTCCTGTGGAAGCTACCATGTTGTCTGTCGTCACTGCACCCACTTCTCAGTGAAGTCAGGGCATGTGAAATTGGCCCAAGTTCAACTTCAAGAGCTGTTCCTTAATCCTTTTTCAGATAGGAGGCCGGACATTTTCAAGTTCCAAGATGCTTGGAACACAGCATATGTACCTGTATGAGTGGGAAGGCCTGGGCTTAAATATACTAGATTTAAAAGCAATTACAGACAGCAAATGTTTTGATCAAAAAATACATCAGGGTCTGCGTAAGTAATACAGAGCTCTGTGTCTCTACAGATGGGCACATTTTACACCAGTCAAAGGTTCTGACCCATTTCCACTACTTATTGATGCCGTTGCTTTTTTCTGCCTCAAAGCCAGTACATTTGCAGTATGCCATATGCTATTGTATATCGTTTGAATGAAAGTTGGACTCCTTGGTGTTGAGACTATGTTGTACAGTGGCTTAAGAAAATTATTATGTGTGGGTTCAGAGTCAATGAGCTAATTAATTACTAAGAAAGAGCACCAGTTTTACTTCTATCTACCACAGTGCCACAGTTTCGGAAGCAAAGTCCTGCTCAATATTGTGTTTGCACCGTATTTACTATTCTTGCACCTCTTTGGCACTGCATGTTTGTATCTGTGCAACTGTGTATCTCACTGCTGTATGCAAAAGCATTACCCACTGGGATCAAGGAAGTATATCTCATGCCTCAGATGTAGATGTTTAATTCCAACAAAATGTTTAATGCCTGCAGATTCCAGACACCAGATTCAGATCTAATAGACTTTCACAGTGTTCCTCATAATTGAATTATATTCCTCCACGTCATACTTGTCTGCACTGCATTATCCAGCACTCTTATATGCAGCTGTGGGGTCTTATCAGTGAGGTCACAGCCTGAGCATGTAGCAGACAGCAGAGACGGCCTGTGGGCACTTCAGTAAGGCAACCAGTGCTGTGTTACGAAAGCTGATTATCAGACCCACAGTCAAAAGCTTATCATCACCCCCTCAAACCAATGCTGATCATCATCCTCTCAAACCAATGCTCATCATCACTGCAACGAACCGAAGCTGATTATCACCCAAACAAACCAAACCTGGTTTTCACCCCCACAAACCAAAGCTGATCATCACCCCCACAAACCAAAGGAAGTCATCACCCCATCAAACAAAGTTGATTGTCACCCCCTCACACCAGGCTAATCGTGACCCCCCACAAACTAAAGCTGATCATCACCCACCAAATCAAACCTGGTTATCACCCCCACAAACCAAAGCTGATCACCCACCCCCAATAAACAAAGCTGATCCTCACCCACTCAAACCAAAGCTGATCATCAACCCCCAAAATCCAAAGCTGATCATCCCTCCTCAAATCAAAGCTGATCATCACCCCCACAATCCAAAGCTGATCATCACCCCCACAAAGCTGATCACCCACTCAAATCAAAGCTGATCATCCCCCCAATAAACAAAGCTGATCCTCACCCCCTCAAACCAAAGCTGATCATCACCCCCACAAAGCTGATCCTCCCTCCAAACCAAAGCTGATCACCCCCCCACAATCCAAAGCTGATCATCTCCCCTACAATTCAAAGCTGATCACCCCCCCACAATCCAAAGCTGATCACCCCCCTATAATCCAAAGCTGATCATCACCCCCACAAACCAAAGCTGATCATCCCCCCCACAATCCAAAGCTGATCACCCCCCTACAATCCAAAGCTGATCACTCCCCCACAATCCAAAACTGATCACCCCCTACAATCCAAAGCTGATCATCACCCAATAAACAAAGCTGATCCTCATCCCCACAAAGCTGATCCTCCCCCCCTTAAACAAAAGCTGATCATCCCCCCTCACAATCCAAAGCTGATCATTCCCCAATAAACAAAGCTGATCCTCCCCCCACAAACCAAAGCTGATCATCCCCCAATAAACAAAGCTGATCACCCCCCAACAAAGCAGCTCATCACCCCCACAAATCAAAGCTGATCATCACCCCCACAAAGCTGATCCTCACCCACTCAAACCAAAGCTGATCATCACCCCCACAAACCAAAGCTGATCATCCCCCAATAAACAAAGCTGATCCTCCCCCACACAAACCAAAGCTGATCCTCACCCACGCAAACCAAAGCTGTTCATCCCCCCACAATCCAAAGCTGATCATCCTTCAATAAACAAAGCTGATGCTCCCCCCTCAAACCAAAGCTGATCATCACCCCCACAAACCAAAACTGATCATCCCCCCACAATCCAAAGCTGATCATCCCCCCACAATCCAAAGCTGATCATCCCCCAATAAACAAAGCTGATCCTCCCCCCACAATCCAAATCTGATCACCCCTCTCAAACCAAAGCTGATCATCACCCCCAAACCAAAGCTGATCACCTCCCCATAATTCAAAGCTGATCATCACCCCCACAAACCAAAGCTGATCATCACCCCCACAAACTAAAGCTGACTTGAAACTACCTAGCACCTTATCCTCGAACCTGATTCAAAGCTAGTTTGCAATACTGTACATGAACATATGTCAAAATACCAGAAAAACATCCTTTGGTCACATTTTTGCACTTGGTCCTTTTCAATCCCTTTCAGTTCCCGTGAATGATGATGCTGCTCAGGCCCAATTTGACCAGTCAGTCTTACAGGTGAGCACCAGTCTAACCAGTCAAATCCAGCACTCTAATACTATGACATCACCACTCTGTCAAATTCAGCTGACGAGACCATAAACAATGACACACACTCACAGATAAACACTGCTATGGGGGCTCGCACACCCAGAATGACAGGCATTGCGTCTCAGGCCCTGCATCACTCTGAATACACTGTCCTCTGACGTTTGCATCCAGCTGGTGGTTTTGCTGACCTGCGTCTGGGTACTGACGCCATTCTGGACAGACAAGCCAGCGTGGCCTGTTTACTGCTGAGTACATATGGATTCAGGCTGATTGACCTCGTTGTTCTTAAATTGAGCTGAAGCAGAAGTATGTTCTTTAGAGAGTGGGATCAGGATGGAAGCCGTGAGCACCCCCTGCTGGTGAGCCTCTGCAGTCTATGTGGGAAGTTGCATCAGCGGTGAGCTCAGTCCCCCTCTCCTGCAGGAGTGTCTCAGCCGTGATGAAAATAGCTCCTTTGCTCTGAGAGGTGAAGGGTGAGGGATGCAGAGGCAGGCTGCTGATGCCTGATCGATGCTCGTCTGCACACGTGCCCGTCACAGCATGATGCTCAAACGGCACTTCTGCAGCATCTGATTCTCACACAGGATTGGTTCCTGTCCACAAGCAATCAGAGCCTCTCACACGTTACAGCAGCTAAAGAACCAGGGAAACACCGCCCCCCCCCCCCACACACACACACACACACACAAACCACCCCACCCAGCCCCAGCCCTCAGCGTGTCAAGGCATGAATGCTGTGCGTCTACGTGTCCATGTTCATGTGAGCAGCTGACGCCAAACCCCCCCCCCCAGCATCTTACCTTGCGCTTGCGGTCCCTTGACCGACTCCTCTTCCTGTTCAGCTCCTCCTCCCTCTCCCGCTGCTCCTGGGCCGCTTGCTCCGCTAGGTCCTTAGTCTTCCGCAGCTGCTTGGCGGCTTGCGCCATGGTGCCCCCGTTTCTTCCTCCTCCTCCTCCTCCTCAGAGCCCCTGAGAGGGGTCACTGCCACGCAGCGCTCGCTCCTGCAACCCTTACAGTCCCCTCCTGTCCGTATCTGTCGCTTCTCTTGTTTTCCTCTCTCCCCTCGTTCCTCTGTGATCCCTGATGCGGTTTCTGTCCGCTCTCCCTCCCTCGCTCGCTCGCTTGCTCGCTCCCCTCCCTCTCCGTCTCTCTCTCCCTCACTCTGGCTCACCGCACATACCTCTCCTTTCTCCCATCCACTGTGTGCGTGTATCTCAGCTGTTTGTTGCAGAGGGGGGTCACTCCCTGCCTGTCCCACCCCCTCTCAGCATCTCAGCCCGTGTCCTGGGCTCTGCTTTGTCGCACTGGGCTGCTGTGCTGCAGGTGCTGCATGCCGATGGCTGAAGCTGTGTGTTTCTCTAGCTGCCTAGCAGTGCTGTCTACATGAAGTAGAAAGAGTCTGATGCTAAGAGCTGTTTACACTGTGTAGCCACACGGCTTCATCCCAAGGCTGTGTGGTACCTGCTGTACTGATTCCCTGGCTGACTCTGAGGCTATTGGCTAACTCTGAGGGTGCCTGCTGACTCTGTATATGCCAGCTGACTCTGAGGATGCCAATTCTGAGGGTGCTGGATTACACTGAGGGTACCGACTAACTCTGAGGGCACCAGATGACTCTGAGTGTGCTAGCTGACTCTGCGGGCTGCAGCAGACTCTGAGAGTTGGTGCTGTTCCTTCAGGCTGGTGGTGAGCACACACACACACACACACACACGCGCGCGAACATACACACACACATACACACACACACACACACGCGAACACACACACACACGCGAACATACACACACACACACACACACACGCGCGAACATACACACACACACACACACACGCGCGCGAACACACACGCACACATGTAGGGTAAACATATCCTTATGGGGACCGCTCATTCATTTCAATGGGAAAAATGCTAACGCTAACTATG
>JABJVO010000115.1:30926494-30950061 GCA_026770805.1 Boulengeromyrus knoepffleri
AGACAGGAATACGGAATGGTGTTCTGAGGCTGAGGAGGAATGCAGACAGGAATATGGAATGGTGTTCTGAGGCTGAGAAGGAACATCGACGCAAGTTGTTCCGTATGAGCAGGTGCTCAGGTTTTGCTCTGTTTCTGAACATGCATATTAGAGTGGACACTGTGGTTCACATCTTCACAAACAAAGGATTTATGGCTTTTTACCTGACGTGTATCTCCATTTACAGGCAGGCCAGTGGACAGTGACACCGTCTGTGAGTATATGACGGACTCTTGTGAAGAGCTGTGTCGCCTTACACATGTATAAATCTGCTTTGAGGTTCCCACTTCACCATATCTTTGTCTTTGTCTCTTTTAGACCCTCTCAGTAGGAATTCAGAAGACTGTGAGTTCATAACTGTTATGTAAACATCTGAGAAAATGTGCAGAGTTTCTCCAATCATTAGAATGAATTCCTCACGAAATATTGTACCATCTGGTAGAGAAGACCACACACTCACAGCTCATTCTTTAATGTTTGTTTTGTAAGCCTAAGCTGACTAAGTACATTCTATCAATTAATGCAGTTTTATTTTACAAAATCTGTCATATAGATGTTGCAGATAATCATTCTGGAATTTCTGTTTCACTCCTGACTGATCAACAGGTGTCGAGGATGACAACCATCAGCTTATCTTCACCATAGTCAAGGGTGGGCAGGAAACCAACGGCGGTTCTGGGGATGGTCCATAGGGCCACGTTACCGCTCCAGCTTCCCTACCTCTCAGGTGACACATAGTCCCATCAGGGAATCTCCACTCCAAAATCAAGTGTTAGCAATGCAAGTTCAGGTGAAAAAAAAAAACAAAAAAACTTCCAGTTCCACTCATAGTCTTTTAAACCAAGACAGGCACCACAGAATGTACATCCATAGACATGGACATGAGCACTGCACTGCAGAAGCAGACTTATATGATATTATTGAAATGATTTCATGTGCTGTTTTCCACCTTATACAGCTATAATGCATTTGGCATGTCCCCTACCCACAGAATATACACTATATTGCCAAAAGTATTGGGACACATCTCTTAGTCACTGAATTCAGGTGTTTCATTCTAAACCCATTACCACACGTGTATAAAATCTGGCACCTAGCCATACAATCAGGTTTACAAACAATTGTGAAACAATGGGTCTTTCTGAAGGGCTCAGTGGATTCATGCCTGGCACTGTCATAGAACGTCACCTTTGCACTAAGTCAGTTTGTGAAATGTCCTACCTGCAAGATATTCCACGGTCAACTGTAAGTGGTGTTACTGCAAACTTTTGAGCATAGTTGAGCATACTCATAGTTGAGCATACTCAACCTGTTGGTTGAAAGTAAATCATGGTCTGGATTTTTACTTTCTGGACCAGAAATTGCCACATCTGCCGAGCAGCTACATGCAAGCCTCACACCACCAAGCCTAATGCCAAGCATCGGATGGAGTGTTAAAGCGTGCCGCCACTGGACTCTGGAGCAGTGAAAATATGTTTTCTGGAGTGACAAATCAAGCTTCTCTGTCTGATGGACAAGTCAGGGTTTGGCATACTGCAGAAAAACATTGCCTGCCTGACTGCATTGTGGCGACCTTCAAGTTTGGTGGAGGACAGATAATTTTATGGGGTTCTTTTTGAGGGGTTCGCCTAGTTCCCTTCCCATGAAGGGAACTCTTGATGCTTCAGCATAGCAAGACATTTTGGACAATTCTATGCTTCCAACTTTGTGGGAACAGTTTGGGGACGGCCCTTTTGGGTTCCAGCATGACTGTACACCAGTGCTCGAAGCAAAATCCATAAAGACATGGTTGGGTGCATCTGGTGTGGAAGAACTTGACTGGCCCATACAAAGCCCTGACCTCAACCCTATCAAACACTTTCGGGATGAATTAGAACAGAGATTGCATGCCAGGTCAGTGCCTGACCTCACAAATGCTCCTCTGGATGAATGGGCAAAAATTCCCATGGACACACTCCAAAATCTTGTGGAAAGCCTCCCCAGAAGAGTGGTAGCTGTTATTGCTGCAAATAGATATACCATATTGGTCCCTATGGATTTAGAATGGAATGTCATAAAAGTTCCGGTAGGTGTAATGGCCAGGTATCCCAATACTTTTGTACATATAGCGTAACTGTACCTTATTACTTATACCTACATATCTACCTACATATAACATATAAACCTTAAACTGCACCTCTCTGACCCCCTTGATGTGTACATTATGTTTGCTACCTTGCCTTCCATTTCAGGGTGGGCTTATGTTGAACTCCATGACACCATGACTCAGCTGAACCCTGGTAAGGACTCATTCAGGTAGACTGTTGGATTGAGACTCATTGTACTGGTTTTGGCCATCAAACCTCACTGGTTTACGGTTTATAGAGGTTTTTGCATCCATTTTCATTTCTGTGCTGGATGTTGACTGCATAAGCCTTGGGGTGTCTTGTATTCTGTTGGATTTCTGACCTTTAACCCGTTCCTCTGTTTTTCACGTGTAGGTGAAGATACCATCATGAAGAGTGTTTTTCACATGGAGTATCACTCTGCTGGCCACAAAGTCACTTTTTTTTTTTTAAATAAAAGTGCCATGTAAATGACATTTTATACACACACAGACTCCATTTTATAATAAAACATTTAAGCTGCTAATATTTCAATGATGGAATTAAAATGTAGAATTCATTTGAAAAGTTAGCAGATGTAGATGTCAGTCTACCAAACCTACAACTTCTACAGGAAACCTGGTCTGGTAACGTTTTATAGATTTTCTGATTGTTTATGTGCGATTTTTAAAGGTATGCTCCGTTACTCAGTGACCTATACTTGAATGAGTTGTTTACATTTCCCATTTCCATAACCTTTGATCACAAATGTCTCCTGGCTACTTGTTTGATCATAACTGAATAAAGAGATATTAAAACAGGCACTGGATTCCACAATAGTTACGATAAACAGGCACTGGATTCCACAATAATTACGATAAACAGGCATTATCTCTTACTTCAATGACTTCCATGGAGGTTTGCTTTGCTCTGTGTATGGTCATACAAATCCCAGCTCTTTCCAGTTCAGATGTGGTGTTCAAATACACTTTTATTCAACATTATTTCTTCATTCAGTGGCCAGTGCCGAGCTGTGTGTTCAGCGAAGCCTTTCTGCACACCACTGTTGTACTGAGCTGTGATTCTTGTACTTGTGGTCTTCCTGTTAGCTTTAATAAGCTGGTCTTTCTCCTCTGACCTCTGCCATTTACAAGGTACCTTTGCATCTGCCCAAGACTGGATGTTCATCACTCCATTCTCTGTAAAGTTTGAGCATCACAGTGTGTAAAAGTCCCAGGAAACACCTAGAGGGTGGAGGAGGTAGAGGGGCATCCACCCATCACAGCAGGGGGGCCCACTTTTAATAGTACTGCCCCCCCAGCAAATTTTACTGAGTGCCTCTTTTGACGACAGGCGACCACACAAAACTCACAGAAATTTGCAGAGAACATTCCCACCACAGGATGGCAAATTCTACCTGATACCCCCACCCCCCCTGCTGTGAGACCACTCTTTCAGCTTTTGTTGGAATCACCATTTTTGGCACCAACAATCACATAACACTTTTTTAAAAATCGTAGCTTCCTAAAGTTTAGCCGGACAGCAAGTAAACCTTTTGACCCATTCTGCGTACTGTAGTTGTTTACCAGCACCAGTCTCTCGGGGCAACCATGTCCTGGCTCTTTGCTCCAGTTTGCAGAGTCACACCTCATGTAGAAACATCCAGAGCAGCAACGCCTTAGTTTGAACAAGAGGGGGGTGTTTGTGTTCTGATGTTCTGAGCACAGAGCAGGCTAAATATAAAGTAAGGAACAAAAGAAGGAACACAGAGCAGGCTAAATATAAAGTAAGGAACAAAAGAAGGAGCACAGAGCAGGCTAAATATAAAGTAAGGAACAAAAGAAGGGCTAAATACACAGTGATGAACATAGAGCAGGCAAAATTTAAAGTAAATAACACAGAAAAGGCTAAATATACAGGAGTAAACAGAGGAATCCCTTCATGAATTGCCGCCTTACTGCGGTGGAAGGGTAAGTGTGTCCCAATGCTCCTGTAAGCTATGTCATTGGATGCCATTACCCCTGTAATGCCAAGTTGTCCTAGATGAGGGGCCAGACAAGGGTGATTCAAAAGACCCTTATTCACAACTTTTATGGACAGAATATCAAGGCGCAGACAAAGGGTGAAGGGTGTCTTGTTCGGTGACTTCAGGATCACATCTTTGTTTTTTGCAGATATTGTGGTCCTGTGGGTTTCATCGGGCTGGGACCTGCAGCATGCACTGGGGTGGTTTGCAACCAAGTGTGAAGCGGCTGGGATGAAGATCAGCACCCCCAAATCAGAGGTCATGGTTCTCATCTGAAAAAGGGTGGATTGCCCCCTCCATACTGGAGGGGGGGACAGACAGGGACAATATATCAATCTGTCATTGTAAAGAGAGAGCTGAGCCAAAAGGGGAAGCTGTCTATTTACCAGTCATTCTACATAAGGTCAGGAGCTCTGGGTAGGTGACCAAAGGAATGATACCATGGATGCAAGCGGCAGATATGAGCTTCCTTCATATCTGGGATGAGCTCAAAGTAGAGCCATTGCTCCTCCTCATCGAAAGGAGCCAGCTGAAGTGGTTCAGGTATCAGTCTAGGATATCTTCTGGATGCCTCTCTGGTGAAATTCTCATTTGGTCTGGGAACTCCTTGGTATCCCATTGGAGAACCTGGAGGAGGTGGCTGGGGAGAGGGAGGTCTGGATATCCCAGTTCTGACTGTTACCCCTGTGACCCAGACCCAGCTGAGTGGCAGAAAATAGTTGGATGGATGGATGGATAAACAAAGGAAAGGCTAACAATACAATGATTCCTTAAGGTTTATATTATTGTACATTGTGGGGACCATTTTTCAGGTCCCGACAAAGATCTTTTGTTTGGTTTGGTTGATTTTGTTTGCTTGCTTATGACTAAGGTTAGGGCTGGGCGTAGGGGTTGTCATGTTGTGATTAGAGTTTTCCCCATAGGAATGAATGGAGAGTCCCCATAGAGATATAATTACAAACCTGTGTGTGTGTGTGTGTGTGTGTGGTTTGCAGATACCTGCATTCGCATTGCCTATGTATCGATGTATTACTGTGTGTGTGTGTGCAGTTTGCAGATACCTGCATTCGCATTGCCTATGTATCAATGTATCACTGACTTACTGTGCAGTAGTATGGTGTCCTTTATTACAGTAATATTCATTGGAATATAGTACTGACAGGCCTGCCAGCCTGTGCTGTGAAACCCCTGCAGATGATTCAGAATGCAGACGCATTTCTGCTATTCAACCTGCCAAAAATGTCACAGGCCTCCTCGTGTCTCTCTACTGGCCATCTATACTGTAGGTGCTCACATCAAGTTCAGATCTTTGCTCCTGGATCTCAGAACTGTTAATGGAAGGGCAGCTACCCACTTTGGATCTTATCTGGACCCTCTATGCTCAGCAGAAAATTCCTTCACCACATGAAAACACTTCTCATGACCCTCATGACTTTCAAGAAACATCTTAAGACCCCTCTGTTCCAGGAACACCTCAGTTAACCTCATCCTACCCTGACCCTCCCCAGTTCACTGTCTTCGCTGCTCTTCCATTGAAATGGTTGCACTTCTGGATTCTCTCTTCTTGTATTTCCTACTTCAGTTCAGTTCCTACTAGATTCTCTTAGTGTTATTTATATAAATGGCTTTTCACATCTTAGGTACCAAATAGTCTCTGTATAGCTCTTGTTCCCATAACTATCTCGCACTGTTTCTGGTCTCTCACTGGAAGCTCAGTCTCTCAGCACTGGTACCTAACTGACATTTTCTTAAAGGGTGAGGATGTGGCACTGGTCCAGTCAGTGGCATTAAGCACATTATGTAAGACCCATTAGACTATCAGCATCATGACATTAACTGATTATTGACATTAACTGATTATTCTGCACCTGGGGAAACATCAGAGTCTATCAAACACTGTGTCATTGTGTTGTAGCTCTTTAAGTCCCACTTAAAACCAGGCCCCATTGTCTCACCTGACAGGTCTAGCAGTCGGACAATATTGTCACCCTCTATTTTCTGGGTGGTACAAGCTATTATTTCCGTAGGGGATGTGATGTCATATCGGCTAATAGCTGCAGCTCAGGCCTGGGAAATGTTCCAAGCTGGTGACCCACCGTGTGATGTGGGTATGTCCGGGATACACCTACATGCTCCGCAGTTAGCAGGACCCAGCGGACGCTGTGGTCACGCCGTGCGTATAAAGGCTCCCCGGTACAGCTGCAGTCAGACGCGAGTTCTGAAGCGAGACGCCAGCATGCTGAGAGTGACTGTGATCCTCCTCTTCCTCGCTGCCCTCAGCGCGAGCTTCACCGGTATGTCAGCATTAGGAAACACCGATCAGAGGTATCGCTGTTAGTATTCAGTAACACAGCTTTCAGAAAAGATATATCTATTCATTTAAGGATTTTACGGGAGCATTTATTTTCCACCTTAAAAGCGAAAAATTGTTGAATGATATCAACAATTTGGATTATATTATGTTGGACTATATTAGTTTTGTTTCATTATAGATTGTAAAACTAGCTGCTAAGAGGAGTACAGCATCTCCCAAAATCAATGCTGGGGGAGCAGGCTGGTCGGTCAGCAATCTGCAGAGATGCAGGATGTGGGGTGGGGGGGTCTTACTGGCTCCCCATTAGCAGCATTAGGTTGGGGGTCTGAATCCTACCTCCTCTGCGTATGTGAAGTTTCTAATGATCTCCAGACACAGTTTGGAAGGGATTCTAACCTCCAAACAGGGTGGGGGGGGCTACCCGCTGTGCCACCCTTAACATATGATGATGCTTATATTATTATTAACATCATTAACATAATCTTTATTCTGCTTTAGTCCCTCCCCAAGACGAACCACTTGGTGAGTAAGCCGTCATGCTTTTTATGTAGCCTATATGGTTTATATACCGCTCGTTTTATATTGAGGCACATTATAAACAGTACAGTTCACTTTAATTATATGCAGGCTAATCAGGAAACAGAGGTCTCCTTTTTCGCTTTACCTCCATCTACAGTTTGATCGCGGTTTCAATTAATGGATGTCAAAGTGCCATGTCTGCAATGACCACAAGAGAGAGCACCAAAGCGCTGACACAAAGCCAATCTTTCTGCAGATCCTATTAGTCAACAAACAGACATGCTTAATACAAAACAGGGTCAGCACGAAGACTTAAAAAGAAGCTCTGCACACTTAAACTTTAATAACATGAACATGTTGAACTGCAAAATTAACACAGTGACACTATTTTATCATTAACGTCCAGTGATTTTCATTTACTGCAGATGAGGCCTGGCAGGCCCCTGGTAAGTTAACCTCTAACATATCTCTCCGTCTGTTTTCCTCTGCATTTACACCTCTCTCAGGGTTTTATATGAAGTAATTAAGGTAATGCCCTCTGTGGCTGGGCAGTGGCCAGCTGTGTTTTTCCCTTTCTATACCAGGGTAAATTGTACGATTACTGCATCAGAACATGGGAAGTGGGCCCACCATGGTGCTCATCTACAGACAACTATGACCAGGATCATAAATGGCAGTACTGCTACAAAGAAGGTACTATACACATTATACTGTTACTACACAATATTGTGTTACTTCAGGTAATACACACAGCATACTATTACAACACAATACTGCATTAGCTCAGGTAGTACAAACAGTATACTACTCCTATACTGTACTGCGTTAGTACTCAGGTAATACACACAGCATACTATTACAACACAATACTGCATTAGCTCAGGTAGTACACACAGTATACTACTCCTATACTGTACTGTGTTAGTACTCAGGTAAAACACACATTATACTATTACTATACAATACTGCATTAGCTCAGATAATATACAGAATATACTACTCCTATACTGTACTGCGTTAGCTCAGGAACTACACACATTATACTAATAATATATAGTCCTACATTAGTTTAGATAATGTACACAGTTTACTACTCCTATACTGTACTGCATTAGCTCAGGAACTACACACATTATACTAATAATATATAGTCCTACATTAGTTTAGATAATATACACAGTTTACTACTCCTATACTGTACTGCATTAGCTCAGGAACTACACACATTATACTAATAATATATAGTCCTGCATTAGTTTAGATAATATACAGTTTACTACTCCTATACTGTACTGCATTAGCTCAGTTAATACACTCTGTATTCTATTATTATACTGTACTGTGTTAGCTCAGGTAATACACACAGTATACTATTACTGTACAATACTGTGTTAGCTTAGATAATGCACACAGCGTACAATTACTATACTAGGCTGCATTAGCTAAAGTAATACACACAGTATACTATTATTATAGTTTACTGGATTAGCTCAGATAAAACACACAGTATACTATTACTATACTATTCTGTGTAAGGTAAAGTATTACACACAGAATTCAATTATTATACTGTACTGTGTTAGCTCAGGTAATATATACAGTATAGTTTTACTATACTATACTGAGTTAGCTCAAGCAATACATCCTCCGGTACTGGTAATATACCTTAGTATACTAGTCTTCCTTTTCAGAAACTCATCATTAAAGCATTAAATAACTTTAAATAACTAATATCTTGGCAAAGAATCATAGCACACACTCTTTATGTTTTTGGGCTTCAGGGTATGGTTACCTTGCACGTTTTGACTGATCTGCCGAGGAACTGGAGGGTAAGGAGTGCTCGGCGTGTCAGCAGTGTACTGGGTCACAACCCTTCATAAGTCAGGTGGTGTTGGGTTTCATTGGTTTATACAGTACATTTTATAGTAGTAGATATGATGGTTTATGCAGATTTATTCTCTGTTTTGCAAATTTAGGTGCAGATGAAGATGTCTACTGTACAATAATCAAAAAGAAGTTTTTTTTTGACTGATGTGATTCATAAACTGATTGAATGCTGTCTTTGTAGTACAAATCTCTATTAGTACAAAACTTTCAATCCAATAAAGTAAACACAAGTGCAGACTTGATCTTGTTGTCTTGGAATCATGGAGTGTGTACTGATGACCACAATGAAGCCTTCAGAGATGACTGTGTCCAGGATAAGGAACCCTTTCAAGCTTGCATCTGCAACATAAACAGCCTGGTCCATACAATGGGTCTGATCTGCGCTTCAATTGCACTGAAGAACCAGGCTGCATATAAAATGGCTGAATTTACTGTTTCATTGCAGAAGCACAATGACTACTGACTATATCACCATCGAAGGACTAACCAAAACCTCCTTATACAATGAAACAATGTGTAAACAGATGAGGCTGAAACATCACCCACCTGTGAGTTTTCAAGATGAGCATAGTAGAAAGATGTGCATTTCTCATCATAATCATCATCATCATTATTATTATTATTATTATTAATAATAATAATACTTCAATTTTCAATATGAAGTGTACCTTTCATTTGTATTTTAAACTTTAACTTAAAAATTTTTAGCAACCAGAATGTGTCAGTTTCTGAATGTGTTTTTTAATTAAATTTATTGAACCCCTTTGCGTGATACAATCTGATTTATTCAAGCTGGATAAATCTGCATTAACTTCACTCAAAAAGCTTGAAATACTGGAATTTATTTTAACAGGTGGGTGGAGTGTCCACACTCTTACAAGATTACAATAATCTGGGTAAGACCAAAGTCTCTATGAAACAGGCCAGTCTCATTATTTTATATCTTTAAAAATTGATGAAGGGACCAAACTTTCACAGAGAGTATAAAATACTCTAACGCTCTCACAGAGAATACACAATAGCCTGACACTCCCACAGAGAATATGAAAGACCCTAAAGGCCTATTCATACTTTACTTACAGTCCCTGCACAAGTTGAGTGATGTAAATTTCGTCATCATGGGTGTCGAGCGGACTGTGCGCATTGCGTGCTAGACTGTGTGCTGTTTTTGTCAGTAAGATTTCAAAATACCAAGATATGCTGTAATACCTTAATACCATCAAGCGTAGGTCAGGTCAGGGCAGGTTGGGCAGCCTGCACTGGCACAGCACATTGGCATGAAAAAGCACCTTCATACTCTTACAAAGATATTGGGAGCCGCCCAACAACCATGTGACCCCCAAGCTCTTCTTTATTGGAGGAGAAAATCAAACTAAATCAAATTTCTTGAAGTCGAGCTAAGACACCCAGATAATGCGATTGGGAGTCGATTTATTCCTGCATGTATACGTTCAATCGGACTCAAACTGGCCTAGGCGCTATGAGCATACTGAGCAGCTTCCCCCCTGGGCTTTGACTTGCAAGTAACAGGATAAGTCGGTACACAGAAGAAGCCTGGAGCGTAGCAGAGGCCACACAGCGCATACAAAATGTACAGCATCATAAAGCCGTCCAATTCACCACTTTCCACCACACCAGGTACCGTACTTTTGGTGTTGGCTGTCACTGGCGTAAAAACTGGTACCGGCACCAAATGACATCACAACACGAGGTGGGGTATTTTGTACTGAATTTGATAAAGTACTTAACTACTTATTGATTCAGTTGCCATAAATATTTGTATTGGACATGTTAGTTTAACTTGTCAACCAAAAAATAAATAATATGGTGAAAAAAAAAACTGAATTAAAAAAATGACTGTAGTTGCTACTGGAAGACGTGCCATATTAATACAAACATCGTATGATCGCTAATCAGCTAGATTTAGATCAGGCTTTTTCTTACCTTCAATTTGGTACAAATAATACAGCGTAGGGAGTTTAAGTCTCCCAAACACATTTTTACTCTGTCATAGGAGAAAAACCTCAATAAATCGATTCCCCTCCCGTGCATGTATACTAGGACAAGGACAGTAGTCCGTTTATACTGGTCTGGAGTAGAGTGAACAGAAGGTGTCAAAACATGAGGCAAGCACAGAGCAGAGTATATCACAGGCTCTAACAGCATCAAAAGAGAAGAAATCCTTCTTACATAGAGATGGCAGAGTAAAAGAGTCCAAGGAAAAGAGGCAGTTTGGGCAGAGAGAGCGAAGATTACGGTGCAAAAATGGTTTTGGAGGAGTTTGATCAGTGAGTGTTGGAAAAGCAGCCAATGAATGCAATGAGTAGGGTCAGTCCCTGGAGCAACTGGGGTTAAGGGCCTTGCTCTAGAGCCCAATGGTGTGATCACTCTACCAACCCAGGAATTTGAACCAGCAACCTTCTCAGTTCCAATCTGCATAGTTGCCCCCCACAACAAATACTCTTTTGTTTAATGCTTTTTTGGTCAGTGCATACTTAAACTAATGCTATTTTATAGTTTTGATGTCTTTATGATTATTTAAAAATGTAGAGAATAGTAAACATAAACCTTTCTATGAGTAGGTGTATCCAAACTTTTGACTGGGACTGTATGGAATTATTTTGACAAACATTCAATTACCCAGCCTTTATAGCACATAACGCCAGTCACATGTAAACAGGCTGACTCAGACACAAAAAGAAATCAACACAGTTAGTTTTAGACTTGGGTATACAGCTTTTATTTTACAAAGTAAAGGCCCGCACTTGATCGGGCGACGTGGCAGCATTGACTGGCCACCACATTTACCCGACCTGTTTTTTTTTTCCTTTGGGGCGGAGGGGATTTGTGTGCTATACAGTGTGTCAGTGTCAGGGACAAGCTGCAGTAATGTATCCATGTTGACGAGGACATTTCGAACACCTAAGAGACTAAACATAACCCACTCGGTACTGTAAAATAAAAACGGAACTGCTATAGACATATATGAAATATATAAATAAAGGAATTCTTTAGGGATGCGCCGTTAAATAATCAAAATCAGGAAAAAATACCGCGTATCTGAAGTACACAACGAATCGCATTCCATCACGCCATTAAATAATAATTCGTATTTAAATAATAAACGTGCTGTGCGTAAAACGTGTTTGTAATGCAAAGTATATGCAATAAAATTAGGTCACTTCGTGTTAGCTCTCTAGGGTTATTACAAACACGGCCACCCATCGGTAAGGGTATGAAAGCGCGTATGAAGTGGATGAGCCGATTTACGCCCGCCGTGGGAGCAAAGTGGTACGGTCCGGAGGCCAAAGTTCACGCGTGCGCGTTGAGTTTCCACGGCTACACTCACGAGCCCTGAAATGGCGTCGGCAGCTGGTAAGGATGGTCGGAACGGCAAAGTGTTTTCTGAATGTATTAAGAAATGTCGAGTATACCCTTTTGCTGTTGTTTTGACCTTTTATTTTTGTATTTTATTATTTGGACATTTTTAGAGTAAAAGTGTATTGGATGTACTTCTGTTAATTTTTTTTAATAGAACTGGCGCCGTTTATGTATCCAACTAGCCGGGCAACGCCGACTCGGGAATGGGAGCGTGTGTTTTCTGGTTACTCCTTATTGTTTTAATGATTAGTGACTTATTTGTAATTTTACATTTGTATGTGTATATATAACTCGAAGTCGGTCGTTATTGGCGGGCACCTGGCTGAATCATGCCTGTTCCACTGACCGACCCGTAGCGGTGCGGTATGAGAGGCGTTTTGTGGGGAACCGTTAGGTCTTTAAAGCGACGTGTCTACTTCGGGTCGCTCCCCGCGGCTTTCACGCTCTTTGTTCCACGAGGTTGTGTCACCCCCTCACACCACGGTATCTAACCGCCTGTGGAAGCTCCCTAACACGCATTCTTATTGATCTGAAGACATCCGGTACAGATTCGCGTTATCCCGCCTTCCAGCCGGTAAACCTGTTGCTGTGTTGATTGAATCAGCCGTCCCAAGGTCTGCCTGAGGGGGCAGTAACGCTCCACACCAAACTTGTGTGTGCAGTACTTGGCCAGAGGAATGCGATAAACTTCCTCTATGTCTATGGGAGTCTCTGGAAGGTCTGTGCCTTTGCTCGGACATCCTGTATATGAATATCCTGCACGTGCTGTACTACCACGTGATGGTGTGAATATTGAATGGTGTCTCCAGGAGGGTTTGGCTGGTTGTATTCGCATGACTTTTATCAGAGTGACTGTGCATGTCAACCAAAAGTTAATCACCAGTACAAATTATCCAGCTCAGGCATCCTTTCCTTGGTGATTTATTTCATTTTAAATCTGCTGCATGATCCTATAGGTCAGTTGGTAAAGTGGAGGGGCTGTAGAGGAAAGACACCAACATACTAAGGTTGCAGGTTCATATCCTTAAATTGAAGGAGCTGCATTTTGCTGATGGCGTGTGGCTCTGTGGGTCAGGGTTCTCTTGGTTAGGTTGCTGTACCTGTAATTGAAAGGTCACTGGTTCAAATCTCCAGGTAAACAGGGTCATTTCACCATTTGGTCCTTGAGAAAGATCCATAATTTTTCAGTTGTTCTAGAGACTCTGACAAAACTTTCTCAAAAACAAAGTATTACTTTGGATTAAAGTATCTGCTAAATGAAATGCTGCATATAACAATCCTTATGCCACCAATTTCAGAGATTCACCGGCTGCAGACAGGTGAAGGTGTGTGATATTAACCTCTGGCAGATACAGGTCCATGAGTACCTGATGGTGGCTGAAGGGCAGCATGTGTTGACAACTTTTAAAGCTACATTCAGAAAACTTTCAGACGTGCACTGCCACTTTCCCAGTGTGAACAAATATGTCCAAATTGGTTGTATTGTATTGGACATTAAACAGATCTTACCCTGCTAGCTCCCTAGTACAAAGTTCAGAGTGTTTCTGATTGACCCTCGTGAATGGAACTGGATAATGTCTGGAGAATTCACCACGGGCGAGTGGACATGTTGATGTCATTTCTATCATGTGACTGGGGCAAATCTTAAATCATCCGATAGATTTAAGGAATGGGAAGAGACTCTTGTGTATGCCCAAATTACAAATTGGCTATATCACCGCATTGTGATCCGAACTAAGGTGTGAGAGAATAGCAAACATTTTCAATCTGGTGTGCCTGACACCGGTAGTCTCTGGTGGAGTGTCGCATGTGAAAGGGCAATGTCCAGAGTTCATGTGTGAGAACGGCTCGAGTGTGATGGCTCCTCAGGCACAGGAACTTGAGACTGAGGTCCGGCTTTTAGCAAGATGATGTTTCACAGCATCAGTCCCCCAGTAGCCAGAGGTGTGACTGGGGGCTTCTAGTACAACTGGGAATGGAATTCCCTGCTTTGCACTGCATTCCTCCTGTGCTCTCTGCACCTGTGTCCTGCCAGGCGAAGTCTTGCACATTCTGCAAAATCTCTCCCTCATTGTTTCCCCCCCCACACAGATTACAACCCTTACGGCCAGGCTGGATCTCAAGGGGGGTGAGTGCTCATAGGCCGTTTAGATCCCTGTAGAAGGATACATATGAAGGGGGGCTCTTGTGTGTGCGTGACTGTCCCATCTGTGTTCTCATAGGTACAGCTCTTATGCCTCTCAGCCCCCCCAGGGTTATGGACAGGGTGCACAGGTGAGTACAGGCTCTCCTGGCCGCCTGGGCTCCCGTGAGCCCTGTTGCCTTTGACAGTGAGTGTTTGTGCAGCCTGCTTTGAATAAACACAAGTGACAAATTCCAATCCTACTTCTTAGTGTACCAGCAGAACCTGGCATCTCAAGTCAAAGTGAACTTTGTTGTCTCAGCATATACCGGTATACAGAGAGACCAAATGGTAAAGCTCAGGGTCCATGGTGTATAACAATCAGGACAGTGCAATATACAGGTAGTAGGAAATATGCCAGTACAATGAACTACCATAAAATAACATGTACAGACACATTAAATGCAGTTTTATGTGAAAGATCTGTGTGTCTGACTGAGGTGTCCAGACCATCGTGTTCATCTAATAATGCCTGAGTATACGGAGAGCATCATAAATGTTGAACATGCAGTACTTAACAGTTGTGGATAATAGATTAGATTTGAGTATACAGTACAATAGCAGCATGGATTCATAGCTTATATAACTGGTGATATGGAGATCAAAATAATCCTTTGGCTAAAGTGACCGTGCATCTAGACAGACAGTAATCCAAAGTAAGATTAGTGCTGGGCTGCTGGCTGATTCCCGGTGGACTCATTGGCTTATTTCTATGTCGCAGCAGTCATATGGTCAGCAGCAGGGCTATGGGTCCTACAGTCAGCCAGCTGAAGCAGCATACTCGCAGACAGGCAGCTCATCGGGCAGCTATGCCCAGCAGGGCTATGGGTCCTCTTATGGACAGCAGCCTCCAGCAGCAGGTGAGTGTTTTGTTTGATTTGCCAGAAGTGCATAAGCTAGTAAGACGCACAGATCTTATGCGAGTGCCTGGTTTGTGCTCTTCCAGGTGGCTATGGCTCGAGCTCCGCTGCCTCACAGGGCTACAGCCAGCCCAGCCAAGGCTATGGGTCCAACGGCTACGAGGGGAATTCGGGGGGGGGCGCTGCCGCATCCTCCCAGGCTGGCTATGGGGCTCAGGGATACGGCGCGCAGTCCTCCTATGCTGGCTATGGCCAGCAGCCTGGCTCAGCAGCGCCCCCCAGGTAATTGTTCATACCTAATTTGTGTGATCCATGAAATTATCAAGGAACTATAAACTAACATGTGAACGATCTGAAGCAGTGTTACTGACTGCTCCCCGGCCTGGCACTCCTACTGCGGATGATGCCATGGATCTGCTGGCCTGACTGCTGGAATCTCTTCCAGGGTTCAGGAGGTGAACAAGGGTCCTGACATGCCCCCTGCGCCGTCCAACTGTGCCCCCTATGGCCAGGGCTATAGCCAGAACAGCTACAGCTATTCCCAGGTGTCTGGCTCTTATCCTTCACAGTCTGGGAGCAGCCAGACGTCCTACCCTCCCTCCAGGTATGTATCGCCCCCTGTGGGGGGGTGGGATCGTTCCATGGGGTGGTCCACTGATTGGCCTAGTTGCTCTGACGTTTAGGTGAAGGACAGACTGCTCTTTCTGTCTTACTGAGGGAGGGTGCTCTGTTCACAGGAATTGCCTTCTCTCTCGCTGGCCTGGCAGTACTACAGGGGGTCTCCCATGAGGGAGTGTTCAGGGCTCTTTGGGGGGAGATCTCCCATGAGGGAGTGTTCAGGGCTCTTCGGGGGGAGATCTCCCATGAGGCAGTGTTCAGGGCTCTTCGGGGGGAGATCTCCCATGAGGCAGTGTTCAGGGCTCTTCAGAGTTCATCAGTCAGGGTGGATTACAGCAAACACTTAAAGCCACCTATGTTAAGGGGATGAGTCACCCTAACACACTCCAAACTGCTCCTATCCTCCATGGCTGACTCTTCCTGTTTCTGCTCTGTGTGCAGTTACAGTACTGGGTCCCAGCAATCCAGCTATGAGCAGAGCCCGTATTCACAGGGCCAGGGAGGAGGCTATGCCCAGCAGGGAGCGTACCACAACCTGCCCCTGCAGCAGCAGTCTCAGCCTCTGCAGCAGCCTCCGCCCTCCAGCTACCCCCCGCAGGCCGGCTCCTACGGCCAGCAGGGGGCGTCCGGCGGTGCCTATGGCCCACAGAATGATTACAAAGTCCCTAGTCAGTATGGTGAGTCACAGCCTTTTCCACTCAGTGATGCATTCTGTGCGCCAGCTTGCCGCACCCGTCTGCTCACCCTGTCCACGGTAATGTCCGGCTCCCTCCCCAGGTAACTATCGGCAAGAGCACCCCAATGGAATGTCCGGAGGCTACCCTGAGCTCGGGGGCTACGGGGGTCCAGGCGAGGCCCGCGGGGGGGACGGCCGGGGCCGGGGGCGGGGCAGCTTCGACAGGGGTGCCATGATGCGCGGGGGCATGGGCCGAGGAGGCGTGGGGTAAGTGTGTGTTCTGTCTGACCATCCCTCCCCCCGCACGCTGCTCTCATGCGCTAACCTCTCAGCATCCGGCTGAAACGCAGCTCAGTGCCGGTCACCCTGAAGTGTAACATGTAAATACAGCTGTGATCTTGCACTGATTCTGTGAAATGGCTGTGCTCGGCCTGCCCTGTGCTCGGCCTGCCCTGTGCTCGGCCTGCCCTGTGCTCGGCCTGCCCTGTGCTCGGCCTGCTGCACCCCCAGCTGTCTGCCTTCTGTGCTTAACTCGGCACCCGGTGAAACATTTACTTGAAGCATCTGAGAACCCCAACTGCCCCTTAACCTGCTATTGCCTGACTTAATGTGTTATGTGCTGCATGTTATTTTGGAAGCAGGTCCCATTAGAACACTGTGCTACTGAACGGGAGGGTGTTATGCAGAGCGACCAGATCTGGGGTAGTGGGGGGGGGGGGGTTTGGGGTACGTGCATCCAACTTTCTCGAGTTGGATGGTAGATATACATACAGGACTCTGCAGCAAATTAATGTAAATATATAATCACACCCACGTTTGCTTTCAGGCATCTCTCCATCAGTTTGTATTATTTACTATCGACATAAATGCAATCGGACGTGACTCGATTAGGTCTCCATGTGAGACTATTTACATAGTATTTACTTTGAATTAGGTATTATAAGTAATCTAGAGATTATTTAAAGTATATGGGGGGGTTTGTGTGTAGGATATATATAAAGTACTATGCCATTTTGTATAAGGGACTTAAGGGTGTCCCATTGGGACTGGACCACATGTCATACTGGGCAGTCACCAGCTGAGACCCTGAGGTGTTTCTTCATGGGGTGGGTGCAGCAACATGCTATACCAGTGCATGCTCCCTGACCTGCCGTGAGCTGAGCATACGAGGAATTCATCCTTGGGGGGTCCTCTAACCATCCCCCCCCACCACAACCACTGTTCAGCCTGAGATCTGATGGATTTTGCCTGCTGTCCTTTAATGCCCTGTGATACCTCGAGTTCTGTGTTTGGGAAGGGGGGGTAAAGCCTGCTGGTAAAGTGGCTGTAAGACACCCATCTCTCTGCTTCCTCCCCCCGCAGCCCTGGAGACAGAGGCGGCTACATTAAGCCTGCTGGTAAGTGCAGTCTTGTACTGGCTAGTGTTAACCCTGCTGCTCATTCCTGGGGCTGCATCTCATCTGTCTCCTTTCCTTCCCATATGGCCAGGTCCTGATGCTGACATGAGTAAGTAACCCAAGAAGCCGGCCCCTCTCCCCCCCGCCCCCCTCCCCCCCGCCCCCCCCCCCCCCCCCCTGCCCGTCTGGCTGTATGCTGGCCAGGCTGACGCCCCCCCGTGTCCCGCAGTGCGCCCAGAGGAGAGGGACGACTCTGAGAACAGCACCATCTACATCACTGGGCTGACAGAGAGTGCCACCGTGGAGGAGATGGCCGACTTCTTCAAGCACAGCGGGACCATTCGGGTTGGTGTTTGGCGCCCCCTGCTGGCTCCTTGCCGTCGCTGTCGCGTGGGCGCTGACCGTGTTTCCCGTCCAGATAAACAAGCGCACCGGACTTCCTGCCGTCACCCTCTACACAGACAAGGACACGGGGAAGAACAAGGGTGATGCCACGCTGTCTTACGAGGAACCGCCTGCAGCTAAGGCCGCCGTGGAGTGGTTCGACGGTCAGTGGCGGGGGTGGGGCCCAGGGCACGCTTCGTATTGGAGAGTCTGGCGTGGGGCACCAAGATTTCTGTGTGTGATGACATGCCGTCCCTCTCAGGCAAGGACTTCCAAGGGAAGAAGCTGAAGGTGTCCATGGCACGGCGAAAAGCCATCATGGGCATGCCGCGCGGGGGCATGCCGATGCGCGATGGGCGTGGCATGATGGGCCGCGGAGGTATGTGAAAGGCGAAATGGCGAAGCCTTGGCCGGGAGCCGGGGGGGTGACTGAGCCTGCTGTCCTGTCTCTCCACAGGCATGATGGGTCGGGGGGGAGAGCGTGGGGGCTTCATGCCCCGTGGGGGCCCCCGTGGGATGGGTAGGGGAGGACCCAACGGGGGCAACATGCAGCAGAGAGCAGGCGATTGGCAGTGCCCCAACGTGTGAGTACCAGTGCTCAGGGACCCGGGCCAGCAAGGTGGTGCTCTTTCTCACAGCAAACTGGTACCTTCACAGTGGCTGTGGGAACCAGAACTTTGCGTGGAGGATGGAGTGTAACCAGTGCAAAGCCCCCAAACCAGAGGCCTTTGGGCCCCCAGCCTTCCCTCCTCCAGGTAACTGTCACACGTCGTGTGGAAAGCTCAGCTCAGAGATAAGGGCCCTTTCCACGCACAATAAAGTATAAACAATAAAGTGAATAAAGTATCACTGCTCTCTGGGGGGGTTCCATAATGCTGAAGCTTCACTAAGGTCTGAGTGTGCAGTGTGCTCCTGCCCCTCCATGCTGCCCCATCCACACATCACAGGCTGACCCTGCACTGTAAAGATGTGTGACAGTAAGCAGCTGATGCCTCTAACTTGAGGTGGGACCCATTGACCTGCTTAGAGGGTCGAATGTCCGGTTTCACGCCGCTGCCCCTACAACAATCAGGCTGCCTGAGCTCTGAGTCTCTGTGCTTCCCAGGTGGTGACCGAGGCCGCGGGGGGCCCGGGATGCGCGGAGGCCGTGGCCTGGACCGAGGCGCTCCTGGGGGCCCTGGGGGGCCCGGGGTTTTCCGGGGAGGACGAGGTGGCGACCGTGGGATCCCAGGCGGTTTCAGGGGAGGACGTGGCATGGACAGAGGCGGCTTTGGCGGTGCGAGAGGGCGCGGCGGCCCCCCCATGGACGGCCGGAGGGGCATGGGTCCTCCTGGGAAGATGGTGGACATGAAGTGAGTGGGTGGCACTCCACGCCGCCCGCAGGCCTGAGGGGTCCCATGCCAGATTTGTCTGGCCCCTTTCCATGCACTGGGTCCCTCGTAACATTAACCAGAGATTATTTAAAGTCCTGACGCGTGTGTGGTGAAAGGTCACACTGTTTTCTGACAGCCCTCTGTCTCTGTCTGTCTCTCTCTCCTCGACCCGCCCAGGGGTGAGCATCGACAGGAGCGCAGGGACCGGCCTTACTGAAGGGCGTGGACCGTGGAAATCCATGCTGCACACAGGACTCATTTTTAAGAATGTTTTAAATTCCTAATTCCATATTTATGGAAATACTTTAACGCTGTAACTTGCGTTTTTTTTTTGTTGTTTTTTTACATTTGGTTCCAGTCCAATGCATGCTGTGTACAGGTTCTGAAGCCTTGTAAGTGACCATTAAATGTTTTCATTTTTTAAGTGCTCCTCTGGTTATTTTTGGAGGATATTCAGCTCCGCCGTCTACTGCAAAAGCCAAACCAATGGACTGCAAGATATACATACATTCCATAAAGGCAACAGCTTCTATTGCTTTGTTGGCCTGTATATGTACCAGTAATGTACAAAAACTTTGTGACCCGGATCCAAATACTAGCCATATGGATAATTCTTTTGATGTACCTTTACACTTGGATGTTTCCATGACCCACACAAACCTCTATTGGCCACCCACTAATACTCGCCCCTGCAGAGATGATCACCTTATTCAGTGTTTATGAGGTGGGGAAGGGTTTCAGCCTGACACGAGCTCCGTCTTGCCTTTAGTGAGAGACCTTCGCGGTTAAGAGGGATACTCAAGGGCTTTGTATAAATCGAATAATCCCGTGCTATAAATATGGATCGTCTCTGTCAACATGTGAGATCGCCATCTGGTGGCCAGTTCGGAGTCACGGGTTGACGAAAGTCGTGCTGAATGTTTTCCGGCCGTCTCCGTGCCCTACTGAGTCATGTGACCCAAAAAGCTGGACGCCAATTGGTGCAGCCGAAGCGGAGGACGGAGCGAAGCCCTATGCAGCCGGCGCTGCGTGTCAGTGCGGAGCCCCCCCCGACTGTCACCGCGCCGATCCGCTGAGGCTTACCGGAGGATCAGCGCGGCAGGGCATTCCTATTCCCGCATCCCACAGCTCGTCTATCCCCCGCTTTACCTACTACGGCGGCTTTTCGGGGCTCTCGCCGACGGGATTAACCTCTAGCGTGTCTGTCAGTGCCGCTGCCGGTGTGTCGGGACTGCGGCTCGATAGTCCCGAAAGCGGATCCACATGCTGCGGTGTGTCCCCGTCATTCTGGCGGCAGACGGCGGCGGCAGGCGGCGCCAGCATCCGAGTCGTGCCGCGGGGAGGTGTCGCTGATCCTGCGACGGGCTCGGACCTCGGAACCGGAGCGGGTAACGGCAGCGGAGCTGGAGTGTTGATGTTTTATGATGATGGTGTACAATGATTACCGCGGTTTACGGCGTAATTCACGCTCCCGTCAGTGCCTAAAGCGGCCGGTCCATAACGGGATTTATCCCGGACAGCCCCTGTGGCTCCGGAGCGGCTGCTTTGTGTGGCCGACAGGCCTGATGAGGTATCGGGGATGATTGCTGGTGCAGCCCGACAGCCCGGCGCCTGTCCGGTAAACATGTTAAACGGTGTCAGTGTCGACATTTAAATTTCCGGGGCTGGCCGATGGCGCACATGGCTCAGGAGCGCCGGTGATATGTCTCGGGAAGCCGGCCCCCTGTCCCTTTGGTCCCGCCTCACATCGGCACGTGTTTGCGTAGGAAAATAATGATCACGTCGTAAGAGCCAGCAGTCTGCTCAGGAAATATGTGTGTGCCTTCCAGAAGAGGCGATGAGGCCAGCATGATCCCCGCAGATGGGCTCCCTGGACATGAGGCGAGCCAGGCCGCATGGAGGAGGCCAAAGAGGAGCTCCCCGGAGATGCTGTACCTGCTGCCCGCGGTCCTGGTGTGGCTCGTCACGGGCACCACCATCTCGAGCCTGAACAAGTGGATCTTCGCTGTGTACAACTTCAGGTACCCGCTGCTGCTGTCTGCGCTGCACATGCTGACGGCCATCGTGGTGGATTATGGCCTCATCCGGCTGCAGCTGGTGGGTGCGGCGACGGCTGCCCAGGGTCAGCTGACTGCCGCTGCCAAGCTCAAGGTCTTTCTACTGAGCCTGACCTTCTGCGCCAGCATCGCTCTGGGGAATGTGGGCCTCAGCTACGTGCAGCTGTCCTTCGCGCAGATGATCTACACGACCACGCCGATCTTCACGCTTGCCATCTCCACGCTGATCCTTGGCAAGCAGCATCACGCCCTCAAGTACACGGCCATGATGCCTATTTGCCTGGGCGCCTCCTTCAGCGTCATGGGCGAGCTGCAGTTCGACCAGACCGGTTGCCTCTTCGTCTTCGCCGCCACCATGCTTAGGGGGGTCAAGTCTATCCAGCAGAGTGAGTGGGAGCCTTGGGCCATCCTGCCCTCCCCCCGCATGCTCTCGTGTCTGTTTTTTCTGAGGAATACCATTTAGACGTCACACATGTTAAATAAGCAGCTTTCGATATGGGACTGTGTGTTTTGGGGGCTGAGCTGCTTGCAGCCTGATTTCCATGTACCTCTTGCTACCCTCCGTTCTTTGATTTCTCCCTCGACTGAGGTCCCATGTACAGCCTTAGGCTGAGTGGGAGCCTGCAGTGATGAATTAGCGTGACCAGAGGGCGACACAGGAGATCCGCAGCCGTGATGACTCACCCCAGCCCTTGTTGTGAGGGTCACGTGTATTCAGATCCATTCAGCTTCATTCCTCAATATGTCGCGTAACCATGGCTCGAAAATGCAGTATGACTGGAGCTGCGTGTCTGAGGCTGCACCCTCTCTGATCACCCTTGAATAGCACAGAGTCTTTAAGGTGGTACTTCTGAGCAGAGCCTGGGCAGTCCGAGGGCTGGCTCAGGTTTCAACGTGCTATTTTGGAGCCTGGTGTTGCCTCTCAGGACACGCACCAATCGTGCCCGTGCGTGTTTATCTGGAGATGGAGTCACTGCGAATCACAGCGCTCCGTGTAACGTGCCCTGCTCATGCCGCCCTTGTGGTTCATGCGGTGGGCTGGCCACATGTTCCCTGACTACACGTCTGTTTACAGGCTGCGCTGACATCATGCTGCTGCGATTAACTTTGCGTTTTACTTTGTTTGTTCCACTCTGATAGAGGGCAGTCGGCTTGGTGCGCTGGCTGTGTGTATCTGTGTGTGTCTGTGTGTCTGTGTATCTGTGTGTGTCTGTGTATCTGTGTGTGTCTGTGTATCTGTGTGTCTGTGTGTGTCTGTGTATCTGTGTGTCTGTGTATCTGTGTGTCTGTGTGTGTGTGTGTGTGTGTGTCTGTGTCTGTGTGTGTATCTGTGTGTGTCTGTGTATCTGTGTGTCTGTGTATCTGTGTGTCTGTGTATCTGTGTGTGTCTGTGTCTGTGTGTGTATCTGTGTGTGTCTGTGTATCTGTGTGTATCTGTGTGTATCTGTCTATCTGTGTATCTACACCTCCAACCAAAAGTCTTTGCACAACACAGGTTTTTACCACTTTTCCATTTATTATTAAACTGAAGATTTTTTTAATTCTTGTTAATCATTGGAAAGTTGAGTGAACAGCTATAAATAAAAATATGTCAACTAAAGCAAGTTTCCAATATAACAAGGAAAGAATCTGTAACTGCTTGTCTGACATCCTACTAACTACGAAAGAACATAAGAAATGTACTTAATTTATTAACGAGAGGAGGCCATTCGGCCCATCAAGCTCGTTTGGGGAGAACTTAACTAATAGCTCAGAGTTGTTAAAATCTTA
>JABJVO010000115.1:30956576-30967243 GCA_026770805.1 Boulengeromyrus knoepffleri
GAGAGCGGCGGAGATATGAGCGCCTCACTCACCATCCAGGTCAAGGGCGGCCGCACCACATGCAGGCCGGGGCACAGCACAGGTGAGGGTGGACCCCCCCTAACCCTAACCTTACCCCCCCATGGCTTTGCTCCTTACTTACTCACACACATGGTTATCTGAGTGAGGGATTATGGGAAATATGTCTCTGCTATAATCCATCCCACGAATCAGACAAACGCTGTTTGTGATGAATGCTCACTGGTTCACTGCTGTTTTCTACATTTAGCATTATGTTACTATCAGTGTTTCCTGCTAATTCTTAGCTGCTGTCTTCTTGCCTGCTGCGATTTGACTGCTGCATTTACCATATTTTTCTTTGCTAAAAGCCTTTGTTGTAGACATTCAGATGATGATTTATGGTTTGTGTGAAATGTAAAAGAAACAAGGCGAATGTTACAGTTAAACACCATGAGCTGTGTATGGGCTGTATATATAAACAAAGCACAGTGCTAATTATTTTCAATAAAGTAAAGGATGACAATTATTCATGTCACTGTTTTTCCCTTATTAACAGAGTTAACCGTGGACAAGGCGGCCCAGGTAAGGCTGTGCGCATATCTGAGCAGCTAAACCCCTGAAATGGCATCTGATACAAGTGTCTTCTGTCTGATTCAGTCACCTCATTTTTCTTTGGTTTGGTTCTATATTCTGAGATTTTCTGCATGCATGGGGACAAACCTTTGTGTACTGCATGAAGCCACGGTGAGCAGTGCAGCAAAGAAAGAGAGACCCTTCAGTTAAAGATGTATGTGCATGTTTTTTAAAGTGGTAATGTGATAGAGAGAGACAGAGAGAGGGGGGGAGATGGGAATGAATCGCTGAGAGATGACAGAGAGAGAGAGAGAGGGAGAGAGAGACAGAGAGGGAGGGAGGGATAGGAATGAATCGCTGACAGATGACAGAGAGAGGGAGAGAGATGGGAATGAATCCCTGAGAGAGACAGAGAGAGACAGAGAGCCCCAGCCCTACTACCCCTGCTCCCTGGTGTTAACCCCCAGGCCTCCAGCCATCGTGCCCCCACCTCACTTTAACCCCCAGCCATGGCCCTCCAGAACCACATCGCATTGACCTCCAGGCCCTGGGCTCCAGCCCACTAATCGGTTCCTGCTCTTCTTTGTACTTTCAGCAGGAGCTGGAGAAGGACCCTGCTCTTCTTGGCATGGAGGCCGTATCTCTGAGCTCCACCGCAGCTGTTGTGTCCTGCAAGCATGGTGATTATAACAGGCATCCTGCATCCACCCTGAATGCTGGGGGCCAATCGCATGCAACAGTTTCCAGAACGAGGCATGATGGGGTATGTGGAGTTCACTGCTCCTCTATGTCTGCCCCCAGACCGACAGGACCTCATTGATCAGGGGAAGGAGCAGGAGGGGCAACCAGGCGGGGGTGCTGAGGAACTGATGGTGAGGAGTCAGGGCAGAATGACAGACGAGTGTCTCCCCAGGAAGAGTGGCAGACACAGCCCTGACCGTGAGAACCTCCCCCCTACTCTATCATTCACCCACAGTCAGCCGCAGGTTGCCAGTTTAACTTTTCACCTGCATGGTGATTTCTCTTCTCTCTCCCTGCCAGGACGGTCGATCCAAACGTCTCATCAGCAAGCCAGCTCCTCCATCACCAAGCTGGCTAACAGGTGACAGTGAGAAGGGTTGCCATACACTTCCTGACCATTTTCTGACCCCTGGCAGCCTCTGTGTTCACCCTTCACTAACCCCTTGTTGACCCCCGACTGAGGGTGCACTCACACTTGCTGATCTGTCCCATGCCTGAGCACCTTTGTACCCAAAGTCCAATTTGACTAGTGTGATTGCTAACTGTGCCCAGGTACAGAACACAGACACAGGTCCCTTATACATGCAGGAGAAATAAATTAAAATCGCTGTGTTGCATATTAGATAAATCTATGTGCGTCACTGTGCCCAAAATGACTCCAAGTAAGGTACAAAATAAGGACATTAATCATGAGTTTTATTGTGCTGTGTGATGATGCTTTCCTTCATATTTTCATCAACACAAAAAAGTTGCATGATGATGACAAAAGTGTGTTCAGGCCAGGATCATTAAGTGTATTGTGAGTGGAGACCAACGGGGGAATGGGGAGGGGGGCAATCATGCCCAGGCACGGTACAGGGCAACCGGGCCGAGTGTGAGTACGCCTGAGTCCATGCTGACCCCTTACTGACCCAGTGCTAACCTCTGACTGACTCCTTTCTGACTCCTGGCTGACCCTGGTGGGGCCCTGTCGAACCCCGGACTCTCTGTCGAACCCCGGACTCTCCTCAGCCCTCTCCAGACCCGTGGAGGCCTGGCAGAACTTGAGCGCAAACAAGCAGAGAAACGCAAGGAGATGATGAAGCCAAAGCCTTTCTCAGCAACCTCACCACGAGCCCTGGCCCAGAAACTGCAGAGCGACAGCACAGGGTAAGTCAGGGCTGGAGAAACATCTCAAGATATTTATATTTACCTCCTAGTACTGCACTGGCAATGTTTACACCAATCACAGCCAACAAAGCACTCTGAGTTCAAATATGAGATAGAAAGATGGAGAGTGAGAAGAGGGGAGATTGACAAATGTTGGGAGGAGTGTGGATAGATGAAATATGGATTTGAGGGCATTTTTACTTCTGCGATGTGCGGCTTATATGAGACCATCCAGTTTCTGTCCCCCTGTGTTTTGGGTTTGTTTGTGTCCCTGTAGTCATTGTTTGCTTGTCTTTCTCTTGACCATTCCAGAGCTACTGGTCCAGCTGTTGTCCGGATCCAAAGACCTGGCCGCTCCCCTGGTTCTGGGACCAACAACAAAAATGTTAAGCAGATGCTGTTGGACTGGTGTCGGGCAAAGACCCAAATGTATGAGGTGAGTGTGAGCCCAGGAGGAGACTGGAGTGTTACCAACTCAGCCACTGCGCTGAAATATGAGAGTTCAGGGAAAGAGGAAACATACAGGCTCAGGTCTTCATGTGTTCATGTGCAAGAGTTTGTGTTTGTGGTGGTATGTGTGTGGTGTATGTGTGGTGTGTGTGTGGTGTATGTGTGGTGTGTGTGATGTGTATGTGGTGTATGTGGTGGTGTGTGTGATGTGTATGTGGTGTATGTGGTGGTGTGTGTGTGGTGGTGTATGTGGTGTTGTGTGGTGATGTGTGTGGTGGTGTATGTGGTGTTGTGTGGTGGTGTGTGTGTGGTGGTGTATGTGGTGGTGTGTGTGTGGTGGTGTGTGTGGTGGTGTATGTGGTGTTGTGTGGTGGTGGTGTGTGGTGGTGTGTGTGGTGGTGTATGTGGTGGTGTGTGTGTGGTGGTGTGTATGTGGTGTTGTGTGGTGGTGTGTGTGTGGTGTGTGTAGTGTGTATGTGGTGTATGTGGTGGTGTGTGTGTGGTGTGTGTGGTGGTGTGTATGGTGTGTGTGGTGGTGTATGTGGTGTGCGTGTGGTGTGTGTGGTGGTGTATGTGGTGGTGTGTATGGTGGTCTTCCTGTGTCTGACTCTTGTCCTTCTTCTCCTGTCTCTTTGGAGCAGAATGTCCACATACAGAACTTCTCCTCCAGCTGGGCTGACGGTCTGGCCTTCTGTGCCCTGGTGCATAGCTTCTTTCCCCAGGCCTTCGATTACAGTGCACTGGACCCCAGGCAGCGGCGGCACAACTTCCACACAGCGTTCAGTGCAGCAGAGTCAGTGTCAGCGCCTAACGCACACCCAAAAGCACGGTCTGCACATAAACACACAGGGAGACTGAGCAGAACCTCAATGACAGCAGGCAATCCCCATCCCCCTGCAGGCAGCAGGCCAATGTCCCCTGTCTGCTGGAAGTGGATGACTTGGTGCGGATGGAGGAGCCAGACTGGAAGTGTGTGTACACCTACATCCAGGAGTTCTACAGGTGCCTCGTGGACAAGGGCCTTGTCAAAATCAAGAAGCCAGCCTGACCTAGGTGTGGAGCTAACAGCAAACCTAATTAACTTAGGATCCTTTACAGTGCTCATTAATAACGATCCTGTGTTATGACTCAGCATTCAGGAAGAGACATCCTGTGTTATGATGGATTGTTCAGTAACAAGTATTCTGTGATACAGCCTTTAGTTGTGAGGATCTGTGATACAGTGTTCAGTTGTTAGGATCCTGTTATGTAGTGTTCAGTTAAGAGAATCCTGTGATAGTGTTCACTTGCTAGGATCCTGTGATACAGTGTTCAGTTATGAGGATCCTGTGATCGAGTGTTCAGTTATGAGGATCCTGTGATCGAGTGTTCAGTTTTGAGGATCTGGTAATACAGTGTTCAATTATGAGGATAGTGTGATATGATGTTCAGTAGAGGAGGTCCTGTGTTGTAATCCAATGTTCAGGGAGGATGATTTTTTTCTTCTTCTGATGCAGCATTCATTAAGGGAGGCCCTGTATGGTACAATACTATGTTCAGTTAGCAACAGTAGTTTAAGGATATGTAATGAGAGGGAGACAGCAGACACAGTGCCCTCTGCCTGCAGGCCAGCAGTAGTGCAGCAGTTCTGCTATCTCAAGTTCCACACTCTAAAAGGAGATGTTTGCTCAGGCCACTGAGTCCACTCTGCAAGGGCAGAATTTATGAGTCCAGCCTGTCGGGAATGTGCCGTTCTGTATCTCTCTGACCTACGAGAAGTTGCTCTGTCACGCAGCATTGCTGTTGAGCCAAAAGTGTGAAATGCTTATTATTATTATTATTATTATTATTATTATTATTATTGTTGTTGTTGTTGTTGTTGTCGTAATCATCATTATTTCTCTGGTTAGTCATATCTTAAGCTGGATATAATACTGTCAGTTTATGTTAGGTAATTTCCTTAGTAGTACAAGAAGCAGACCCTCCTGGAAGTTGACCCAGTACATATCCTCACAATCACTGGACTGACTGTGTTATCAAGTCAAGTCAAGTCAAGTCAAACTTTGTCATTTCAAAATATGCAAGCACACAATGCAATAAATGTGTTTGGCCATGACTTTAAAAATGGTTTTACACATGAGACATACTTGAATATAATCAATTATTAAATAAATATGCTATACAAATAGTGCAACCTTCAAATATGGCTTGACTATAAACAGCTTACAGTGGAAGAGCAGGGTTTTTAAAAAGGGGGTACAGTGTAAAACCATTTGTTATGTGCAACTGATGCATAAAGTGACTGATGTGGGCAGTTGGTAGACAGGTATGAAAGTGGTTCAATGGAATTCCAAACACAGTGTAGAGGAGTTTGATGGCGTGAGGAAAGAAGTCGTTACAGAATCTAGTGGAGTTGGTCTGAATGCTCTGAAGTCTTCTTCCAGATGGGAGGGGGTTGAAGAGGCCAAGGGAGGGGTGAGAAGGGTCGTTGAGTATGCCTGTGGCAGTGCTTGAAGGGAGAGGCGCTCGATCGCTCTCGCGTGCTTCGCCTCTCCCTTCAAGCACTGCAGTGGCTTTGTGGATGTGGTGCTTATCAGTGTCTCGGATGCTAGATGGGTCCCGATGATGTTTTTGACTGTGGGAAGAAGGCGTACTCTGCTTAGGCAACAGAGAATGTGGAGGTACCATGATGTCTTCTTTAAAAGATAGGTGATGTTGTGGGTCCATGTGAGACCATCGGCAATGTGCATTGTGAGGAACCTGGTGCTCATGATGACCTCCACAGTTGAACCATTGATGCAACCACACTGGTGTCATCTGTGAACTTGATGGTGTGGTTGAGTCAGCAGAGGGAAGAACAGTGGGTGAAGCACACACCCATGGGGGGCTATTGGACCTGTCCCCAAAGATGATTGTCTGTGGTCTTTCAGTGAGAAAGTCTAGGATCCAGTTGCAGAATGTTGAATTTATACTGATCCCTTCCAGTTTGTGTATTAGCGACTGTGGAATGATTGTACTGAATACTGAGCTGAAATCGATGACCAGCGTCCTGTCAGAGGCATTGTTGTTGTCCAGGTGTACCAAGGTTAGATGGAGGGCAGTTGTTATTATCATCCATGGACTAACATGCGAACTGGAGAAGACCCAATGTGGAAGGAAGGCTGGCCCAATGTGGCCCATGACTAGTCTCTCGAAGCACTTAGTGATGGTTGATGTGAGTGTTACAGGATGGAAGTCATTTAGCCAGGTCACTAGGGCTGCTCTGGTACTGGCGTGATGGTGTCTGTTTTGAAGGATAAGGGGATGATAGTCTGGCTGAGGAAGATGCCAAAAATGTCCGTGAAAACATCTGCCACTTGATCTGTACAGTCCCTGAGCACACAACCAAGTATACTGTCAGGCCCAGCAGCCTTGCATGGCTTTGCCTTGGATAGGCTTATACTGTCAGGCCCAGCAGCCTTGCATGGCTTCGCCTTGGATAGGCTTATACTGTCAGGCCCAGCAGCCTTGCATGGCTTCGCCTTGGATAGGCTTATACTGTCAGGCCCAGCAGCCTTGCATGGCTTCGCCTTGGATAGGCTTATATATAGTTGGGTGGACATGTAGTCAGTCATGGCTTGTATGCCCTCCCACACTCGTTGCATGTCCTTGTATACCCTGTGTTTATCCGCATTTTACTTCCTTAATGGCCTGTGATAGATTGTTCCTGGCTGTCTTGGTCTGCTTTATCACCTGATTTGAAGGCAGCATCACAGATTCTCAGCAGTGCCCATACATTTGGTGATATTAACTGCTTTGGAATCAGATTCCAACCTTAGTGGGCATGAGCTAGGACATAATGTAGCCCGGCTTGCTGCTTTGCATGACGCGCACTGACCCAGTTTTTACAGTGTGCTGCTGGGACCAAGGTTAAAATCCTCTGAACTAGTTATATTTCTGTGGTTTTAAGTGTAAAGCCTGACCTCTAGAGGCTATACTCACATACTGCATGATTAGCTGAAGCAGCAAAAGTTATATTTTTTAGTTTCAAAATATGTGTGTTTCTTCCAAACAATTACTCAGTTGGGTGTATTAATGAAGCAATTCAAGCTATACGTCTCTCAAGAGCACAGCAGAATGCTCCTTTTATGGTTATTTCATTCCATGTGCAGCTCATGTATTATGTATTTATAAATATATTACATTGTGGAGATGAAAGGTTTTTATCACATTTTTCAGACCCCACGAGAGGACATTGAATTTTATAAAAATCTGTGACTGTAATCAAAAACCTAAAAATGCCGTAAGTCTTGTATTTCGTTTGGTTACTTATGGTTAAGGTAGGGGTTAAGGGTGTCATAGTTGGGATTAGGGTTATGCCCATAGAAATGAATGGACAGTCCCCACAATGACAGGAATATATGAACTATGTGTGCTTGGCCGTGTTTATCAGCTCTCTTCACCGTTACTCCCTCTTACAGGACTCGGCATCCCTCAGGCCCGAACACACTGCAGCCTCTGCTTCTCATCTCTACCTGGACATAGAAACAGAAGTGTTGGTGGGGCGTGGTGAGAGTCAGCTACACACCCAATACAAACACACAAAATAAACACGCCGCGTAAGAGAAACATGCTCCCTTGGGCATAAACACAATCGAATAAGCACAAACACCATATTATAAACGCAAACTGTATTAAATCCACGCACTGTCCTATAAGCAAACACTGTAATAAATCCACGCACTGTCCTATAAGTAAACACTGTATTAAATCCATGCACTGTCCTATAAGTAAACACTGTAATAAATCCACGCACTGTCCTATAAGCAAACACTGTAATAAATCCACGCACTGTCCTATAAGTAAACAATGTAATAAATCCACACACTGTCCTATAAGCAAACACTGTAATAAATCCACACATTATCCTATAAGCACATTCTGCATTTTTTTTTTACTGTATTGTTTTCCCTGAAGACTGAAGTCTCCTGCTCTGTGTATTTCTACTAAATGTATATTATGAAAAAATAAAACAATTTTAATAAATACAACATATGCTTCATAAAGTTTACATGACATATAATTGATTAATTACACTAAAAGCATATTTTCCCAGTTGCTTGTTACCATGGTCCTATGTTGAAGCTGGACCTGTGTGAAGCTCCTATTGTCCGATTGCAAAAAGGCTTCTAGTTGCACTACATATGCCAGACAACACACATTGCTAACGTTACGTATTAACTACTATATAAGTGAAAAATATGAGAGAATGTTAATATAGTAAGTTTGGGGGAGAGAATGTGAATGCAATGAGTATGAATGACAGAATGTGAATGCGATGAGTATGAGGGAGAGAATGTGAATGCAGTGAGTATAAAAGAATATGGATGCAGTGAGTATGAGTGAGAGAAAGTGAATGCAGTGAGGACTGCGAGTCATATGGATTGTTGTTTGAATTTTCTGCCTTTCACTTGTGTGATGCCAACGTATGATTTTCACCTTAGTTGTCCCCAATGGCAGAAACAGGAGGATTTACCAAGAGCAGAATGGACATTTACATGCAGGTCCACACGCATAAAAACAAATACCCAAGTGTGGTACTTTCTAACTAATAATTAATTTCTCCATATATAGTGACTGTCTATCTATCTAATGAAAATCTGAGAGCAAAAACTGTCACCTTGGCTGAAATCCTTTATGGAAGAAACCATGTCAGGTTCATGTCGGGTAACCTGTCTAAGGACGCGCTGAGCTGGTTCGTCTTCAGTTAAATGCTGTGCAGAAGTGCTGTTGTATTTGTAGTACGGAAACATTCTGCTGAAAAACATGAAAACACATGGAAATTTGATCGTCCTCTGAGATGTACGGAAAGTCGGTAAACAATAAATGCGTGTGTTTTCAAAGCGTGTTACGAACCTCCGACTACTACCTTGAGCCGCTGTTCCTGGATCTCGTTTGAGGTATATTAAGTTGAAGATTCTTATCGTGCACTAAAAGTCGTATGTTCACGTTATGAATAGAAAGCGGCGTCCCCTCGGTCGCCTCCTCCTAAGTGTCATTGAGCAACCTTGACGGGCGCCTCCGTCTGACGGCCCGTCATGCTTCGGGGGTGGAGCTGCGCACCCGGCAGGCGGTGCGGGCGCAGGCAGGGAGCCGCCGGGACCTGTGTGCCAGGGTGATGGAAGACGGCCGCTCACTGCTTCATTTACTGAGCGGGCTGGTCGGCGGCGTCTGCGCCCATCAGTCTCCACGCAACTCGCTGAGTGGTGATCAGCGCCCGGATGCTGAAGAACTCGGCACTGGTGAAACAATTTCGCCTGTCACTGCGGATTTGTGATGCAGCGTCCGGGATGCGCTGTGTGAGCCGCTGAAGGGCGCCTGTAGTTCGAGCCTCTTTGCTCCACATGCCGATTGGAGCAGCCGGACAGGTAAAGTGTCGTGGCCGCCGTGATGCCCGCAAAGCCCGTAGGCGCCTCTCCGCTGCATGCTGAAGGTCCCGGGGCGCCGCCTGGTCCCGTTTGCTCCTTCACGGTCTAATTATTTTCCGTGATGAGCACCGAGGAAAAAACGATACCGCGGCGCCAAGTGACGGTTTGGGGTCGACAGAATGTGACCGTGACCGGAGTCGGGGTCAGGACTGTGTTTGAGCGTCCTGGAGGAGGCGTCCTGGAGGGGGGCAGAGCTGTGATTAGGAGTCCCGTTAGGGGTCAGGTCTGTCTTTAAGCATCCTGGATTGGGTCATGTCTGTCTTTTAGTGTCCTGAAGAAGGTGTTCTGGAGGTGGTCAGGGTTGTGATTAAGCATCCTGAAGAGGATCTGGGTTGTAATTAAGCATCCTGGAGGCGGTCAGGGCCGTGTTTTATACGTACTGGAGGGGGTCAGTGCTGCTGTGCTGCCTGTGCTGGTATCTGTGCTATAATATAACTTACTGACACTCCCTGATATCCACTCCCTGATGCTGACGTTCAGATGTTGACTCTCTGACACTGACTCTCTGATGCTTACTCCCTGATGCTGACGTTCAGATGCTGACTCTCTGACACTGACTCTCTGACACTGACTCTCTGGTGCTTACTCCCTGATGCTGACTTTATAATGTTTGACAGTGACTCTCTGACACTTATCTCCGAGTTCACCTATCATTTTCTCTTATGTTCAAAGGAGCAGGATTGTAACAAGATCTTAACAAATTCCTTCCTTATGAATATAAACTCATTGTACTCAGAGTATGTGAGTATGACAGATTTATTTGCAAGTCCGCACACATCTACATTTGAATTGCATGTTTGTGAAATAGTAGTAGTTTTAACAATGAACAAAAATAAATAAAGAAACGGTCTCCAAGCATTCAGATTCCTGCTTGCCATTATCTCCACATATAAAACTGTATGGATAATATAAGTACAACTGATTACTGACAATATGTGGATCAACCCCAAGAGCTATGGGCCCCCATGTGTTAAGTAGGTCCCCTGTGAGCAGACAGCACATGGAGCCACTGCTAAGCTGGTTTGTTAGCCACATTGCACAAGGAACCACTCTCATGTGTAAATGTGATACATTTAGTCATTTATCTTCCATATTGATATTTCACTATCACCATAACCGATCGTGATGCAAAATCAATGTGATCCAATCAGTCCTGGAGCAAAACTGTCAGCTGGATAAAAATGGTCTATATGAGATGGTCAGAGGACAGGGTGACTGTAATGCTGCTCTGTGTGAGACAGTCAGAGGACAGGGTGTCTGTAATACTGCTCTGTGAGATGGTCAGAGGACAGGGTGACCATAATACTG
>JABJVO010000115.1:30968169-30981023 GCA_026770805.1 Boulengeromyrus knoepffleri
TAATACTGCTCTGTGTGAGACAGTCAGAGGACAGGGTGACCATAATACTGCTCTCTGTGAGACAGTCAGAGGACAGGGTGACCATAATACTGCTCTCTGTGAGACAGTCAGAGGACAGGGTGTCTGTAATACTGCTCTGTGTGAGACAGTAAGAGGACAGAGTGACCAAAATGCTGCTCTCTGTGAGACAGTCAGAGGACAGGGTGTCTGTAATACTGCTCTGTGAGAGACAGTAAGAGAACAGAGTGACCAAAATGCTGCTCTCTGTGAGACAGTCAGAGGACAGGGTGTCTGTAATACTGCTTTGTGAGATGGTCAGAGGACAGGGTGACCGTAATACTGTTCTGTGAGATGGTCAGAGGACAGGGTGACCATAATACTGCTCTTTGTGAAATGGTCAGAGGACAGGGTGTCTGTAATACTGCTCTGTGTGAGACAGTCAGAGGACAGGGTGACCATAATACTGCTCTCTGTGAGACAGTCAGAGGACAGGGTGACCATAATACTGCTCTGTGAGATGGTCAGAGGACAGTGTGTCTGTAATTTTGCTCTCTGTGAGACAGTCAGAGGACAGGGTGACCGTAATATTGCTCTCTGTCAGACAGTCAGAGGACATGGTGACCATAATACTGCTCTCTGTGAGACAGTCAGAGGACAGGGTGACCATAATACTGCTCTGTGAGATGGTCAGAGGACAGGGTGTCTGTAATACTGCTCTGTGAGACAGTCAGAGGACAGGGTGACTGTAATACTGCTCTGTGAGACAGTCAGAGGACAGGGTGACTGTAATACTGCTCTGTGAGACAGTCAGAGGACAGGATGACCATAATACTGCTCTGTGTGAGACAGAGGACAGGGTGACTGTAATACTGCTCTGTGAGACAGTCAGAGGACAGGGTGACCATAATACTGCTCTGTGTGGGACAGTCAGAGGACAGGGTGACTGTAATACTGCTCTGTGAGATGGTCAGAGGACAGGTTGAGCATATTGCTGCTCTCTGTGAGAAGGTCAGAAGGATCCTTTGGTATTTGAGACTTCTGCTTTGTGTGTTTCTCTCAACATTAATAATTTGTATGGAAAATACACTCATGCTGTGTGCCTAGCCAGCTCATCTCTGTCTTTCTTTTCTTCATTTGTTTATAAATAATCCACAAGTTTTGCATATGGCCTTTCAGAGTGACATCCTAAGCACATTCACTGAAGGACCTCAGCTTCTGTATTACACTCCAAAGCAGAGGCTGTCTGTCACTGTTCCTGCTTTCCTCTCCACCCCTGTACCACAATCCAGAGCAGAGGTTGTCTATCCCGATGCCTACTTCCCTCTCAGTTTCTGTACCACACTCCAGAGCAGAGGCTGTCTATCACGTTGCCTGCTTTCCTCTCAGCTCCTCTGACTGATATCACCCACCCCTCGGATTCTAAGGAACCTTTTCAGTTTGCTTTTAAAACTGTCTTGTCTCTCATCCTTTTGATTTTTTAAAATGAATGCTCATTTCCTTAGCAAATGCAAGCAGGTAATATCATATATAAGATATAAAGCTGTATTTGAAGCTGTCATCTATAATGTATTATAGACACCTTCATAATGCATTACAAAGCATCTGTAATGCATTATTTTGGTCTGTATAAGAATTTGTAAAGCATTACAGCACCAAACATCCTTAATTCTTATACCGACCATTGTAATGAATTATGGATGCTTTGTAATGCATTACGAAGGTGTTTATAATGCATTACTGATGACATCTTACATGAAGTATTATAATATAATGCCATATGACTGTCACCAGTAGATGCTGTAATGCTTTATTAATTCTTATACCGACCATAATATTGCGTTATCGATGTTTTGCAATGCATTATTAAGGCGTGTATAATGCATTATAGATTAGAGCTACAAGTAGGGCTGCTGATTAGTCGACGTAGTCGATGACGTCGACGCTGAAAATGCGTCGAAATCAATAATTTAAATCTACGTATCATTTTTAGTATTTTAATGAAATTACCATTATGAATTATAAAACGCTTCAGTTCATTACAACAAGTGTTTTCCTTTAATATCGCTACGCTATTATCGGAGTAGTTCAAATTATCACAAAACAAAAAGGTGGTTTTACATTGTGCGAAGTTCGGTGGCATATAGCCGCTATTCTGGACCGCCAGAATAAGCAAACCAATCTAAGTGTTGTCTATTCATGTTCATTAAATTACCATTAGTACGTAGAGCTGTTTAATATTTTTTGTCTGCTAAATACACTGATTATTGTTAAAGCCATAAATTTGTCTGCCTGCTTCCTTAGAATCTCCGTCGAGTAAGTGTTTGAGGAAACGTTTAGGCTAAAATCTGGGCTTATTCTATGTTGGTTGACGGTGCTGGTGTGTGTTCGTGAACATTGGACTTGTTGGGACCAGTGTTATCGTAAACTAAAACTGACACGGAAATGAACACTAAACAAAAGAAAACAACTCGTGAACTGATATAAAAATGAAAACAGTATTTACAAAAAACCCCGAGACAGACTATATACAGTGGTACCTCAGTTCTCGGACTCAATGGAACTCGAACCAACCAGTTCGAAAAAAAAATTACATAGAGCTCGATCTGAATCTCAAATGTCAAACCGTGAACGCCGACTTAAGATAACTTGTACGCGGGGAAATGAGTCACGTGGCACGTCTCTCAGCGGAAACAAAGGGTTCAGTCTCAGCCTTGCATTCGCTGTGGTAGCATCGTGCATGTTTACACTAGCTGAATACATATATTTAGACAGTAAAAATACATTTAGGAAATGATAGACAGTAACAGTAATTATTATTGTATACTAAAATGCATTTAAAAATAAAGGTTTCTTATTCATTATTTTAATATTAATAATAAACCATTAGTATACGTTTAATTATAATAATATTGTTGTGCCAAGCAGGGACGGAACGGAGACAAAGGCGCAGACGTCAGGGTATTGGGGAATACGGGGTTTAATGACAGGTAAGGCAGGCAAAACGCAGACGGACAATACAATGACTGGACTGGGAAAAGAAACTGAAACGCGTACGAAATACAGAGGGTTACTGAAAACAACCAGAAACAGCTGATCACACGAGGATTCCACACGAGGTTAACGAGGGGGCATGGCACACGGAAGGAGCGGACGATCGGGGCAGGACACATTGTTTGGATACATTTATTTTCTTACTTTACAAATTACTGTTTTGATAAATGTGCTTAGGTGTGTTTAGTATAGTATATGCTGTTCTTGTTTTATCCAGTTCATTTTGTGTTTAAATGCTAAAAAAAAACATATTTAGGTGTAATTGTTTGGGGGGCCGGGAACTAATTAATTGGTTTTCCATTATTTCTTATGGGGAAAATTCGATCACAACTCGAACTTTTAGAATTCGATCCGGAGTTCTGAACGGATTAAATTCGAGTTCTGAGGTACCACTGTATATAATCAGCAGAAAGCAGCACCACAACACCAACATCTATTTTCCTTGTTCATCCACAATATCTCCTCTTTTAAAAGATGTTGTGGTTGCTGAGCTGTCCCTTTCTTGACTTGGCTTCCATGATTTACCAAAATAGTCGCTGTCCGAATAGTGCCGAAAAGCGGGCATAAAAATAGAATTAAATGAAACGGTTTATTAGATTTTTTTGGAGGAGAATTAACCGTTTACAATATAAAATAGCTGAAAGATTAATTCATAGAAAAGTAGTCATTAGTGGCAGCCATATACTAGAGCATGGTGTTGTTAAATCACAGTGAACCTGAAGGTTGAACCTGAAGTGGTTTTGGTAACACTTTACTTAAGCCATGTTTTTAGTCATTTATAAACACATTCATAACAAATAATAATGCATTCATAAAGCCTTATAAACATGGGTATAAATATTTATCAAAAGGCACAACTCATTATAGTCATATGCATCATGTATTACGAATGCTTTATGAAGCTCTCATCTATAATGCACTATAGACACCTTTATAATGGTTGATATAAGCATTAAGGGTGTTTTATCCTGTGTTATAAAAGTGTCTATAGTGCATTATAGATGACAGATTCATAAGGTAGTCATAATGCATAATAAACATGGCTATAATGTGTTATGCCTTTTTATAAATGTTCATAGCCATGTTTATAATGCTTTATGAATGCATAATAATGCATTATGAATGTGTTTATCAATTACTAAAAACATGGCCTTAAGTAGAGTTACCTTTGCTTTTCTGAGCTTTTATAGTGCTCTTCACTGGGCATCAACAGGCACCCATTAGCCTAAAGGTTTCTTTATCATTCTTTGTCCTTTGCCACCCCCATCCTCTCTATAATTTTAGTGTTTCACTTCCATTTCCTGTAGCTGCAGTCTGACACTGTAGATAGGACAGATCCCCAGACCTACATACCATCCCCATACTTAACCCTCATCCTTCCACTTTTGATACACACAGCATCCTAGTCTCATGTGCTTCTCTCTTTTTGTTTGATTTTTACAGCGGAATATTGTACAGTTCACTGAGGAACGTGGGGAGAATCTTGCTGGTTTCAGGTGAGTCCTTCTCCTTGTGCTCGGTACCATGTGCAGTGCATGTAGCATTTGACCCCTCAACTGAGTCATCTCTCTCCACATAGGCTGTCATCAATGGACCCAGACTTTATAAACCAAAACCAGCTGGATCCCGACTGGCCCCCCAGGCCGGTCTCACTGTTGCCTGACCGAGTCAGCCCCATGCCCCCCAGGGCCACCAGAAACCTGGGCTGGCCAACAGCCATGCCTGGTGACCATGAGTCCACTGCCACTAGCTGTACAACTCCACCCACTGATCATGTGACCACACCTCCTGAGATCATATGGACTGATCTCACAATGCACACTTTGAGAGCACCTCTCTTTGTTCCAGTTAGGGCCACCTCTGCCCCTACACCAAACCTTATTCCTGCCCCAGTCCCTATTCCAGTTAGGGACATCTCTGTCCCTGCCCCAGTCCCTATTCCAGTTAGAGACACCACTGCCCCAGTCCCTATTCCAGTTAGGGCCACCTCTACCATTGCCCCAGTCCCTATCCCAATTAGGGACACCCCTGCCCCAGTTCCTATTGCAGTTAGAGGTACCCCAGCCCCTGCTCCAGTCCCAATTCCAGTTATGGCCACCTCTATGACTGCCCCAGTCCCTATTCCAGTTAGGGACACCCCTGGCCCAGTCCCTGTTTCAGTTTGGGACACCCCTGCTCCCACCTCCATCCCTATTACAATTATGGACACTCCTGTCCCTGCTCTAGTCTGTATTCCAGTTAGTGCCACCTCTACCATTGTCCCAGTCTCTATTCCAGTTAGGGATACCCCAGCTCCAGTCCCTATTCCAGTTTGTGACACCCCTGCTCCCACCCCTGTTCCTATTACAATTATGGACAGTCCTGTCCCTGCCCTGGACTCTATTCCAGTTAAGGCCATCTCTACCATTGCCCCGCTACTAATTCCATTTAGGGACACCCCTGCTCCTACCCCAGTCCCTATTTCAGTTACAGACACCCCTGCCCCAGTCCATATTGCAGTTAGAGACACCCCTGGCCCAGTTCCTTTTCCAGTTAGGGACACCCCTGGCCCAGTCCATATTCCAGTTAGGGACACCCCTGGCCCAGATCCTATTCCAGTTAGGGACACCCCTGGCCTAGTCCATATTCCAGTTAGGGACACCCCTGGCCCAGTTCCTATTCCAGTTAGGGATACCACTGTCCCTGCCCCAGTCCCTTTTTCAGTCAGGGCCACCCCTGCCCCTGTCCCTGTCCCTTTGCTGGTTAGGGACATTCCTACTCCAGTCCCTGTTCCCGGTAGGGCCACACCTGCTTCTGTCCCAGTCCCTATTCCAGTTAGGACAACTCCTGCCCCAGTCTCTATTCCAGTTAATGCCACCCCTGCTACTGTCCATGCCCCAGTCTCTGTTCCCATTAGGTATGCCACTGCCACACTCCCTTTTCCAATTAAAGCTCCCCCTGCTCAAGTTCCTGTACCAGTTAGAGATCCCCCTTCCACAGACCCCGTTCCAGTTAAGGCTCTGCCACTTCCAGACCCTGTTCCAGTCGGGGATCCCCCTGCTCTATTCACTGTTCCATTTATAACCCCCCCAGCTCCTGTTCCAGTTAAGGATCCCCCTGCCCCACTCTGTGTTCCAGGTAGGGATACTCCTGTCTCAGTCCCTGTCAAAGCTCTCCCTTCCTCTGTCTCTTTTCCAGCTAAGGCTTCCTCCAACTCAGGCCTTGTTCCAGTTAGGGATCTCCCTGCCTTACTCCCTGTTTCATTTGAAGGGTCAGTCAGGGTCTCGGTTCCAGTAAGCAATCCCCCTTCCACAGTCCCTGTTCCAGTTAAAGCTCCCCCTCCCACAGTCCCTGTTCCAGTTAAAGCTCCTCTAGTCCCTGTTTCAGTCAAGGATCCTTCTGCCATTCTCCCAGTTCCAGTTAAAGTTCCCCCTTCCTCAGTCAATGTTCCAGTTAAAGGTCTCCCGCCCCCAGTCTCTAGTCTAGCTAAATCTCCCTCCACCCCAACCCTTGATGCAGTTAGGTATCCCCCTGCACCAGTCCCTCTTCCACTTAGGGTTAACCCTGCCCATGTTCCTCTACCAGTTAAGACTCCCCCTGCTCCTATCTCTGCTTCAATTAAGGCCACCCCTGCCCCAGTCCCCATTCCAGTTAGGGTTACACTTGCCCCCACCCCTGTCCCTAGTAGAGCCATTGATGCCCATGTATTTGCCTCAAATTCCCTGGAACCAGCTTCATCTTCCACCCCATTGTCGGTGTTGGGCAGCCCTCAGTCATGGGAAACCCTGTCTACAGGAGGGGCGACAGAGGCCCCATCTCAGAACAGCAATACCGAGGACTTCAGGTGAACAGAAATTACACCAACTCTGGACCTAGTGTTACATACAGTTGGCAGATGTCGTTCTCACTGAGTGGGTAGTGTCATTCTTGGTAGGTACGAGCCAAAACATTATGACCACCCGCATGTCAAGTGAATAACATCGACTAACCCCATGTGAAGAGAAAAACATCAACTCTCAGTCAACAGTGGTGAGATATATAACATTTTCATTTTACATTTACATATTTAGCTGGCACTTTTATCCTAAGCGATGTACTAACCAGGTAACTAGCACATTGCAAACATTCATGTTGTCATAGAGTCAACTAGGGATAACTCCAGCTAGGCTGAGCTTACAATGAATGCCAAGGTAAAGGTGTAAGCAGTTTTTGGAGCAGGAGCTACCCAACCCATAGTTATTAACAAAGTAAGAATCTAATAAGACCAAGCAAGGGTCAGTAAATGGCACATAAGAGCATTCAAAGATCAATCAGGTTAGTAAAGGGATTCATGGTACACATGGGTCTTAAGGCGTTTATTTTAATGTAGAGGGAGTGTGATGACTGAACATAGTTCAGCAGCTCATTCCACCACCAGAGAACCACATATGAGAACCATCTGGAGTGACACTTCTCTTGTGGAGCTCCAAGGAGCGTTGGTTTGTAGATTCAAGGGTGAGAGATGGAACATTGATTTTGAGGAACCTTTTGATGTGAGGGTGCCTGTTCATTAATGGAACTGTAAGCCAACACCAAGGACTTGAACTTGATGCGATCATTGATAAGGAACCATTGGACACAGATCAGGAGAGGTGTTACATGAGAATGATTGGTTTCATTGAATATTAGATGTTCTTCTGCATTTTGAATCATCTACAGTGGTCTGACAGCACAGGCTAGTAAACCTGTCTGTAGAGAGTTGCTGTAGTCAAATCATGGGGTAACAAGTACCTAGACTAGAAGCTGAGCCACATACATTTGGTACTTGTAGTTGATATGTTGAATGGAGAAAAAATGGATAGTGGTAAAGATCTGAGTGACTTTGATGAGGGCCAAATTGTTATGGTCAAACACCTGGGTCAGAGCATCTCTCAAACCAAAGCTTGTGGGGAGGTCAGGGGCAGCTATGGTGAGTATTACTAGGATTGCAAATACTGAATATTTTCAGCCACTTCAACATTGGCTGAACATTTTGCCGAATATTTCACCAACTTTTTGAAAATGCTCCAATACCATTCCATAGTTTCACTCCTGCAGCCTGAGTTGCCAGCTGAAGAAAGGCAAGTGGATGTCTACTAACTGCTTATGCACTGCACTTAAACCATAGTCTGAGGCATTGGTGGTGAGCACAAGCTAGACATTAGGTAACAATTGGGCCAGCATGGTCGCATTCGCCAAGTGGACTTAGTGGCTGCAAAAGCCTGAGTCTACTCATCTGACAGCTTGATCACCTTCTTAGTCATCGTGCCCTTCAGAGCTTTGTAGAGTAGTTACATGAGCTAAACAGCCTGCAGAGTAAAGCGGTGGCAGAAAGTCACCACGTGCTGAAATTCTTGTAGGGTCTCGGCTGTAGTGGGAATGCAGGCATGGTCTCCATTTTTGGCAGGTAGAGGGTAAGAGAGCATGTGAATTCTGCTTAAACAGCAGTAGTCCCTAAACAAACTTCCTCTGAATTCACAAATACTGACAGCTCATAGTGGACTGGGAGGCTGGCATGGTCAGACACCAAACATCCACAGGGGTGGTCTGCTGGTCATGTTCAACTGTCCGTGTCCCTATCCTACTGGGCTGGTTTCAGACAATCCACCAAAACCCAGTCTGGCTTCCTGCCACCCTCCAATGTGACGAATTGCAGCACCCGGAATGGTCCATTTTAAGGCATTCATAGCAGGCCCTGATGGACATCATGGCGAACAAAGACATACTTTGCCTCTGTCAAGCTCACCAGAACATGAGTGAACGCTATGTTGAGTCATGGGCACTGGGGTGAAGGCACCAACCAAGTCCTACAGAGAGGAATGCTGGCAATTGGTGGACCAAGGGGCTGTGGCATTAGGTAGAAAGTCCCTGTGCACACGCAGGGTCTGCCCCTCAACTAACTCAGTCAAAGAGGATTGCTGGTCCTGCTTGGGGGTGGTCCATAGGCCCAATGGGATCCAAAGAAGCATTTGGACCCAGCTGTCATCCCAGAGGCAAGAAGAGCAGCTTTCATGGATCGGTGACAATGCCCACGCAACCCATTATTCTTTGGGTGATAAGCTATGGTGCAATGGAGAGACACACATAAGCCCTGGGCCAATGCAGTCCAAAGCTCCAACATAAATTGGCTACCATGGTTTAAAGAGATATTGGATGATATGCCAATACAGGCAGCCCAACAACCTATGAATGCCCTGGCCACATCTGCAGGAGTGGTGAACGACAGTGAAATGGACCTGTCCACCTTAGTGAGCAGGTGGGTAAAACCTTGAGAGGGGGGAAGAGGCCTGACCAGATTCACATGCACGTGGTCAAAATGGTACACCAGCCCCGCAAACGGCATTGACAGGACCATGGTGTGTTGGGGCACCTTAGCGCACTGACACTGGATGTTGTTGGCAGTCCAGCTGCAGACATCCTCCCAAAGCCGACTCCAGAGTCACTTGGCAGCCAACAATCACTGAGACACCTCTCTCCCTGGGTGTGAAAGCCTATGCACCACACTGAAAATGTGTGTTCACCAACTGGTCAGGCTAATCCAGTCAAGTCGTCACACTGGAGAGTGGCGCCACAGTCATAGAAGGGAACATCTGCCAGTTCAATATGCCTGAACCTCTGAGTTGACCTGTTAGTCGGCTACCATTTGAACATAATCCATCCCCAAGTACACAGTGCCCACCACCGAGTGGGAGAGCAGTCAGTCACCACTTGCCGAATGTCAGTCGTGAACTCCGATATAAAGGAGAGCTGCTACTGCTGACGGCTAGACCGAGGCTCAGAAACCCCATAGCCGTTATGTATGTCAGAGGCTGGTGGTCCACAAACTCTGTGACCGGAACAGAGGAAACAGATGTGGTGCACAGCTAAGCACATGCTGAGAAGTTTGCAGTCGAAACTGCTGTACTTTTGCTCGTGCAGTCTGATATGCCGACTAAAAAAAGCAGAAGAAATGACCAACGAAAATCACTGTGCACATGCCAACAACTCATAATATCAACCCACGCCTTCACGTGAAAAATGGTAAACCTAAAAATGTGAACTGGGATTTATTGATTTTCCATTTATTTGTGTAAGCCTTGGAGAATTAAATTTGCTATTTCAAATACATCTTGTCACATCTTAATAATGAACTAAAGATTTCTGTACTCGTCACTAGTTGGTGCAGCTGTGAGTGAATGGTGTGTGAATAGCCCTGCGACGGGTTGGTACCCCATCCTAAGTTGTTCCCTGCCTTGTACCCATAGCCTCCAGGAGAGACTCCAGACCCCCATCACCCTGAATCGGATAAGCGGTTACAGAAAATGGATGGATGGGTGTCACTTTTTGCACTAAATTTGAATTAGGCATCAAAAATTGACATACATTTAGTCACAGGAATGGGATACGGCATCATGGTGTTCTTGCTAGTGACTGTAAACGGAAGGATTGGGTGTGAATGAGTTTTCATGGACCACTAAGATTATTTTAAATGATTTGTTCGCTGTCTGTACTATGTGTCATGTCTTTGTACTTTGTTAAGCATTAAATGTACGTTTCCCTACACTTTCCTGGTGAACAGCGATATGTAAAAATCATTAGAAAATGCATGTCTGTAGTTTATCTTAAATGTGTGTGATAAATGTGATAAATGTGCTTAGGCCTCCAAATATAACATTTTCTTTGCCTCTACCTTGAACGGTTCACAATTCTTCTTGGTCTTTTGTACAGCCACTATCATTGGACTTAGCAACCAGAAAGGCTTAATTTGCATATTATATGAGCATGCAGTTCATTTGCATTGACCGTTATTCATGGGAGTCAACTGGGTAGGATCTCAAGCTCGTGCACATAGACACATTTACAAGATAGTTACAATTTATCAAGGGGAAATGTTCTCAAGCCAGGTTTGACAAATCATTTTTTGTGCATTCATATTTTTTTCTTTTTGTGAATGCACATTTATCACAATGAAATTGATACAAAGTTTGATACGTTTCAAGTTTTATTCAAGTTCTATTTCTTATATATCCAATCATTCACTAGTGTCATTGTGCAGTGAATTGCTTTTTTGATAAATGGGGCCCTAGATGTTTACGAGTTATTCACCAGTTATTCAAATGCGGATTTTTCTATTCAAATCTTTTTTTATATTCAAGTTCTTCGAATATCTTGAATATTTGTTGCAGCACTAGTACATACCAACAGCAGTTTGAAGAGTGATGAACCACAATCCACCGACAGGGTGTTTGGCAGCCAAAACTTACTAATGCAGGATGTGAGCAAAGGCTATCCTGTCTGCTGTGGCAGATCACCATGGGAACACAAAGGCATCAAGTCCTGCTACGTATGGAGCCGAACAGCCACAGGCCAGTCAGACTGCTCATGCAAACCCCCTTTTACTATAAAAAGCACCTATAATGGGCACCTTTGGGTAAATGGGATGAATGGTTCGATGAATCCTGTTTTTTGCAGCATCATGTGGATGGCTGGGCAGGTATGCAACACTTACCTGGGGAAGAAACAGCACCAGGATGCACTGTGGGAAGCTGACAAGCCGATGGAGGGAGTGTGATGCTTTGAGCAATGTTTTGCTGGGAAACCCTTGTCTAGGCATTCGTGTGGACGTTAATTTGACATGTACCACCTATTGAGACATCATTGCATACCAGGTGCATCCATTCCTGGCAGTCATATTCCCTGATGGAAATGGCTTCTTTCAGCAGAATGATGCACCCTGCCGCACTGCATGTTTTGTTTGGGAATGGTTTGAGGAACATGATGAAGTTCAATGTTTTGCCCTGGCTTCCGAATTCCCCAGGTCTCAATCCAATCCAGCATGTTTGGAATGTGTTGGAATCACAAGTCCAATCTGTGGCTGGTCCACCTCACAACTTATAGGAGTTAAGGGTTCTACTGCCAACTACTGGACCCCATTTACCACAGGACACCTTCAGAGGTCTTGTACAGTCCATGCCTCAGCGAGTCCAAGCTGTTTTAGCAGAATGCTAAGGAGCAAAAGCGTATTAGGCAGGTGGTCATAATGTTGGCTCATTGGTGTATAGCGTCATACAGTAAGTTCCCACCTTGGCTGTTCACCCATGTGTTCGTCAGGTTGGCAGATAACCAGTCATTTTCTCATATGAACTGCCTTACTGAATGCTGCCCGTTGGTATGTTTCCCTGGGTCACGGGATTCCTTCTAAATCATGACCTTTTTCTAGGGTCTGCATAGTCTCATGGAATGTGGGGTCAGCCGTTCCTCCAGATGACGTTACCTCCTTGTTGGGATTGAATACAACTGATGTAAAGGCTGACATGTATATCATTGGGTGAGTCTTTCTAAAGTTCATGTAATAAATAAATAAAGTGTGACTGTGGTGATGAGGTATGTATGTGGGATGTGCTAATTGACAAACTGGCAATAATGCAGTATAAAGTGTTAGAAACGTGTGGGACGTACAATGACAAAACAGAACTGTGGAAAGAAATCATCTCTACAGCGGGTGATCCATTTTCCAGAGGGAATGAGTGTGAAGGGGGCGTGAGCTGGGTGGATGGCGTCCCTGATGACAGTCTCAGCCCTCCCAGATTAGTACGAGTTGAGAAAGATCCATACGAATGATCTTTAAAGCTGTCCACACAGTTCTTTGCAGTAGTTTGGGGTCTGAAGCAGTTAGTTTACCTCAGCACATCATAATGCATCCAGTCAAGATGCTCTCAGTGCTGCAATGTAGCACTCTGGGCCTATAGAAACCAGTGACTGTAGATGTTCTGCATTGTAGCACTCTGAGCCTGCAGGAACCAGTGACTGTAGATGTTCTGCATTGT
>JABJVO010000115.1:30990811-31002434 GCA_026770805.1 Boulengeromyrus knoepffleri
AGCCCCGCCGCCCCCCCCCCCCCCCCCCGCCCCCCCCAGCGCGGAGCGGGACCCGAGCCGGGGGGGAGGGGGGGGGGGGACACCCCACGGGGGGGGGGGGGGGGGGGGGGGGGGGGCATCCATTAACGAGCGCTGGCAAGGCTAGCAGACGCTGGGCTACTGGTGTGCGCTGGCATCGCAGATTCCCCCTGACCACCAACCATCGCGGCCACCAACCCTTTATACGGGTTAGAGGGGACCTGCTGTCCCTCCTGCTCCCCGGGTTGGGTGGCCTAATGCTGCAGCTCCCCACAGGCCACCTTCTGGGGCAGCTCACGGGGCTCCCAGGTCATGTCACACTACACTGTTGCCAGTGGTGGACCTGCCAATTCTGTAATTCTACGGCAAATGCCAATCGAGCTCCACGGTGCCGGGCAGTGAGCACAGGGCCCACTGGAGGGCGTCGGGCCCTCAGGCCACCCTCATGAAGTCCGTTTCTGATCGTCTGGTCAGAGACATTCACACCAGTGGTCTGCTGCAGATCATTTTGTAGGGCTTTGGCAGTGCTCATCCTGTTCCTCCTTGCACAAAGGAGTAGATACCAGTCCTGCTGATGGGTTAAGGACCTTCTACGGCCCTGTCCAGCTCTCCTAGAGTAACTCTCTGTCTTCTGGAAGCTCCTCCACGCCCTTGAGACTGTGCTGGGAGACACAGCAAACCTTCTGGCAATGTCACGTATTGATGCACCATCCCGGAGGAGCTGGACTACCTGTGCAACCTCTGTAGGGTCCAGGTGTCGCCTCACGCTACCAGTAGTGACACTGACTGTAGGGAAATGTAAAACTAGAGAAAAAAACAGAAAAGATGAGGAGGGGAAAATGACAGTGGCCCCCACCGGTTAAACCATTCCTGTTTTGGGGGTCGTCTCATTGTTGCCCCTCCAGTGCAGCTGTTGTTAATTTCATTAACACCAAAGCCGCTGAAACTGATTAAAGTGTAAAATGCTTCCAGATCGTCAGCCTCTAATCTGATATTCCTCGTACTGCAAAGGGTACGCAGATGACATCACAGCAGGCGGAAGTCACTGCGCTCACACTGAGTAGCAAATAGCTGTTCAGTGTTGCTGTAGGCCTCATGGCAGCCTCCCTGACCAGTTTTCGTCTTTATCGGTTTTGGAGGGACGTCCAGTTCTCGGTAACGTCACTATTGTCTCGTATTTTCTCCACTTCCTTCACCGTGTTCCATGATGTATCTAATCCCATGGAATTTTTTGGTACCCTTCTCCTGACTGATACCTTGCAACAATGAGACCCCTTCGATGCACTGTAAGCTCTCTGCAAACCATAGCTTTTGCTGTAGGATGTAACTGAGTAAATGTCGGGAAAATCCTACTAGCACAACTGAACTTTGTTTGGGGTTAATCAGAGTGATAAATTAAATTAAAGTGAAAATTGATGGCAGGTATGTACCTGTAAAAGATTGCATGTGTTAATTAAATCAAAAGGTGCTTCAACAAAGTATTAATTTAAGGGTGTGCTCACTTATGCAACCAGCTTATTGTACATTTTTTATTTTTTATATTTTCCCCCTAACGGATGCTTGTTTTTCAATTTAATTGTACAGGTTTCACATTAAAGGTCAGAAAAGTCTGTAAATGATTTATCATGGTCTCATTTTTCACAAAGACTTGGCATTTTAACAGGGGTTAGGGTTAGTGGTTCCCACATTGTCAAAATTACAGGTTCTTATAACATTGTGGGGACATTTGACATACATTTTGCTGGGCGGGTTGAAAGAGCAGGACACTGAGGCTGTCAGGGAAGTTTCTAGTGCTTCGTGGGGACTTACCCGTGTGTTTCACGTTTTTTTAAATATAAAAACTCCTGATAAAAAAAGCAGCCCAAGTAGCTGTTAGACAATGATTTCACATTAATATCAAGAAATTCATGCCTGATGGACTGCAGGGACAACGTCACACGGCGCAGCGGCGCCGCATAAAGTGCAGAAACGCGTAGTTCAGCCTGTTAGCTCCAGAGGGGCTCATCCACGGACAACGCAGCACCTCTGCGCTTTTTATCTTCAATTCAGCCCTGATGATGAACGGCCCCCATGAAGCGCACGTCGAGGAGGACTGCTTTCTGTTCACCTCGGAATCCGTGGGCGAGGGACGCCCAGGTGGGCCGTGTGCGTACGCGGGCGCGTCTGCGGAATCCCGCTCCATCGGGAGCACGCTGCTTGGCAATGGCGTGCCGGTTACATTCCACTACTCACCTTTTTCCCCTAACGCGCGTCTGGACGCGGTGGCCTGCGTAGACCGGAGCTCTGTCCCGCACCCTTAGTGATCCAGAGGATGTTGTGATGACGCCCGCAGTCACTCCTGGCTCCAGACACCACACCTCTCCCAGAAGTTCCGGCAGTTTCCAGCAAATTGACAGCAGCTCCCTGTCACCCGCAAATGATGCTCAGTATCGCAGAAATCCGTCATCCCGCTGTTCAGTTGTGGTAAAATTAGCTGGCAAGAATTTTTACCTTTGCAATCACGCCCCAGATTTTACCATCACTCTCTAGCCCCAGTCAGCAAATGTTCCCCACCTGCCCAGTCGGCAGTATATATGCGGTATTCCCTTTAATATCAGCCAACAGTGGTCAGCACTTCACTCTGTCAGATGCCTCTCGTCTGTAATCAATACACCTAAGGTGGGATTTCTGTGCCTTCATCATCTAGAACCGTAGATGGCTTCTTATGGGGCTTTGGTCGATCTTAAGACACCGGCCCCTCACCTGCGACACAGACAAACTCTGCGACCAGGTCAGCGACGCCGTGCTGGATGCACATCTGAAGCAGGGACCCCGACCCAAACCTCATCGGGCTGATTACTGCCAGCCAAAGTGCCTTTTTCATTCCTTAACCCTAACCCACGCACCCCACGTCCTTCTGTGTCTTGGTTATTATGTGAAATGTTTCAATAAACAACATTCCTGCTTTTTTTCTGCTTTTTTGACGCCCCTTGCTGCTTCGCAGATACAGGAACTCGCCTGCCTTCTGCTCCCTACCCGACTAACGCCCCCTGTTGGCAGCGTGCTGATAATACACAGTGTACATTTTACACAGGTGCCGTTTCACGGACCTGAAAATAAGTATTCAGAAGAAAAGAGAACAATGGAAGCCGCTCCTCCAGGAGGGCGGTGGGGTAACGTGGGGCTGTGTTCTCTACAGTGGTTAATTGTGCAGGTTAATATGTAGATTAACATAATGTGAGATCTGCATGTTAAAACAGGCTGTTTGTGCTGGTTTAGTGAGTGCAGAAGAACCACCTTACAAAATAATGTCGTGAAGCCGCATGGTTGATCAGCAGGACCAATTATTGACATGCTTTGCACTGCACAGAGCGTGTCTGTGCCTCTGTAAATGGTGTGTAATTATTGTGTATTTATGCTGTAAATAGTAACTGTGAAGGTTACTGTGGAATGTTTATGTTTCGCTAGCTTGTTACCATGTTACTGTCACAGTAATTGTTGGCTTCCATGTCTGTGCTGCTGCAAGGGCCATTCTAGTGATGAGTGATCATTAAAAAGACAGATTCTCCATTTAAAAAAAATAAGCTATCGTCTTTATTTATCAAAATGACCCACACACTCTGCATATTGGTGTCAGAAGGGGAAGGCCAGATGTTCATGAAACTGATAACCTGATCTGATGACTTTGGCAGGGAGGAAGCGCCAGCAGACCTGAGGGAAACTCGAGCATTCAGGCCTCCCTGGGTGGCCCAAACATCAGGGAGGAGAAGAGAATGAGCCCTCACCTCCGCATCATTAAGTGGGCTGGCTGGTCCACAAGCGTGGATGGTGTTGTGGAGGCCACCTAATGCCCATCCTTGGTGGACACAGGGTCCACCATCACCCGTATCTGCCTGTGTGTCCTCCCAGGCACTGATCAGCTGGCCCTGCTCATGGCGATAAAGGGGAGTAGGCAGCTCAGCATCACACTGGTGGGGCAGACCGTGGAGCATGAGATGTGGCTGGCCATCATCGGAGACACCTGCATCATAGGGCACATATCATGTGTCCACGGCCACCCTCCACCTCAGCACTGATGCAGTGACCCTCTGGCAAGTGGCGTCCGGATGTGGAACCGGCTGTGACAAAGGGGACCACCGTGAGGGTTGGGTGGACCTCCTGAGCCTTTTGAGTCGCAGTGACTCAAGATGACACTACGTGCTTGTGGCCATGAATTATTTTACCAAGCGGCTGGGTGTAGCTAATACAGGCACCACTCCAGGCTTGTGGAGCAGTTTAACCACGCGCCTGCTGCACTGCGCGCCATCCTGGTCGCCCACCCCTAGCACGACTGGGGCTGCCACCCGTCTCTGGTCCTGTAGGCATGCTGAGTGTGCAGTGCAGTGCAGTGCAGGACTGCTCTCCGGCCACACTGGAGTTCGGGAGGGAGCTGTGCATCTCTGTGGCCTTGGTGTCTGGGCCACCTCCATGAGCCAGAGTTGCCACAGGAGCCGGAACACCTGTGATGGCAGTGCTCATCTGAGGGGCACGAACTGACCCAGCAAGACCAAGGCATAGCCACCTCCCAGCAGAAGAACACCTATGGTGCACACATCCACAGGCAGGACTTCGGCGTCTGGGACCCAGTTCGGCTGTACTGCAAATAGTGTAAATTAATATGTGTATTCATGTATTTATGTTGTAAATGGTAAATATCATTGACCGTGTAATGTGTGTGCGTTTTCGTTAACTGTTAACGTTAATTGTTGGCTTCCACGCCGGTGCCACTGCGGGCCTCAGACTACTGATTATTAAATAGACCGCTTCTCCAGTTTAAAAGAGCTGTCCTCTCCATTTATTAAAATGACCCACATGCTCACTACTATACGTAATTTAATGTAATGTATAAGGAGACTAACATGTACAATGACTGCCGCTCTCTAGGGGCAATCAAAGCAATTTGCACTGCCAGTGTGAGAAAGACGACACATTTAATCACATTTAAGTGGCTCTTTGCTCCCACACTCAAGTCGTTGTTCACACTGGAAATTTTCTGCATATTTTCTGCCAAGCAATTCTTTCATATATCCTTTGAAAACACAGTTTATCAGCAGACATGCTAGTGTCTGGATTCATATTTGCTGTGGTTAGAAGCAGAAGCATTCATTTGAACTTTGATTAGAAAAAGATGTTAGATTGGAAAAGCATAACAGAGGGTGATTTCAGAGGGGGAACGCACTCATCAAACAAGCCCAGAGTGCTACTATTGCCAAAGGATTTAGAAACGTCTGTAAAAAGAAGAAGAAAAAAACACTCCAATTGTATATGAATATTTGTCCAAGCTGATAAGATGTTGAAATCCGAGAGGGTGAAGGCAGGTCTGGAACTTGCTGGCCAGCTGCTGGTTGCGATGGTGGAGAAAGCTGAAAACAAAGTATGTGCTTTGAAAACGGGTGTGAATTTATGAAAGTAAACACACTTTAATCTGGCAGCGCAAAATACCACAGGCTGCCTTTTCATGTTGCTTTGGTTGAGAAAGCACATAGAATTCCACTGTACATCTACAATCACATTAAAGATATTCTATTCTATTCTATTCTATTAAACCTGAGGAAAACCCTGAGAAATCATGCTTGATTAATCTCCAGCAGGAAACATCGATGTAGGGTCCCATGCAATTTTCCTCGATCACAATGGCCAGTTTTCACCCGCTTGGCTTGCCAATCACAAATACTGTGCCTGTTTGGTTAAGGGTCCATAATGTGAACGGAAAGTGTAAGTTGTTTGACGTTTCGAACACGGGCGAGTTGTTATAGCCACATGGTGGGCAGAAGCATCGCTGTCCAGCCACAGTGGTGGATTCTAGCAAGAATATGATGGGCAATTTCCCAGGGCGGCATCTTCGGGGGGGGGCAGGCAGCTTAGCAATCCACCTCCACCGTCGTTCTTTTTTACTAGGTACGGTAGCAATGGTCAAGATCCTAAGGTAGCTAACTAGCTAGCTAAGTAAATAGCAACGTTAGCCCGGGTTAGGGATGAATGACATATTGGTATTTGGTTGGTATTTGTTAACAGTCCTGATATTGGCAGGTAGCCGGCCGATATTTAGTAGCATCAGAGCTAAAGATATAACTACTAAAATAATGGAAATCATAGCATTTGTATTCTTTTAATAGTGTACAATTAAGTTCCCATGGCAATATTTGTGAAATTTTGGTTAAGTAAAAAATGTTTTAATTTAGTGTGCTGTGCATACAGCTCAGAATTAACAGCGATATTTCATAAGCATCAAGCAGAAGATCAGTGTATGAATGGTTTTACCGTGCAATGGGAGTTTCCTCTCCAGTGGCTTGATCCTTATTGCCAGAAAAACTTCTCACAGAATGAGACGGACTGCAAAGTAATGTCGTATGCCATTAGTTAACAAACAGTTATTTTAGTCTGACTTTCCTGTCAGTAAGCTTGTGTTCCCAGTCTGCCCACTGGATGCTCTGTTCTCCAGTGTTCACTGTACTCACGTTGCAGGCTTTAGCTGCCCTCATGTCTCTGCACACGTAACGCCCGCCCTTGGAACAGTTCTTAACTGCTTCCGTTTCAGTCTCTCTGACAGCAGCACACAGGCCCGCCTCCTGAGGACAGCCGTGAATGAATGAGACCAACCTTGCTTATTCATTAGTAGTACAGCCTGCATGTGGGACCACCAAGGCAGGCCTGTGCTTACCATCACTGTAAAGGCTGTAGTTTAGTGTCACTGTGCTTACCATCACTGTAAAGGCTGTAGTTTAGTGTCACAGTGCTTACCATCACTGTAAAGGCTGTAGTTTAGTGTCACTGTGCTTACCATCACTGTAAAGGCTGTAGTTTAGTGTCACTGTGCTTACCATCACTGTAAAGGCCATAGTTTAGTGTCACTGTGAAGGATAATAATAATACTTGATTGATCCTTGTGGGGAAATTCTTTTTATAACCCCCCCAACCTGCTCTCTGCAGGTGTTGGCCACAAAGGGCAGCCACCCATAGCAGCACCCAGGAAGCTAGGGCCTCAGATGTGCTGAGGCTGGGCTTGAACCAACAACCCTGTGATCACAGACACAGAGGCTTAGCCCACTGAGCTGCACACTGCCCCAAGATGTGAATTAGTGTCACTGTGAAAGCAGTACTTATTGTAGGAAGTGGTAAGAGCAGGTACTTGCATACCTCACACATGTCTTGGGCGCTTCTCATTTTACCAAGAACACTTTGCAGCTGGGACCCAAAGCGCTGGGTGAAAAGCTCACACTGGAACAAGAGAAAAAAAATCAAAACTGAGAAGAGGAGCCCTGCAGACAGTCCTCAAAGACAGTGCTTCCCAACCCAATCCTCAGTGACCCCCAGACAGTCCATGTTTTTTCTCCAGCCCAGCTCCCTGCCAAACAGTCCGCATTTTTGCTCCCCCCCCCAGCACCCAGGCAGGAGCAAAAACATGGACTGTTGGACCCAGTGCAGACCAGGCTGAGAAACACTGCTCTAAGATATAGACAGAGCTGGAACAACACACAATCCACCACGGTGACACACCAGAGTCACAGAGTACATGTACAACAACAATAGAGTTTTTCTATTATATGTCACATACATCCTTCTGTCGGGGGTTGGAGCTGACCTTTGGCATGGCATATGGGTGGAGCCAACAAACATTCTGCAGGAAGGAGGCAGTCTGTGGGTCAGTGGCGTTGGAACCCAAGTAAAAATGGGACAAAATCGCCACCGTTTTGCAGGACTGACAGTCAGTGGGTGGTATTTCGACTGAAGGAGAAACGAAATGGGCAGGTGATAATCATCACTCACATCACTCACTGCTTCAGGGGGGGGGCGTGAATACCAGCTCCCACCCACACTGACCAGGAGGGGGCAGCTCCTGGCCATGGCAGAGCTGCAGAATGGTGCAGATGGTGCGGGGCATGGCTGAAGACAGCAGGAGGTTGATCAGCTTCCCACTGAAGGCGCTGATGAATTTGTTACACAGCAGCTGCGTGGGTTTGGGCAGTATGCTGCAGACATGGTCCAGTAGCTTCTCTATGGCAGCCTGCAGGAGCCAAGAGGTACAACAGCAGCAGGGGTTATGGCTTCAGGGCAAACACACAGAGCCAGGAGTCTCACTAAAGTTAAGGAGTGACTCCATGACTCAGCACATTTCTCCCCTCTCTTTGGATCTTGGTTTCCTTGTCTGTCTCAGTATCTGTGTTTGTCTCTGTTTCATGTCTGTTTATCACTGGGTCTGTGTTTGTCTATGTGTCTCAGTGTCTGAATTTGTCTCTGTAAATCCTTGTCTGTGTTTGTCTTTGTTTCTGTGTCATGGCGTCTGTGTTTGTCTCTGTCTATCTGTGTCTGAGTCTGTGTTTTTCTCTGTGTCTGTTTCTGTGTGTCAGTGTCTGTCTTTGGCTCTGTGTCTCTGTGTCTGTCTTTGTCTCCGTGTCTCACGTCTGTGTTTGTCGTTGTGGGTTATGCATTGATGTTTACTTGTGTGTATGTAAGTTTACGTTACCGCAGTCTTATCCTTGGGCAGCAGACACTCCAACTTTTCAATGATAAAAACACAGATGGCACACAGAGGTCGACCTGCTGCCTACCAGGAGACAGACAGGGAGTCACAGGGGACTGAATTAGACCTTTACCTGTCAGACAGAACCTTCAGCTGAATAAAAGATGATGAACACAAAGGATTACCTGTGCTGTTTCTGTGCCTTCGGTCATTGAAATGTCAATTTTGGGTGTGCCATTGATCAGGATCTCTGCCCCATTGTCCTCTGACTGATTCTTGCATATCCCTAAGAACTTGCATACCATGCCAGGGTTCTATAGGAGATGGACAGCTTCAGTCTAGATGAACATTACCACTGTTTTTGGTGCCAGTGTATTTTCCACTCGTTAACAGGTGCTTATAGGAAAGAAAAACATCCCCCTTTTCAAATGAAACTGTGTAACTGTGAAAAGTGTGCAGGGTTTTACTGCTCAATGAAGAACACAGTGTTTGTAAAGAAGAGCTAACAAATTTATAAATAAATATATGGAACCAACCACTGATATAACAACCAGCCAAAAAGATGAATTCAGATAGAGATCAACAGTGATCAGGTCAGGTCACCAGTGCTCTCAAATATGGACATCAGCATGACTACATGAGTATTCATTTTCCAGTGTCAAATATATGCTATTGATCAGGATGATTATGCAGTGTCATTTGCACAATATTGATTGTGCATTGTGAATTATATGGTGCTAATTATTCAGTGTCAATTATACAGTGTTAATTATACAGTGTTGAATATGTGGTATCATTTATACAATGTTGAGTATGCAGTGTCAATTAAACAGTGATTTTCTGATTAATCAGTGTTAGTTGGTTATGTGGTGCTGATTATACACCTACAATTTGTTTCACCAGGATGCTGATGGCCATGGGCAGGTATTTATCCACCTGCTCCACACAGTAGACCTTGGCTTTTGGCGCAGGGAGGAGGTTGCAAAGGTAATGTAGCAAATTCTTGATCTTATCCTGCCAAGGAGAAAGACAAGTCAGTGGCAGAGTAGACCTAGTGGATGTGCAACAGACAGCCACCCCCTCCAAGGCAGAGCCTGACTCTGTGGTGAGACACACACAGCACTATCCCCTGCTGGGCGTGTGAACACTGCACATTGACCTGTCCATCCGGCATGCTTTTCTGAAAGAGACAATCATTATCAGAACGGTTCAATAAAATCATTATCATTTCAAATCAGAAAATCATATCACAGTATATTTAGCATGCAGATTGTTCTTCAAAGATGACTAGGAATGCAAATGATTTATTGTGTGGCTGTACTCTGATAAGCCAGTAGGAAATATAGGAGGAACCAGGTGTGAACAGCTATGGGACTCTGACATCGTCCCCTGACGGGAAATGAAACCGAGAATCACTGAGCAGAATGCAGAAGTCGTGATCATTCAGAGAAGCAACCACACCTGTGCCGAACAAAAATAGCTTCCACCGTAAAAGACTGCGGCTGGAAAGCTTCCAGTGGTGAGAGCCAGTGGTGGTGCCCCAATTCCAAGCTGTAGGGTCACCTACATGTATTCTATACAGTCAGTCCTACTGCATGTGTCAAATCATTGTAACATGATTGATATATTAACAACCAAGTCCAATACAATGCAGGATTGCATTTGTATTTTTGCAATTTTCGGTCAGACAGAAAAGGACTATGGGACATACAATACGATATGATCTTAACGAGAAATACTACTTGCATGCACAAGCAGCTATCCAAGTGAACAATAGTGATGTCCAATTCATGAACGGATCGATTTTTTTGAACTGGTTCTTTTCGGTGAATCAGTCGAACCAGTTTTCAAATGTAAAAGAATCAATCTTTTTCCACATCCACACATTGCACAGGTCAAAGTCATAGATTCTAACGCCTGTCATTCTGACATTGTGGGGACTCCACAAAGGGAAACTCAATTTTATAAAAATCTGTGACTGTACTCAAAAAACTAAAAACATCAAAAGTTTTGTATTTTGGTTGGTTATTTGTGATTAAGGTTAGGACTGAGTAGGGGTTACGATTATCATTGATGGGATTAGAGTTTTGTCCCCCAGACAAGAATGGACAGTTCCCAGAAAGATATGGATACAAACATGTGAGCATGTGTGTGTTTGTTTGTGTGTGTGTGTGTGTGTGTGTGTGTGTGTGTGTGTGTGTTTGTGTGTGTGTGTGTGTTTGTGTGTGTGTGTTTGTGTGTGTGTGTGTGTGTTTGCTTACCTGGGTGTCATTATTGGATACCATGTCTGCAAACAGCTCCAAGATCTGCGTACAGTCCTTACAGCTGTCTTGTCCCTGCCACAGAAAACACATCAGACCATTGTCTACAAATGTTGAAATTCTATACATTCAGAAATTCTATACATACACAGTGCAGACCTGAGTTATGAAATGCTCTCAAAGACATTTTACACATCCTGCAACCCTGAACCTGGAAATCGGGTGGGTGGATGGGTGGATGGATGGATATGCTGCAAGATCTCCCTAAGACTAGTGTCCACTGAAATGGCCTCAGCAGCTACCAAGGCTGCTCGAACCGAGGCCGGCATATACAGGTGAAAGCGATTTTTCACAAACTTGTTTCGTCAAAAATAACTTCACTGTTAAAGGAGAAGTGAAATTTTCAAGTGGTTTCAAGTGTCTTTTTCTAAATGTTCGCCCTCTGCTTTGAGTATCTAAGTCTACGGGTAGAGTTAAAAAATAACATTAGACTGTCCAAGAGGGATGTAGAAAAAAAAATTTCATTGGAGGCTAAGGATGACAATAAAAGTTTCTTCCGATATTTTAACTCCAAAGGAGCTCTAAAAGCTGAAATCACTCATTTTCAGGATCGTAAGGGCCTTATAATTGAAAATGAAATTGATATAGTAAATTAGTTTAATGATTATTTTTCACGGGTGTTCACAGTAGAGAACACGAGTAACTTACCACCAATTAGTACGAATACAGTGTCGTCTATGACCAATATATGTATAACTGAGACTGATGTGGTACTAAGCCCAGCTAAACTCAAAATAAATAAATCACAGGGCCCTGATGGCATCTTACCTATAGTTTTAAAAGAGATGAGGGATATTATTAGCCA
>JABJVO010000115.1:31009737-31027827 GCA_026770805.1 Boulengeromyrus knoepffleri
AGTCACACATAACCATAGTCATAGCTTTACACAGTCACACATAACCATAGTCATAGCTTTACACAGTCACACATAACCACAGTCATAGCTTTACACAGAGTCACACACAGTCATCCATCCATTCTCCACTGTTTATCTGGGCCCGGGTCACAGGGGCAGCAGTCTGAACAGAGAAGCCCAGACCTCCTCCTTCTCCCCAGCCACCTTCTGCAGCTCCTCCAGGGGGATACCCAGGTACTCTCAGGTCAGTCAAGAGATATAATGTCTCCAGCATGTCCTGGGCACCAGCCACAGAGGCGTCCAGGAGGCATCCTTGACAGATCTCCAAACCACCTATGCTGGTTACTTATGATGCAGAGCAGCAGCTACTCACCAAACTCCTCTCACACTCAAACGTTTGATTTTGCACCTGCCAAAGCCGAGCTCTGCTTGGCCAGCTGGTACCTGTCAGCTGCCCTCTGAGCCCCACAAGCTAACCAAGCTCAGAAAAACTCCTTCTTCAGCCTGATCAATCTCTTTACCGCTGGCGTCCTCCACTGGGTTTGGGGGTTGCTGCTGCAACAGACACCAACAACCTTACGGCCGCAGCTCTGCACAGCTGCCTCAGCAATGGAGGAATAGAACCCGGCCTGTTCAGTCTCAGTCTCCAGCCTCCCTTGGAATGCAGGAAAGGTTCTGGTGGACGTGTGAGTTGAATATCTCCTGGACAGGGGCCTCTGCCAGACACTCCCACACATCCTCACTATACGTTTGGGTCTACCAGGTCTATCCGGCATTTCTCCCACTATCTGACTCAACACACTACCAGGTGGTGATCAGTTGATAGCTCAGCTCCTCTCTTCACCCAAATGTCCAAGATGCACAATCATAGTTCTGATGATATGACTACAAAATCAATCATCGACCTGCCGTCTAGGGTGTTCTGGTGTCAAGTGTACTAATGAATACCCTTATGCTCAAACATGGTGTTCACTATGAACAAACTGTGCTTAGCACAGAGGTCCAATAACAGAGCTCCACTCAGTGGCTCAGTTCGGACAGGCCTTTCCTCCCAGTCACACCCTCCCAGCTTTAATTGTTGCTACCCACATCCTCTGAACTGATGCTTGGTGAATAACTACAGAAACCAGTCAGAGCCAATTCGTCAAAGTCTCCCAATTCATCAAAGGGAGGCAGCCCTCTTGACCAAACCAGGGTAACTCCAGAGTGGAATAGAGTCTGCCCCCCCTCCAGGAGATCTAAATGGTATCTCTGTACCTCCCACACCAGCTCAGCCTCCCTCCTCACCAGAGAGATTACATTCCATGTCCATAAAGCCAGTTTCGGTGGGCGGGTAACAGTCCACCAAGACCCCTGCCTTCGACTGCCACCTGATCCACATCCCAATGGAGCCTGCAGGCTTCTCCAGCCGGTGCTGCGCCCACAGGAACACATACAGTCAGACAGAACTTTCACAGTCACACACAGCCAGACAGTGTCAGAGCCTTACATTAAATCACAGTTTTAGTGTCACAGAAAGTCACAGGCATCACAAGTCACAGATCATCAGAGTCAGTGACAGAGTCACAGCGCATAGCCACAGTGTGTCAGTCATATACACTCATGCACCATAACCATTCTATAACTATATGCATACATGAACTGTGTATCACTGGCATTGTGGTGAGTACTCACGGGCATGAGCCAGGCTCAGTGCCCAGAGCCGCAGGTAGGAGGCGCTGTTGCTGATGCAGCCTAGGCAGTACTCCATAGTGTGGATAGACTGATGTAGTACCACTTCTCCCAGATCAAACTACCACAGAGAGGAAGAGCCTGTGATTCATTGCACTGCCTCCTACTGTAATGTCAACCTACATTAATTACCTGTCAACCTGCTTTAAGTCACTTCTCTCAGGTTTGAACCCAATAACGCTACAGGATCCACATGGCTGAGAATGACAACTATCTTCAGCGGACATGAGAGAGACACACAGGTGTATGAGGTCATACATTACACTGGTATACAGTGATTTTGGTGCCAACGATGTCTGAACGGTTTTATATTAAGTTTATGGTGCTGATTAAGAATATGACTTCGTTTTGCCAGATTGGTTCTAGTTTCTGAGATATTTAATAGTTAATTAATTAATGCAACACGTTTGAAAAGCATTCAGAATTGCAAGAATATTATTTTAGTTACAACTAGTAAGTAAACAGTCTAACACCAACCAAAAATAAAATATAATATAATATAATTAAAATATCTAACAGTGACAGGAAAAAGTTATGTATGATTTGATTAATTAATACAATATTAATTAGTTATTAATTGTTACTAATGTCAATGATTCAAAAAACACTGTTTATTCGATTTCCTTTTATGTGTGTCATCAGGACAATCACGGTGTAGTCTGCCATCATGTGTATGTCCCATCTGCCTTGATATCTCTCCTCCATCACCTTCATATCCTGGTGGAGCTTCTCGCCTTGTTCCTCGCTGAAGTCTCCAAGGTTATCTGGAAATCTGTTTAAATGACTGTGGAGATGCATCTTTATGCTCATATTAACTCCCAAATTTCAGAAGTTGGCAAGCATATCTTGCACCAATTCTTCATAATTGTCTGCTCTGTGATTACCCAAATAGTGCAATATACGGGGGGGTCCGACACCCCCGATTAACCCATGAGACCCCCTGAAAGCCTCAAAAGCAAAATTTTAAGGGGGTCTCAAATCGGTATTGCGCAACAATAGGGAGATGGGGACCCCCCCCCCCGAATATTGACGGGTATTTCGCACACTGGTTATCACACACAAGTCGCATTGGAGGAATGCATTATTTTCATGGAGGTCTCAAAAACTAGAACCAATTCAGCAAAAGTAATGTGATGTTTGGATTCTGCACCCTCAAAATACCCTAAATCCATTCAAAAAACCTTGGCACCTGATTTTTTTTTGTAGACCTGTGTTATTGTTCTCCTGTTTGTGGTTAATCTATGGTTGTGTTCATCTCTGACCTCTGGTTGAGTCTCCCGACTGGCAGGATCACTGTGGGTTCCTCCTTCTTCTGCGTCATGGTCCCGCATCACCGACATATCATCCTCACTGCCACGACGCACCCGTTCATAGCCCTGAGCACAAACATGCACACACATCCATAAAGCTGAACAAAGGCACATATGGCTTCATGGGTCTGTTCCCTGAAGCACTCAGATGCATAGATGCACTCAGAAACTCACCCGGTACACCCCCAGGCTCCTGCCCCCCTGGTGTAGCCAGTAAAGGTACAGTGGTTTTCCCAGAAGCAGAACTGGGATGGACAGGAAGGCCACAAGCAGAAGGAACACCTGCAGCCCTGTCTGTGAGACCACAGGACATGAACAAAATGTTACCCTCAATCCCACGGGAATCGGCAGCTGTGCTGAAAGGGGCCTCAATGGCCATTCATTGTGTGTATAGGACTGAATTGGACTGGATTGTCTTTAGCGACTTCAAAGGGCAATTTGATTTGCATACAGCAGTCAATACAACCAACACAGATATAAATACATTTAAAATAATAATAATTTTAAAATATATATTATAATTATTTATTGATAGATGGATTTCAGTGGTAGTCAATAAGCATCTTTTTTTGTCTTAGAACGATCGAGTTGAAAATATGAATCTTTATAGCAACTGATAACTATGTGCAGGACCGGACCATGGCCTATTGTATGATCCTGTTGGAGACTAGCAGTCACTGAATCATTATCAAACTTGATTAAATACCTTGACTAAAATTTACTTTGACAGTCATTGTTGTAGAGCACAAATAACAAATGTGACACATCGTAACTCTGAGGTGGTCCTGTAGAGCACACTGAGGTGGTCCTGTAGAGCACACTGAGGTGGTCCTCAGACAAAGTGTCATTAATATGGGTTCTCTCAGTTGTTAGGAAGTCAACCAGCCAAAATAAAGTGTCAAGGTCGATGCCCGATATTCCAGCAGCCTCTACTCCTTTCTTTGCTTGATACACAAATTGCCGTCGGTGAATTACACTCTGTGTCAAGGCCAATAAACTCCTCTTCGCTATTTGCTTAAACCCTTTCATAACTAATGAAGTATGGGCCACAGGGCAGTAATCCTTCAACACCTTTGGTGATGGAACCATGGCCATTAGAACACCTATAGATCCTTTCCGACCTAGGAACTTTATTCTATGATTAAAAAAAAAACTTAGAAAATAAATGTGAATATGCTACACAAAAACAAGGCACAATTCTTAAGCAGATGGCTGCTGATGCAGTCAGGCCTGTGACTTTTTCTTATATTAGCCTGTTCAAGAATCCTCCAGACATTCCTTTCAGCTGGGAACACTGCATTCTGAGAAATCCTCCCTGAATGACTAAAAAGCATAGGTTTGAGTCATCAGGCCATCGCAGAACCCGGCGGCAGAGTGACCTGAGGCCTGGCCACAGAAAGGCTTGCCTGACGAGACTCCCACCTGGCCTGGGTAGAGGGGCTCCAGAGCCTGTCCCTGCATGAGGAACATACTGATGAAGTGGACGAGGATACTGGGTGCCAGCCAGGAGTCCCGCGCTGAGAATGCCAACCACTTGTAGACCACCATGAAGACCAGATAGCCAAAGAGGCACAACAGGAAGAGCAGTTCTGGCAGGAATAACAGGAACAGGCCGAATTTACGCCTGAAATATCTGGGTAAATGCAGAGAACAAATCAAAATTAGGGGTTTAGCACCATAAGTCAGTAAAGGAGAGAGAGGAGCCACAAGACATTAGCACCAGATATCAATAAAGTAAAGATCAGCCTCCAGACTTAGTCCCAGCTGCCAGTAAAGGAGAGACCAGCCTCCAGACTTTACTACCGAACACCAGTAAAGGAAAGACCAGCCTCCAAACTTCAGTACTAGATGCCAGTAAAGGAAAGGCTAGGCTCTAGACATTAGCACCAGATGCCGGTAAAGGAAAGGCTAGGCTCCAAACTTTAGTACCAGAAGCCAGTAAAAGAGAGACCAGCCTCCAGACATTAGTATTTGATGCCAAAAAAAGGAGAGACTAGGCTCCAAACTTTAGTACCAGACACCAGAAATGGAGAGGCCAGCCTCTGAACTATAGTACCAGATGCCAATAAAAGGAAGACCAGCCTCAAGACTTTAGTTCCAGATGCCAGTAAAGGACAACCCAACCTCCAGACTTTCTGAAAAATGACAGTCTGTCATCACTATCATTATGGCAATGAAACATTGGACACTCACATGTGGTTGAACACCCCTAGGATGACCCCAAAGGTCATGTGGCAAACTCCTAGGATGATGGACATCTTCATCTTATAGGAGTTGAGGAAAGTGAGACGGTTTGAAGCTAAGTTCCAAATCTAACAGAAGGGACGTGAAGCAGGTAAGTACCCAAGAGTACAGGCATGCTTGTGCAGCTCGCGTGTGCGTGCACGTGTTTCGGCATCATAGGCACGTGCACTCACTGGATCAATTCCCACAGGGTACGGTCCACCGAAGACACCTGTGATGTTAGGGTCAAGCGTGAGGAGGCTGTTTGTGTGGAGAGTTTTATTCCTTAGGAGGAAGCACACAGGTTATGAGAGGCAGCGCACACTATACCCAGCGTTGGGGGCCAGCTGTCCAGTTGAACATGGTTTCTACTGGTGCACAATGGATTCATTTAGGCAAGGGTATAGCTCAGATTCACATCAATGTATCTGGCTGCTATATCAAAACTTTCACACATTCGAAGAATTCAAGTAAACTACAGTAAAGAAACCGAACTGGTATCGTTGTGAATAAACCATATAAACTGATGTCATATAGAAAAGTGGGGGCTACTGGTAGAGCCATTTGCAGTGGTGGGAACCCAGGGGAGCATCTAGCTATTGAAAACATCAGGGGCTAAGTCAAGTTTACCTGGGGCTTGACTATTTTTTTGTTTTATTTTTTTTTAAGGAAGATTGGAATCGGGGCTAAAATACTTGGGGTTGGGCTTAAAATAACTGGCCCCAAGTGATGGGACCTAACGACACCAGTATGTGAACCTAAAGCTGCCCAGTCCCTCCTGGGCTTACCCCCCAATGAAGCAAGGGAGGGGCGCTTACATCCATGGGCCCTGGGTGAACATAGCCCTCACGCTCCAGCCTGAGCCGAAGATGTTCAGTGACTTGGAGAAGCAGTCGTTGTAGATGAGCCCCGTGTACATGGAAAAGAATCCCATCATCAGAATTATGTAGCGTCCCTCAAAAAGAATTCTCCATATCTGCAGCAGAAGAGGACACATTGTGCAGACAGGTAACTTTGAGAAAACCACACTGAAGAAACAATTCTGGAAAAAAACACTGTGCACACAACCCAAGCACATAACTCCAGGAGAACAACACTGTGCAAACACCAGGAAATCACCACTGTGCAAACAACACCAGGGGCCCATATCACAAAGCTGGATTTTTGGGTTAGCAAAATAACTTCTCAAATTTAAGGTAGTCTGGGTAAATGTAAGTGAATGAAGATAAAGTCCATTTCAACTGTGATGCCTTAAATCCAACATGATATCTACCCGACTGATCTCACTTAGTGAAAAAAGCTCCGGGAGTAAAACACTGCGGATACATTTCCAGGAAAACAACACCTTGCAAACAAGTCCAGGCACACAACACCAGAAGAACTACTACAATGCAAAGAACTCAAGGGAAACAACACTGTGCAAACAAGCCCAGGAACACAACACTGCACAAACAACACAGCACCAGGAAAAGAAAACACAAGAAAAATATTCTGGAGAAACAACTCTGGGAAAACAACCAAAAATCCTTCAAAAGGTTGAGCAAACTTGTAGGAACACAATAAAACCACACAATCAAAAACAACATGCAAAACACAAAAATAACAGCAAAAAACAACCAAAGACGACGACAGAAGGTCTAGTAAATGGCCATGTACATATAGACCCTCTAACCTCATTCCTATGGCACTTCACAGTCGGACTCTTCTCCTGCACGAGCATCCACAAGGCGAAGACAGTCATCACGGCTCCATGACCCATGTCCCCAAACATGACGGCAAACAGGAAGGGAAAGGTGATGACGGTGTATGGAGCTGGGAAACGGACAGAGCAGTACACATGGTCAGTTGGGCAGATCCCGTGGAACTGCCTGCCCTCAGCCCCTCTCATCCCGCCCCATCTCACCTGGATTGACCTCCCTGTAGCTCCCAACTCCGTAAGCATCCACAATGTTCTGGAAGCCGGAGGTAAATTTGTTGGTGTGGAGGAGGGTGGGGGGTGTTTCACTGCATGGGATCCGATTTACAAAGGAGGGAACCACAGCTCCACTTTTTCTCTGGGGGGGTGGGGGGGGGGTAAATTATTAAAGGTCCGGAACAACCCAGAGAAACGTGTGTGGAGAAATAGCCATGAAACCAGAAAAACACCCAAAAACATCATGAGTTTGCCTCAGCGAAAGGGCTCCCACTCACCGAGCCCTCCTCCAGTGCACCTCGCAAAGTGGACAAGGCCGACACGGGGCACCACACCTCTGCGATCAGGCATTTGTTGGTGACATCAAAGCTGCACATGTTCAAAGTGTGGTAGATGGCCTTCATCTTTTGCACCTGGATGGCCCACGTGTAGACAGACTCAGAGGCCTTGTTCAGGACTTGCCTCAGATACTCCTCAGTCCTACTGAGCACCTGAGGTAGAAGGGGGATCCATGCCAGAGGCAGGTTAACTGTGCACGCCTGCTGGACCAAAGTATGCATGAATGCGTGGACATTAACAGCTATGTGATGAGTAACGCTATAGTAAGTTCAAAACAAATATGAGGTACTGCCTCAAATAGCATCACACAGACAGGGTAATATTGAGGTGCCCGTTACAGGTATCCATTCCCATCTAAACAGTGATTTCCTGGCTCATAACAGTGCAGAATCTGGTCCAAAATGACTGGCATGCCCAAGTAGGTGATACACAGCATCAAAAATCAGGTAGAGCTTCCTAAGAAGAGTGACAGTGCTCTAACAACACTGCAACAACTCTGCCATGCTAAGCTACGCTAACAGCAGGCAAGATCATACATACAGTGTGCAGGTCCTGGATGCGGGTGGCCAGACTCTCCATCACATCACATCGCTCTTCGTCGCTCTCGGGGTGGGGGTACAGGTGGCAGTGGTAGCTAAGAGAAACATCTCACTGTGTGAGACCTACATGAGTTCATTAAATGGGTTGGAGGTCCACAGAAGACTCAGAAAGATAAGACAACTTACCTCTGACATATCTTCTGGACCTTCTGCCCAATCTGGTCACCCCAAAATGAGATGAGGAAGACAACGGTCTCCGTACTTTCCCCCTGAAAATGCACAGAGTTACGGATGCAGCTTGGGCAGAGTAATAACACATGGGCATCAGTACACACGGCACTACTGGAGAACTGCATTGGGTATCCATCCAAGGTCACAATGACTAAGCTCCACTGATCTCACCAAGTTCATATAGATACCGTGTAATACGGAGCAGCTCCTGAGATGAGTGAGTTCCGCTGATCTCACCGTGACAGGATCCTTGAGGCTGTCCTCCATCTCTGAGCAGCTGAGGATCATGTAGCCCTTACACACCCGCCACAAGAGGCGCTCAAACGCCTCTACCTTCACACGTGGGATGAGCCCAGAGATAAACCTGCAGCAGGAAGATGGTCAGCATGCCATGAGGAGGGGAGTGAGCATATCTTAACCCTAAACCCCAAGCCTCTGTATCTGTGTATCTGTGTTAGTGTCTCTAGGTGTTTCTGTGTTTCTTTGCATCTATGTCTCTCTGTCTGTGTGTGTCTGTCTGTCTGCCTGTATCTCTGTGTGTCTGTGTCTCTGCGTGACTATGAGCTGCCTACCCCAGCTTCGCTCCCAGACGCTGCATGCTGGTGTAACCTGTCACAGAGTCCTTCTCCAGCGAGGGGAACTCTTCATACTGAGGACCCAAAGGCTCACGCTGAAGAGGGAGAGACATAGAGACTCACAAGGAGAGTCACAGTCATGGTCACGGAGTCACGGGGAGAGGTTGAGAGAGTTATGGTCACAAAGTCAGACTCAGAGGAGCATTTAAGACTAACAGGAAGCAACCAAGCTGACACCCAGCGGGAGCTGGCCAGAGGGACTCATGCTCACCTCAGAATTGCGCTTCACAAATGTGTGGGTGACCTTCAGCATGTGTGTGTACTCAGTCAGCTCCAGAAGGTTCTTCTGCAGCTTCTCCTTGTTCGTGGCCACTTCCCTCAACTCCACCTCGAGCCGCTGGAGCTGCTCCTGAACCGAGTGTGGTTCATACAGTTAGGACCACGCTGCACACTGTCAAAGTCTCCAAACAGCTGCTTGGTAAGGTGACTGAGACTGAGAGACAGAGACTGAGAGACAGAGGCCTGCACACAGCCGAATAGGTGGATGGACAAACAAGGAGGGACAAACAGACGGAGATGGAAAAACAGATGGGCAGGCAGGCACAAACACAGGCTGGGGGACACAGACAGACAGAGAGACAGGCAAACACATAGGTTGATGGACAGACATAGCTCACCCTTATCTCCAGGACATGTCTGGGTTGTGGAGCGAAAGGCCTGACCTCTGCCTCTGGTACTGGGATGTTAGCCTTCCTGATCTCCCTCAGCAGGTACCCTGTCATGGACACGCCGCGTTATGCTACCAGCTACTAGCAGCCTACATGACCAGAGCAACAGCACCACAGTGCTTTATGGAGCAACATGTCAAACAGAGTCCAGTACAGGGATGAAGGGAGCCTGGGGCCAATCCCACAAGGCTGGAGTACAACCTGGATGGGATGATGGTCTATTGGAGGGCACACCCTCACACACACACACACACACACACACACACCCTCACACACACACATACACACACACACACACCCTCACACACACACACACACACACAGGTTTATAATTATATCTCTGTGGGGACTCTACATTCATTTCTATGGGGAAAACTCTAATCCCAACATGACAACCTTAACCCCTACCCAGCCCTAACCTTAACCATAAGTAACCAAACAAAATACGAGACTTTTGGCATTTTTAGTTATTGATTGCATTCACAGATCTTTGTAGGGACCTGAAAAATGGTCCCCGCGACGTCAAAAAAACAGGACTTTATTAGATTTTGGGGGACATTTGGACCACACAAAGTAGTATAAACCTAATTGCACACACACACGCACACACACACACACACACACACACACATTCACAGACACCTGCATATACACTCACATACTACAGCAATTCAGAGATATCTGTTCACCTGGGTATCTGGTATATGCATCTTTGCACTGCAGGAGGAAACTGGTGTACTAGGAGTAAACATGACACAAACACACAAAACACGCAAACGCCACATGGGCAAAGCTAGGGGGCAGGATTTACACCCATATCCCTAAACATGAGAGGAGGTTTGCATCTAAAGATGTACTCACACCTGAGCCCTTCAAAATGCCTCTTGTGCATCCTGCAGTGTAAAGGGAGTACTGAGGGGCAATGTTAGGGGGTATTAAGGGGCACTGAGGGGCAGTGTAAAGGGGGTACTGAGGGGCAGTGTAAAGGGGGTACTGAGGGGCAGTGAGGGCCAGTGTAAAGGGGGTACTGAGGGGCAGTGAGGGCCAGTGTAAAGGGGGTACTGAGGGGCAGTGACGTGCACTGAGGTAAGGGTGTGTGTTTGACAATATTAGATGGTGAATGATTAAAATGTCTCCACAATCTGCCTTTACTGAGAGACTGGTAGCATCATACTACACATGCACATTCTATCAGTTGCATTCCTATGGCTCATACACACATTTAAAGTTATTTTGTCAGTCGAATCCGTTTCAACACACCAACAAAGAGGTAATAGCAAACAGTAGGTAATGTCTTTGATTTTTTCCTCTCCTTCTTTTGCACCCTCGTCCCGACATGCAATACGTTCCCTATTTGACAATGTAGCACCATAGGCGACATGGAGGAGCTGATGCCTAAAAGGAATTAATTCTACACTGGCAATATGGAACTTTGGATTCGTTGTTTAGATTTCCAAAAACCAACATGGCACCAACAACAGTTATTTGTAAATATAAGGTTTGCTGACAGATGACAAGATGACGAACCATATTAACCACCTCAAAAGAAAACACTCGTAAGAGTCTGCTGAATATGTTACCGTTTCTTACCTTATATAGCTACAATTGAAACTGGGGAATTAGTTTGGGTTGAATTGTTCAGTAACTTGCAAAACAGACTTAAAAACCAACATGAAAAACAATCATAATGAGATTGTGGATCGTTATCCTGCCTTAAAAAAATTGTGACATGATATTTTTGCCCTATCACCGACCCCTACACTGTGGGGTACTGAGGGGCACTAAGGGGGTACTGAGGGGCAGTATAAAGGGGGCACTGAGGGGCAGTATTAAGGGGGCACTGAGGGGAACTAAGGGGGTACTGAGGGGCAGTATTAAGGGGGTACTGAGGGGCAGTATTAAGGGGGCACTGAGGGGAACCAAGGGGGCACTGAGGGGCAGTATTAAGGGGGTACTGAGGGGCACTAAGGGGGTACTGAGGGGCACTAAGGGGGTACTGAGGGGCAGTATGAAGGGGGTACTGAGGGGTAGTATTAAGGGGGTACTGTGGGGCAGTATAAAGGGGGTAGGATGTCTGTGTATGAACAGGACTCCTAGAAGGTTATTAGTGAAAGACACAGATACACTGCTCCCTTACACACACACAATCAGGGTACAGGGCAGGGTACAGAGTGGGGTACAGGGTGTTATACAGGGTTGGGTACATGGTGGGATACAGGGCAGGGTACAAGGCAAGGTAAAGTGTGGTGTAGAAGGTGCGGCACAGGGCAGGGTGCAGGGCACTGTATAGGGTGAGTGTGAGTTGGGGTACAGAGTGAGATTAGGGTGGGTGGAAGGTGGTATACAGGGTGGGGTACAAGTCGGAGCTCTTTCTGAATCATGAGATGCCTCACCAAGGATCCTCTCCATCTCCTCGCAGCGCTTGATCTCCCCGACAAATTTGCGCTGGAAGGAGCTGACAGTGGGGTTGAGCTGGAGCAGAAGAGAGAAGAGAGCATGAGAGGTGGCTGGGGGCCTGACTGTGTGGGAGGCTGCCATGGGACTTGACCTAACACCCCCTCTTTCCTCTTTGAAACACAAAAACTGAAGAAGTTTGACCTTAAACTGCAGCCATTTCGCCTGCCACTGTGTCCCTGCATTATGGAAGAGCCTGGGGATGCACTCACATCTCGGAACTCCACCAGGGCCATCTCCCCCAGCTCGCTGATGCAGTCATACGCGGAACCCGACTGCAGGAACAGCTGCGCCAGGCACATCTCCTCACTCCGGAAAGGGGACCCCATAGTCTGCAGGTCTCACGGGGCGGGAAGCTGCCAGGGAGACAGACAGACAGACAGGAGGACAGACACACAGAGACAAAGAGATAGTCAGGCAGACAGAGTCAGACAGGTAGCGAGACAGACAGACATGTAGGCAGGCAGAAGGACAGACAGACATAGAGACAGAGAAACAGACCGGGAGACAGACAGACAGCCAGGCAGACAGAGAAACAAACAGGCCCAGAGACAGACATGTAGACAGACAGACATGCAGGCAAGCAGCAGGACAGACGGAGACACAGATACCGGGTCAGGGCGCTAGCATGTACACGGCCAGCTGATCATACCTATAAATAACAAAATAAATCGAATTAATCTTTCCTTGTATTATCTGCGTTTCACCACATGCAAGGAAATGCTATTTCTACCGGCCAAAATGAACGGTGATTCCGTACTGGAGTCACAATATTGAAACGGAAAAATAGAAGCGCCCATTTTATATATATATATATATATAATCTATATATATACCGTGTCTCACCGACCAAACTGCGACGTCAGACAACCCACATAAGCAGATGTCCGACGGTAAAATGGGTTACTAATGGCTCTCCTGCACAGTGGATGCCATCTTTCAAGAATACAGTACATATAGCAGCCATTGATCATTTCTACATCTCGGCGGTCGAAATATTCACCTAATGGACGAATGCGGTGTTGGCCGATCGGCAGCACGGCTTGCATGGAGCTCCGTCTCCCTCCCTGACGGCGTTTCATTAGGCGCAGCGGTGCGCTGGGAAATGGACCGCTTACAACAGTGGAAAGACACAGGTTCGGGGCATCACAGACTCGCAGCAACTGCGGACGACCCCCTGTCCGTCCCCACCGCAGCTGTAGCCGATCTTCCGCTGGCGGCCGCGCAGCTATGATGCTTTCCAGGACCGCGGCCCAGATGCTGCTTAGCAACGCCGCTCCCGCATCCCAAGCACCCCGTGCGCTCTTTATTCTCTTCGTTGATGTTTGTCATTAATTGGCTCCGGTATATGTGTTGAAAGCTGATTTTTGCACGTCGCACATTTTAATAAACAGGCAAAGCTAACTGCCAAACATGCTAAGTGTGTAATATATTTATCGTATTTCACGAAAAGCCTTTTCACTTATTTAAAATAAGAGTTGCAGGAAAACCTGCGTTTTCTCTATAACGTGAAGCATAAAACTATATAAGTAAAGCTATTTCAGTGTCACTGAGCAATGAAATCGTTATTGCACCTCAAAAGATTAGGCTATAATATTTAAGTCCTTCTCAATATGGAGTGCCTTTGGTGTCTTCAGTGTGGTAATTCGAATGACCTCACACTGATGTTGCAAAACACGTTTTTTGTTTCGTTTTGTCTTATTCTGACTAGGTAAACAGTCATGAATATATCAGTGTAATGACATTTGTTTAAAAATGCATTTTATACATCCTATACCATTTTGTCTGATGGGATGTTGACGATTTTCACATCATCCAAGTACCCCTTGGTTATCTTCAATATGTACATAAAAGTGATTAAACAACAGAAATGTAGAATAAACTACTGTATACATTTTATTTAACTTATAAACAAGACATTTGACATCAGTCACATCACACCCTTCATTTTGTCCTTCCTGTAATGGAGTGAGCACAACTCCTGCATGCACACAAAGTAGTTGTACTTATATTGTGTCTTTAATTAGCTGTGGGTAAGCTTAACGTGCCCACTCTGCTGAGATAAAAATGCAGTTAATTAACATAATATAAAAATATATGTTTTTGAAAAACAAACACAGCAGTGTCACCTTGTGTAACTGTAAGGTCAACAAATGCTCACTTTAGCTGAAAATGTCCCTGTCGTAGATCTTCTCCCTTGACATGTATCCTTCCTCAACAAAGTGGACGCCCTTTTCTCATCCACCTATACTATTAAGTACAGTGTAATGTACTAACAGCACATTGATTACTTACATTTATTTTGAAAGTTCTTTTAAAGTTCTTACATTAGAATTAACCATATTCTATGTGAGTACAGGGTTTGTAACTTGCTGTTACTCAATGTGTTACTGCGTCAAACCTTCGTTTGCTCTGGCATTTCCTTGTCAACCCAGCCATGTGTTTTAAATAACAGGGACAAATATTATAATTTGAACCTTTATTCATATATATATATATATAAGGGACTTGAATATCTGCAGAATCCTAGAACCAATTACCAATGGATACAGAGCACTGATTGTATTTGCCATACACACCCGTAAATTTGTGGTTACACACTGCTGTGTTCTAACAGCGGAAATGTAATGATAATTAGTTTTAATTACACTGGTTAGTCACACATTGTATAACCAGTGCAAATTCCATTCTTAGTAAAAGTCACATTTATCTGTTAATTTAATATTAAAATAATATATCACTTTATTGGGAAAACTTCAGAGCTGACCCTGACCTTGTCCCTAACCTGCAGACCGCTATGGCTGAGGGTTATCACTCCGGGTCATTTCCTGTAATGTGACTCTAACAGGAAGTGCCTAGTGCTGCACGCAGGAACATTAAGAGGTCAATCTGATGTCATTCCATCATAAGGTGATACTGGTTATCTGGTATATTCCTAGTAACTCAAGAAAGAAAATCCCCAGTAGAGCCAGATGAACAAAATATGTAAAAGCAACATTGTTTTTAAAATGTTACACTACCAGTCTACCACAAAACAGAAACTGCTGATTATCATCATATATATCATTTTATTTCCACTCTAAAAGTGTCTGTTACCTTTTAATTTTACAGACAATAAGCCAGAGACGTCTTAGTTTTCACAAGTTGCAGCAGAATATCAAACAACAAAGGCACTTTATTACAATCCTATATTTGGGACCTTTTCCCTGAGTGCCCTGTTCTTTGTGAATCAGGAACCTAAGTGTTTGTATTTTACATAAAAGCTACATTTAAGCACACCAAATTCCCATTCTCACTAACAGAGTAACTAGCAGAGGTGTGTCCCTCATCACCCCGGGGTGTGTGTGTGTGTGTGTGGGGGGGGGGGTGTTGGGACTGTGGAGGGTATCCGGCTACCCCTACCATCCCAATCTTACACAGAGTACACTCCAGTCCTTGCTTTTGGAGCAATGCCACTCAAGCCTGTTCCTTCTGCCAACATAGTATTGGCTGTTGATGCCGATTTCCTTGATAGAAACTGCAGCTTTCCATTGACACCAGTGATGTCCAACCCATTTAATTGCAATGCCAGGAGTTAGCTCTTGCAATAGCCAAGCAGACGATCCCAGTGAAGGCAGAGGAAGGTGTTATAGAACCACTGAATACTTTATAGGTAGCTCCAGTAGTCCTTATCCATAAGAACGACTACTTCTGGCGGTCCTGCATGGACTATCGGTGGCTTGATGCCATCACCTGAAGGGACCCCTACTTTCTGGCCAGCATTAGTAACGTCAGTGACTACCTTTCTGGGTTAAGCTGGTTTAACTCTCCTGATCTCCACAGTGGGTACTGGTGTGTGGTAAAGCACAAGCGGAAAAGCCTGAGATAGCCTTTAACATTAATTAGGGGCTTTGGTAGTTTAGTGTGATGCTACTTGGATTTCGCAATACTCCCACCAACTTTGAATGTATCACACAGAGGATGGTAGCCCTCATTCCCCAGGCATGCTGTGAGGTGTATTGTACCTTGACAACCTACAAGAGGGAACTATATACAACTTACAGGAAGTCTTCCCTGCTATCCCTCAGTGGTTTCCTCTACCATAAGCCCAGAAAGTACAAGCTGTGGCTCCATGAGACATTGTTGTGCAATGTGGTGAGTGACCAACCCAGAAAAAGTGGCAACTGTCTGGCACTAGTCTGTTCCCCATGATTTCACTGAGTTGCTGGTTCATTTAAAATTTTACCATCACCAGTCCAATCTATAAACTTGCTTACAAGGGACCTTTAACCAGTATCACACGACAGCAGTTTTTTTATTGTCACCATTAGACTGACCTGTGGCACAGTGCTGTCCCAGAAGGGAGAAGTGAAACATATAGTCATGTATTATAGCCACACTTTGAGCAACTGCAAGAGGAACTACTGCAATTTTTTATTCAAACGTCACAACAACTGTAAATGCCAACATGCCACACCAAACAGCATACTATATGCAAATAAATCTGAGTGTATGTCCAGCTTTAATTTCTGTCCCGTTGTTCCAGTTGCATAATGGGTGTTTAAATGTATGTATATGTAATTAGTTTAACTCATATTGTATTTATTGTTGTTAGGCCTTTTTAGCTTAGTGCTTGAGAGAGCTTTGTAAATATTGCAAATATTTTACATAATAGTTTTCATTCTTTTCTGGATCTACAAAAATCCTCTTATCTGTCTTTAAGGGGAGGAAAACTGTAGGTTACTTCAGCCGTAGATGTAGGTTAACTGCTGTTTATGCAAATTATTAGATGCTTTTTCCAAAAATGGACACATGATTTTCATGGCTTGCTTTAAACTTTAAAATCTTGTTAACAGCTGACTAGAAAAAGATGGACCTACTTGCCAAGCCAAACACAAGTTCATCACAAGGGGTACATTTTGGTTTTAAGTCAAATGATAGGGGAAAGCCCTAACATGAATGAGCCAATAAGTTGGATTTGTAATGAAACAGTGATGGTCAAAGCGGCTAAAACAACAATTCTTGGAAATCATTTGCAGACGTACCGATTCAGTTTGGGGAAACAACAGCAGTCACAGGTCCCTTGCAACAGTTGCTTATGGAGGAGGCTTATGGAAGACAAACAAAAGATAAGTGCAACTGTGCCAGATGGCAAACGCCACTACCAGCTGAACACAGTATACGGAGAATGAAATGCAGCCCTTAAATATGGTTGCAAGACCAGCATCTAGAGAAATGCTGCAGAACTTTGACATGCATGGTCAAGCTCAAATATGACCCCATGCATGAGCATAACCATATATTACTACTGACTGAACTCTGCAGTCTAAGCACCTGGAAACCAGACACATACCTCAGGACCACACTGTTGATATACAGAACCTCTTCGTTCGGCTAATTGGGCAACAGGTGAGAATAAAAAGTTACGACAGTATGGCCATGTGACGCGTTTCCCTGAGGGTGATACAGCTCGCAGGATCCTCTTTGCTCAGGAGCTGAGCTGCCTGACCAGGCCAAGGGGGCACCCATGTAACACCTGGCTGTGGCAAATGGACGGCCATTTCCGGATTGTGGGACTGGACCGTGTGTTTGCCTGGGGGGTTCCGAGGAGATTCGCCATGTCGTGGATGTTTCTACACAATGGGGCAGCAAGCAACAAAAGATCAATATGGTGCTGGAACTGCCATGAGACATGTATTGATTGATGACCATAAACATCATCACCTGAACTCAACCTGGCAGGACACTGCTGTGTTGGAATCAATCAATTCAGCATTGAAACCACTAGTTGATTTCACTGATGTTCTGTCAGGTGAAAAATATGAAGCCTTTTATGAAGCCTGTGTTGGAACTTCGAAAAGGAGGAATCTGATCCCCAGATCTCAAGAACACCATTCTCACAGAAAACATCAAGAATAACACGTGCGGTGGTCTTCATCCACAAGCAGTGGCGGTTCTACACTGAATTGGAGACTCCCTCCCGGCGCCCCCAGCCCCACCCCCCCCCCCCCCCCCCAAAAAAAAAAAACAACAAAAACAACAATTCCTCGCCACACAACCATCACACTT
>JABJVO010000115.1:31145102-31157904 GCA_026770805.1 Boulengeromyrus knoepffleri
TAGATAAGATTTTAACAACTCTGAGCTATTAGTTAAGTTCTCCCCAAACGAGCTCGATGGGCTGAATGGCCTCCTCTCGTTTGTAAATTTCTTATGTTCTTATGTCATTGAATTATTGCTCTTAATGTTGGCTGTGTACTTCAACCAAAATCAACAGAATCCATGTTGTTTTAGCAACAGAACGATGCATGTGCAGTAATCACTGTAGTTATCACCATTTCAGCACATGGCCCTGGAGGCAAAGCTCTTATTTATTATTTGTTCTGATCCTACCTATTGACCACAATTGGCCACACAAAACATACGGTCTCTTGCATCACTAGTACCCTGAGATGTTCTTCAAGTAAAAACAAAAGGCTTTTCTATCATGAATGCCTTGGAAGGAGGACTTGCCGGACTTGGGCAAAGTTGTCCACATTTATGACAGGTCAAGTTGAGATTTTAAAGATGTGCTGATTCATGGGTAAAAATTGCATATAAGCCTATGTTTCTGTGTGCTGTAGTGTTTTGGCATGACATAGAATGAACAAGGAGATGGCGTTTTCGACTTTGTTTGGTCCAGGCGTTGTTTGAAATATGCAGCCACCTTTAGTCTCTGCTGCTATGTACTTAATTTTTCCTGAATCTGTCACTTTTGTTCCCATTACTCAGTTCCAAACCTATGTTCCTATGTGCTCTTCTCCATGACTCATTATTCATTCCAAGCTCTCATGCTGGGGAAGAGAGTGAAAAGGTTCCGCTGTTGGCACTGTCCCATGTCCTACACGTCAGAGACCTACTTCTACAGACACATCAGGAAATCCCACCCTGAGGAATTTGGCCCTGGTGTGGTACTGAAGGTTCACTGCTGCTCCCATTGTGGGAAGAGCTTCAGTCAGTTAGAAGACCTGAGAAGACACCAGCAGATTCACATGGGGGAGAGACCCTACCAGTGCTCCCAGTGTGGAAAAAATTTCACTCAGTTAGGAAGCCTAAAAGTGCACCAGCGGATTCATACAGGGGAGCGACCCCATCACTGCTCACATTGTGGGAAAAATTTCACTCGGTCAGGCATCTTAAAAAATCATATGCGTACTCATGGGACGGAGAAGTCCTATTATTGTTCCCAGTGTGGGATGAGCTTCATTTGGTTCAAAGACCTAAAAACACACCAACAAGGTCACTTAAAAGAGAATCCCCACCTCTGCTTCCAGTGTGGTTACAGGTTCACATGTATTGAAGAACTAAAGAAGCACCAGAAAATTCATGGCGAGAGGCTCTTCCAGTGCTCCCAGTGTGGGAAGAGCTTCAGTCAAGTAGGAACTCTAAAGGCACATGAGCGGATTCACACGGGGGAGAGACCCTACCAGTGCTCCCAGTGTGGGAAGAAATTCAGTCAGTTAGGATCCCTAAAGGTACACGAGCGGATTCACACGGGGGAGAAGCCCTACCAGTGCTCCTACTGTGGGAAGAAATTCAGTCAAGTAGGATCATTAAAGGCACATGAGCGGATTCACACAGGGGAGAAATCCTACCATTGCTCACAATGTGGGAAGAGCTTCAGTCAAGTAGGAGCCCTACAGACACACCAGAGAACTCACACAGGAGAGAGACCCTACCACTGCTCCCAGTGTGACAAGAGCTTCAGTCAAGTAGGAGCCCTACAGACACACCACAGAACTCACACAGGTGAGCGACCCTACAAGTGCTCTGAGTGTGGGAAGAGCTTCATTCAACAAGCACACTTAAAGTCTCACCAACAGACTCATAGAAGAAAGAGACGCTACGTCACTACTCAGCATGGGGAGAGCTTTGGTCAAGTAGGACCCCTAAAGATGCACAAACAGACTCACACAGGAGAGAGGCCCTACCGTTGCGCACAATGTGGGAAGAACTTCAGCCAAGTAGGAGCCCTAAAGACACACCAGAGATCTCACACAGGGGTGAGACCCTGCAAATGTTCCCAGTATGGAAGAGCTTCACGCCACAAGCACACCTAACATCTCACCAAGGGACTCCTACAAGAAAGAGACGTAGGAGGAGCACAGGTCATTTACGAAAGATAGAAAAACACCAACGAAAACACAAGGAGAGACGCCTAACCACTACGCTGTGAGGAAGGAACTTCACTCAGTCAGATTTAAAGAGACACCGATGTAAGTAAATCTACTCTTCAGGGGCAGTTTTGTAGCCCAAACTAGTTATCAAGGATAGTTATCAATACATTTCTTGTTAAGTGTTTAAATGGTAGCATTTCCAATATCAGGACATTATTTGGTTAAAAATTACAATAAACATTGTACAAAACAGTTAATCAGTAATAATTATTATTATTGCTGTTGTCGTTTATTTTTATATAGTAATAAAATATTTACTTGGAGGTTCTAGCCAAAGATTTCAAACAGTTTGGACCCTTCTGTATCATAACTGGAGAAATGTCAGGTGGTTCCCTAAACTCTTTGCCATTAGCAGTGACCATCTCCTGATGCCATATGTGAGTGCTGTTCCCCACAAGGAGCATTAGCCGTGTGTTAGATGACATAACATTACACCCTTTCTTGATTTTATGTTCAGATTTTTTTTCTTCTTCCTTCTGTTGGTTCTGAATCGATTTGGCACATGATTACCATCTGCAGGTTCTACACCCTCTTTCCCTTGTTTTCCCACAGGGTCCTGAGGATACATTGCAGGCTGCACTGAACTTTATTATTGGGATTATTTTTTAATCATTTGAAATCCATCCTCAATTTTCACACTTGTCACCCTTGTGTCAGTCTATATGGCTCCCGCTGATTCTATAAAGATATAAAGGAACACAGTCATGGTAACATAGTATACAGTGAATATGTTATACAAGTCTTAAAGCATTTACTTTTGCCGTCTTTCAGTGACTCACAATGACCTGATGCCTTTTGCCACATTTGTATCATAACATCGAGTTTATTTCAGTCTCTTGGAAATCACGAGCGTGCCACAACAGTATGTTTTCCCAGTTTGTACAAAATGAATGTTTGTCTAAAACAAAGCTGGGTTCAGTATCAAACTGTCACTGTCACAAATGTAAGATGTTTTTTAAAATCCATCCTAGCAATGTTTTACATGTTCTTTTATAAAAGTTTCATAAAACAGACAATCACATTTAAATACAAATTCGACAAAATACAAATCTGAATGTTTTACAAAAGGACAGAATAAATCATTATAAAAGAAACAGATGCAGTTCCTTGGACGGACCTCAAAGCCACACGTAAACAGCACAGGCAGTTGTTACGTTTCAGGTTGGTGTGGTCTGGCACCTCCCTCATTTACCTGCTTAAACCAGTGTTTTCCAGTCCATGCCTCAGGGACCAATAGATAATCCATGCTTGTCTGGCAAGGAGCTGGGAAGAAGCAAAAACATGGACCGTCTGTGGGTCTCTGAGGACTGGGTTGGGAAACATCAGCTTAAGCTACACAAGATACAGTAAAATCACGACTCTAAATTAGAACAGCAGTGCAAAACATTGACGTTTATTCATTACAATTTTAAGAAACACTTGAACATGGTCGGTGCTGCCGCTTAAGGTTGGACGGATGGTCTGGACGGCTTCCTGCAACCCTGCTCCATTTTCTTCTGAGTTCTTTGGTCATGTGTACCACTTGATTCTTAGCTCACCGCCATCGCCAGTGAAACAGCGAGAGCACGGCCCAGAGCACAGTTTTGTCCTTAATGCTTCAGGGCTGAGAGCAGGAGACGAGAGCTTCCTCCCATCACTCCCCTCCTGGTGTTGCTTTTTAAATGCCGTAGCATGTCCAGAAAAAAAAAAAAAAAAAACGCTGTGCTTCATCAAAGTGGAAATCAAATTTGAAAGAGAACAGAGGTGTCTGAATGTCTAACGAAGGTAGTGGACATCCAGCTTAGGTGGCTGACCCAGGTTTGTGCGGAACCTCCCTTTCCAGGTGCCTTTGGTCCCCCAATCTCACATACAGACCTTGTCAGAAACCGCATTCATTCAGCACAAACAGCAGCACTCAAGCTGCCTCACTCCAAGGTATTGCATTTTACAATTATGTATTGCCTTAACAGATCTGGAATCATATATCTTGTAAATCATTATTTAACTTTTCTAACTTCTTCAGTCACGCGTGATGGGAGCTGTATCCTGTCACCGGCATGGGTCTGGGCGTACATCCTGCCAGTGCATCACAGGGCACCTACTGCGCACCCTATGGAGAAGAGTCTGGCTGCAGAATACTGGGCGACCTCCATTAGGTAGTCCTCCATTGTGGGGCTGGAAATCACATGACCTCCACACCTGGCCTGGACATGATGCTACTGAACAGAACTCAAAAGGCTGAACGTGTGGATAGATGGCACCTGAAGCTACATAGAGGTGAACATTTCACACCAAAATCCTAAATTTAAAATAGACTATTGACGTCCGTTTCCATAGATTTAAATGAGATTAATGACATCCGTTCCTGATGTTGCACTAATATCACCAAAATAGCAAATACATATTTTAAGAGCCATATCCAGCGCTATTGTGGAGGTCATGTGATTTTGAGCCTCATGCCTGAAGTTGCCATAATGTCATGTTCAGGTCAGTTGTGGAGGTCATGTGATATATGGCCCCACAGTTAAGGTGCCTCTGGTGGAGGTCACCTAGTGTTCTGTAGCCAGATCTTCTTGACTCTGGTCAATTTTGGGACACCCAATTAGCCTAACTCATGGACTGTGGGGCAGGATTCGAACCCCAGACCCTGAGCGTGTGAGCCAGCACGCCACCACTGATGTTTATATTACTTCCAAACATGCAAAAAAACAGTTTGGCTCTCAGCTTGAAGGTCACTCTCTTCCCGTTTATTGCCCTTCATGGCACATTGAAGGTCACTCTCTTCCCGTTTATTGCCCTTTATGGCACAGGCTGAGGGGCTTTTACCTCTGTGCCTTGTGGCAGTGAAGTGAAGAAAGACAAAGGAACCATCTATACTGGAGTACATGACATTATCCATTACCATCTACTATGGTATATATTAAAATTTAAGGGGATTGTGGTAAAACGTTAATCTGGAGTTTATGTCAACACTTGTTTATGTCAACAACCAAAATGAGCTTGCCGTAATAGGCTGCGTGTCGAACCATGTGGGCTTTTCAAGGCACAAAAACATGGATATAAGGAAGGAGGAAAACAGGAAGGGAGCTAATGACTGGGTGGTTTTACAGAACAGAGAACTCCCAGGGCCTCAGGCTTTGAGGGTGGTATACAAAGCTCTTGCTTATGTGGTGCTGATGAACAGCCCCTGGCAAAAGCCGCCCCCCCCCCATTCTCCATCCCTGCTTGTCCTTTTCAGGGTCATACAGCCTGTCCTGTAAGCCAGGGGCGCAAGGCAGGGATTAACCCAGGATGGGGTGCCAACATGCTTACACACACTCAGATTGGTAACTTTAGCGTGTCTTTGGACTGTGGGGGGAGGACCTGGAGAACTCAGAGGAAGCCCCATGTTGACACAGGGAGAACATGCAAGCGTAACACACAGAGCCGGGGCTAAGACTTGAACCTTGGTCTCAGAGGTGTGTCACCATGCTAACCAGTGCACCATCACACTGCTCCCTCTTTCCATTTTATCTTAATTGCCTAAATAAAGCTTCTTTCCTGGACAGGTGTCCACTTTACATGGGTCCCAAATCAGTGCATGCCATACTGTCGGGTTAACCGAAGAGATTCAGATCATGCCATGGTACAACAGCCCTGGTCTTAACTCCACTCTTTTCTCTAGCACAGCTATTCAGTCAGTACCCTGAGGCTCTATCAAGTTAACCCCCACCTGGTGACATTAAATTCTGCCATCAGATGAATCAGTTGTCACAGGGCCCACTTGTTCCCTGTTTTGAAACAATGAAAGTAAATAAAACTTACAGTTAACATGGAGATTCGAAGCAGCACAAAACAAAACAGCAGGACAAAGGCAGACACCACAAAAGATATGGGATTATGTCGAAACAGACCAAGAAATGAGTGAGCAAAGGGTGTTGTGCAGGAAGGGGGTCAATTAAGAAATCACAGGAAATCACAGTGCTCAAAAGGATGCAGTGCTGGGCTCATTCTGCACTGGAAAGGAGTTTTGCCGCCGTGTGACGCGTCGGAGGGTGTGGTAGTCTGGTTGAGTGTAAGCATGTTCTTCAGGGCTATGGGTTCCTGCACGACTGCTTACTGAAAGAAAAATGAACAAGGCATTACAGAGGACAGTATATTGTGTTACAGGATAAGAGCTGAGGGACTCACATTTGCTCTGGGAGTCCATAGCGGCATGGGGACGGGTGGTCATCTTCGGCTCCCGTCCATCTGCCATGCTGTCCTTCATGTAGCTATGCCCTGTTGTCTTTGTGATGATGGATTCTGGACAGGAGTCAGTTGAGTCCCATTCGTAGCTTTCATCTCCTGAAGTCCTTCTCCTGTGAAAATGCAGTGAACTGTTGCCAAAACTGCATCTTGCTCTTGTATGCCAACAAAGGTTGTACATCCCAAATTATTCAGTGATCTCCCAGGAGTATAAGCCAGTGTTATTGCAGAAATCAAAAACAATATAAACATTATGATTTTTACAGACCTCTTCACTTACTGGAAAAGAAAACGAGTAAAACTTGTCCCAGTTTATCAGCATTTTGGAAACAATGGAAATAACACACAGAACAATATCTAAATGTGTGAATGAATATATATTTACAATATGTAAGTCAAATGAGTAATCTGAGGTAAGTATCTCAGGTGTTTGTTAGTGTTAGAAAGAAGGGTTAGGGTTAGGATTAGGGTTAGAAAGAAGGCCTCACCCTCTGCTCTTAGGTTGCATACCCAGCTGCTCCATAAGTCCTTTTCCCTGCCCAGGGATACCAACACAGCCAGGTTGGGTTGGCGTTGGAGAGACAGGCTGGGTGCCGGTGGGCCCCAAGCTGCCCCTACCACTACTCTGACTGGCAAAGCTATCCCGTTCTTCCTTGTCCTCTTTGCGGCCCCCAATCTCGATCTCCAGCTCCATCCCCTGCTCCCGTACCTCTTCTCCTTCACTTTCAGAGTCTCCTTGATGGAAGAAGACTTGCCCCCGTGATGGTAAGCTGTATCCCGTTGGCCGGAAAGCTTTTGCTGGCTTAATTGCAGCATCTCGAGGTCTCAGTCGACCCATCTCTGTGCTTAGCCTGGAGGAGCCAAGGGAGACTGAAGATCTGAGTGGGGTCAATTTGTGGTGCACAGATGTCAGAGCCTCCTGGTAAGATGTGGGCCACTTGGAAGCATCAGAGAAAAGGGTGGCCTGTTGACTGTGGTTTGATGATTGTTGGTCTGTGGATGTGGAACATTCTGGCTGCCTGTGCAAATCATTGACTGACCTGGAGGAGAATGGAGATGCACAAGCTTGGCTCTGATTCAAAGAGTCAATCCAAGCATTTGGGTCTAGAAATTCTTGAGAGGCAGATTTTTTCGATGAACATTTCTCAGGACCAAACTGATCTAATATTACTGATTCCTTCAAAAATGACACTGGGGATATGCATATCCTGGAGGGTAACTCAGTACCCTGAATTTTGGAAATTTGAGAATTTCCACTTGGTAAAATATCCCCTATTTGGTCTGTGTCTCTGATAGGACTGTCCTGTGTATGAGTACTCCAATCCTTCGGAACCACATCTGGTTCACCTTGCAGGGATGTCCAACATTCCTGGTCCAAGGAAGGACAGCAGTTTTTGGAGGTGGCAGTGTCTGATTCTGCTACTGGTTCATCAACACTCATCTCTACAAACCCTGGGAGGTTCAGGTATTCCAGAATTGACTTTGGAGGGGAAGGCTCTGGGTAAGGGCTCAACTGATTCCACAGTGGACCTGAGTCCGATTCTTTGCCCATGTTAAATCTGTCTGTGGTAGACTTTGGTTTAAAGTTTGATTGCTGGGAACTATAAATTGGTCCTAGCTCAGCAGGCTGGGTGCCTGTATTGGCACTATCATCACAGTGTTCAGCTTCTTCCTTCCACCCATAGCTATAGTTTTCATTTAGACACCTCTGTCTGCTGCTGAAGTACTCAGGCAGAAGGACAGCAGTATCACAAATAGGTAAGCGGTGGGAGGGAGAGGTCCGCTTAGAGAAGGAGGACTGAGATAAGTCCTCCCAATCAGTGTCATCCCCTTGTGGTTGTGTCCTTAGCAGCTGCTTAAAAGGTCTGGCTTGCTCCATCGAGCTCTGGACAGGAACCAGACTGGTGAATGAGGTAAGGGAAGTAACATCTTGCAGCAGGTATGCAGAAGACACCTTCTTCCCCAGAGTGTTGCATGTGCTTCCCAGATGAAAGGCAGGCTTACTCTTGCGAGGAAGGGTGGCATTACGTCGTTTCCATATTGGCTGCTGGTTCGGTGAGTCACTCTGCCAGGCTCGGACCCTCAGGCTGCTTGTGTACTGCTCCAGCTCCCGCTCCAGCTCCTCCCTCTCACGTGCCAGTTTCAGACATTTGGCAAGGTTCCCCCTTTCTCGTTCATGCTCCATCTGCATCACCAGAGTGCTCGTGGCATTCAGTCGACCATCTCTTTCCAGAGGTAGGTACACAGGGTCCTTCTCCAGTCTGCTCAGGTCCGGGATGACCTCCCGGAGATGCTCCACATAATCCCGAACGCGGTCCTCTTTGCCCTCGGAGTGTGACTGCTCAAGCAATCCCTCAGTCAAGCCTTGCTTATGGTCTTGGTATAAGCGTGCATGTTCAGAGAAGTTCCTGGCTAGGCCTCGCACTCGACCCACTGGCACAGGCAAATCCACAGTGAAAATGGGGGATGTCTTTTTCCTCTGCTCCTTCTCTGACCGTGGGGAGTCTGACTTTAGAGAGTCTAGCTGAGATGCATGGCTGCTGCCTGCATCAGAGCTTTGTGTGAAGTCTGCCCTCAGATCTTGCTTATCCTCAGGTGTATCGGGGGGGCTATTCTCTAAGGGATGGAGAACAAATCGGCCATCTGGACCTCTGGAGATAGACTCCAGGGTAGTGGAGGAACACAATCCAGCTGGGGGGCTTTGCGGAAAAGTATAGCGAGGTGGAGGGCTGGACAGGAGGCGCTGGTCCTGCTTGTGGTCTTGGAATTCACAAGTGATCTTGTCGAAAGAAAAGCAGTGAGACTGGGAGGGCGAAGAACCTGGATGGGAGATGGTGCCTGGGGACATCTTCATCTTCAGGATGCTATCTGGACTTTGCCGGGACAAACTACTCCTGAGGGAAAGAAAGATGGAGAGACAGAGAGAGAAGTAGGAAAGGCAGAGGATGAAAAACAGAAAAGGAAAGGAACAGAACATGCAGTTTATTACCATCGAAAGAGGAGCATCACATCTGGTTGAATAGATGAGCGGGAAGAAAACAGAAATAAGATTAAAATAAATAAGACAGTTTGACTCATACCTATCTGACAGGTCACTCAAAGTTGCTTGTCTAGACTATTGCAACCCTTTACTAGCAGATCTACCAGCATGTGGTGACAAACCACTACAAATAACTCAAAACACAGCTGCACACCTGGTATTCATTCAGCCTTGGTAAACGTTCTCATGTCACACACATCTTTGCCTCTCTTCACTTGCTCCCTACTGGTGCTTGCATTGAGTTCAAGTCCTTGGTACTGACTAATAGGTCCATCAATGGATAGGCAGCCATCCCCATCAAAAGGCTCCCTAAAACCTATGTCTCATCTTACCCCCTCCAAACCCATGCTGCTTGAAGCTCCCCCGACTATGTGAGAAGTGTCACTCCAGATGGTTCTCTTGTGTGGTTCCCCGATAGTGGAATAAGCATCTAAACTATACCCAGTCATCATACTCCCTCTCCACCTTCAAGAAACGCCTCATAACCTATCTGTTCCATGAATTCCTCTACTAGCTTGATGCCTGTTTATGTTCTCTGAATGATCTTATGTGGCCCTTCTGGTCCTTGAATAGTCTTATTAAGTTCCTGCTTTGTTAGACTTTGCTGCTCTGTTAAGTTCTTGTGTAGCTCCTGCTCTAGGTACAGCTTACACTTGTACCTGGTGGCCATTCATTGGAAGCTCAGCTTAGCTGCCCTTATACTTAGTTGATTCCTTGACAGAATATATGTTTGTAATGTGCTATTTGCCTCACTTGTATGTTTCTTTGGGCAAAAGTGTCTGCTACATATGTAAAATGTAAATATAATTGACAAACTATATTACTACCGGCTGAGCAAACAATAGTAGGTATTACTTACTCAGCGAGCTGACTCTTGTGCAGGGCTATCTGAAGATCTATGAAAAACAAAACAGAAGAGCAAAATCAACTCCGGGAATACACACAGACTGGCAGAGGACCAAAGTGGCAAGATGTTGTCCGAGGACCACACACAGCTTTTTAGCAGTAGTACAGCTAACAGTCCACACCTTCCCGCCTCTTCCTCCGCCGCCTTTTCCTCCTGGTTCTCACTGCACAAGCCATCCCCAGGGAGAAGAGAATAGCTACACAAAGGAAAACCACACCCCCAGCTACACCAGCCAGCAGTGGCTCGGGGACGAGGTCGTGGACCTCGTGTTCTGCTGGGTATGTCTCCATTCCTGTGGTGATATCAAAGCACACAAAAATCCACTCAAAAACTAGAAAAGATTCACTAGGAATAACAGCAGCTGTGTAACATCACAATAGCCTTCAGGGAAGCCTACAACATTCCCAGCAAGATCATTAGCAAATACTCAATGGCTACCATGACAGGAAAATGGTCTGTTAGCAAGAATGTGGGATGGTGCTGACCCCTGGTGGAGATGTTGACTGACATGCTGGGCTCCCCCACCAGCTCATCTTGGCGAGAAAACATCCTGAGCTCATAGTTGCAGTCCTGCAGAGAGCAGAAAGTATGACCATCTGGAAGGAACCGGACATCACCAAGTGGCCCTTGGTACAGATTTTGATTAGGTTTTTAATTTAAGGTGTTACGTGCTGCTGTAAAGTCAACTCCACCCACAGCCATTCTCCACTCCATTCATACCCCCCCTAGGCTGGGGCTCGTAACAAAGGACATGATATCATCTTGGTTTAAAACAAGAACTGTATGTATTACCTTAAGCAATCCTTGCACCAGCAACTCGCTTGCATTGGGACTGATATCCCTTTCCAGAACTAGCCAATCCCCTTCATCATGCCGGGCTTGAAGGACAAAGCTGCTGATTGGTGGATACTGAGGAATTGGCGGTGACCATTGTAGGACAAGTCCCAATGAGCTCCGATTGGCTACAAGTGATGTAGGTGGTGCTAAGTTTGGAATTTTAGCCCGCACTAAGGGAGGATCTGCAATAGGGACTGAGAAGGAGAGAGACAATTGAATAAAAAAGCTGTTGGGGGGGGGGGGCAGCAGGTCGAGGCACAAGTCTGAGAAAGGGCCCTTCTGTTCTGTAAGCACTTAACGTACATTCCTAAATAATCCCCAGTAATGGCAAAGACGATGTAGGTACAAATTCAGCTTCCTGATATACCTCAAACCCCATGTCTGCAAACAACTCTGGTCAAGATCTGAGTCTATGAACAGGGTCATTAAGCAGGGTCATTCTCATCACAAAAGGAAGAAGGTGCTTGGAATGTACCGCTTGTGATTATTAAGCCAATGCTAACTTTAGCATCAGCTATATGCTACATGCTGACATGTGCAGGCTGGACAAATGGCTTCCTCAGCTCAGTAAAATGTTCTTATGTTACTTGGCAGCACACAGATACTCACCCAGAGTTCTGACGGTGATAATCTCGCTGAATGGTCCTGTTCCCATCTGGTTCTGAGGCAGCACACTGAACTGGTAGCTGGTGCCAGGCAGAAGCCCCAAGACCAACAAGCTGGACGTGAATGGGGAAGCGGGTAGTGAAGTCCACTCCTGCCTCCCTGTGGAGCCCTGCTTTAGCCTGGGTGAGACACACCGAGACAGACAGAGGGCCTCAGCGGTTGCCAGAAGATAGTGAGCCTGCATGGAAGGAGAGTACGCCAGAGACTGACCAAACAGTGAACTTTTGGACGAAGCCGCCGTCAAAGCCAGGCTCCCAGGACACGTTGGCTCGATCAGTCCCGGGAACGACGGACACTGAGCTTACAGCATGAGGACTGGTGCCTGTGTGATAAATCAAAGTGCAGTCTCAATGTCAGTTCAGACCCTCTGTAAGGCTTTATGTTTTCTGTGCCTTCATACATCTGTTTTATCTCTGCATCAGTACTGCCCATCTGTATGTTTAAATATGTCTAGTTCCAGTATTAGGACTGACCCCCTTTATGTCTTTATGTACATCTGTCATGTCCAAGTATCAGTACTGACCCTCTGTATATCTTTCAGCTGGATTTTGACTCCCAGAAAGCTTTTCTATTACAAGCTGTTGTTTTCTCTGTTTTTGCACTCTGCCAGAAATAACTTACATTGTGTCTATCTGTAATACTATGTGTCCAGTGCTATGTTGAGTGTGTAGCGCCCCTGCGTGTTACTGAGACCTGCATGAAGTTGGCCCCCCATGTGTTTCAGATTTCGTATGTGCCGCGTTTGTGCCGGATTGTGCCGTTAAAATTTTTGTTTGTGCTGTTTTAGTTTCTGAGATATAAATATTTGTTTACATGGTGACATCATCAGCGTGAAGTTGCCCCCCATTTGCATCTGATTTCCACCAGACCGATCGCAATCCTGTGTGGCATTGCTCACGTGAAAATACAGCGCCCCCTTATTAAATAGCAGCATAAAGTGAACACAAAGTGTTACATACGAACCGCATATGGATGTTAGCCGCTGAGAACCTGAATTTATTCAGCACGATCTTGAAATGCGGTACCTGGCTGGCGGGGCTGACTAAGTAC
>JABJVO010000115.1:31167575-31179767 GCA_026770805.1 Boulengeromyrus knoepffleri
AGAGCTACAGGAGTGTGTAAAGGGGCACAGCTGTAGGAGTGTGTAAAAGGACAGAGCTACAGGAGTGTGTAAAAGGATAGAGCTACAGGAGTGTGTAAAAGGACAGAGCTACAGGAGTGTGTAAAGGGACAGAGCTACAGGAGTGTGTAAAAGGACAGAGCTACAGGAGTGTGTAAAGGGGCACAACTGTAGGAGTGTGTTAAAAGGCACCATGCTGATGGAGTGTGTAAAGGGGAGTATGCACTCCAACACAGAGTGTATTCAGCATGTTCCTCTGAATCGTAGTGCAAATATAGAGCATCTTCCCACAGGTTAGAACCCATTTATTATTATTGCTCTTGCATGAGGCAACACTTTGAAAGCAGATTAGCCGGCATATGTTGGCTCAAGAGCTCTGGAAAGTTGATTGGCTGGCATTTTATGGCTGAAGAGACAACTGGCTGACATGTCCTGGTGGAAAAGGCCTGGAAAAGCTGGTTGGATGACACATGCTGCCTGGAGATCCCTGGCAAAACTGATTGGTCTACACACGCTGGCGCAAGAGCTATGGCACACTTCATTGGCTGGTGCAGCCTGTGTGTGTTTCTCAGGCTTTCTTGCATTGGCTCCCAGCTTGCATTACATCACTAATTTTGCCTGGGAGAATGCACCAGTATCCAGGGCAATTTGCATCGCTTACAAATCAGATGATGCCTCACCTTGCCTGCCGTTACAGCAGCGGCGGCGGCGGCCGGCCCTTCCCATTACCCAGGGAATATGAAATGTGTGTCTAATTTCAAACAGCACAAAGGCTCCTGACTCGTACAGCTCCCCTACACACATCTATTTCCTTAAAAGGAAAACGACGGTGACAAGCCCCCCCCCCTCCCCCCACGATACCCTGCGTCCGCCACTTCTGATGCAACAGAATGCAAGACTGTGCAGCACTGCGCCTGGTGGTGCAAGCTGCTGGAGAGCAGTCTGGGTAACCCAGATCAGGGAATGTCGGCGCATCCGCGGCGCTCGGCCCTCCCGCAGCCTCTTCGGGAAGCTCCATCGCCTCGACGTCTATCGAGAAATCAGCGCTTACCCAGCCAATCACGGGGCCAGCTTCTGCCCAACACGACACCACAGCAGGGAGAGCCCAGAGCTCAGCTCACACAGAGCTGATGGAGCGAACAAGGCTGAGTTCAGGTTTAGATGAGGATTAGATGAGACTGGGGTGGGGTTTATATTGGGTATAAATTAGATAAGACTGAGTGGTGAGAGTTTAGCTCAGGTTTGAACTGCATAAGAAAGGACTGCATGTGCATGTGAAAGTGAAGACTTACCCTCATAGTCGGGGTGCACACGGGGTGCGTGGACCCCGAATTTGATGAGTATGGGAACATTGTATCCCTGCCGGAGCCATTCCACCACGTGCAAGGGGGTGGGGCCTACAGGGGGCGGGCTCTGGCCAGAGGAAGCATCACTGGTCAAACTGGGGACTCCAAAGTTGCATGCGAGGTCTGCTGCCCCAGCTACCCTAGCATGAACCATGGCCTCTGTATCATGGGTGTATTCTGCGAACGGAGGGAGGCGGTTCAGTCACAAGAACATCGAATAAATAAATCACAGCAGGCAAGAGTCAGACATGAAGCTGAAAATCAGGTCATTCAAAATGTGGTGAAAAATTGTTATATTATTGATACGTAATTTTTACTGGGAGCCAAATGAACCAAATGGAAGGGAAAGTGATTAGTTGTCATTGCTGACACACCATAGCACCCAACAACAAAATATGTCCCCTGCATTTAACCCACACGTGACATACAGGGGGCAGCTAATTCAGTGCTCAGGGAGCAGTGCTTGGGGGTGGGACCTTGCTCAGGGTACACGTCCCTAACCCTAATGCCACCACAATTATTAGTATGAATACATCTAACATCCCTTAAAGAACATCTTGATTTAACCTTTAATAGGTTTGAAACAGAAGAACTGGAACAACAAATGGCAAACATGGGAGATAACAGAAAACAGAATTGGAAAATAGATGAGCGCAAATGCATTGCACATGGGGATCATCACCCCACTTTCAGGTCTCCACCTTCCAAAGTGGATGTTCTGGTCCTCCAGCAACAGCTCAGCTGCTTGTTTCATACAAAAACAGTATCAGCTGTGTGCTGGTAAATATATTTTCCCGATGGCAGCCTGCCTACAGTAGCGATGCAGGAGGGGGGCAGCCGAGGCAGAACGAGGTCTCGACTCACCCAGGAGGGAGAGTGTGGCAGCCGCGGCCAGCCAGAGCAGCCACGTCCTTCCTGCTCTCATGTCCGCAGCCCTCAACCTCTCATCCAAGGGAGGGCCTAACGGCCGCCAATCGTGTTCCGGCTGCCAAATGGAGGAGGTTGGCCCTTCCTACAAATCTCACCTGTCAAAACAAGGACAAAGGTTTGTTTTTTACGAGCAAGCAAAGTGCTCAGGTGCTCACCCGAGCACATGCCAAAGGCTACATGCCACATCCATAGCCTTAACCTTAACGCCAGCTCAAGCCCACGCCCAAGATTGCCTCATATCTCCCATTCCTGCCCATCCATCTTACAGATCGTCTGATGACCTGTCAGTCACCGTGACGATGCACATCCACGGCCCTGCCCCCACCCACCCCCCACATGCTCCAGTGATCGGCCTTAATTCCAGCTTATGACAGAGTTAATCAGCCCACAGGATGGGGGTATTTCTGGCACAGAATTTTATACAGAAAAATCCATGGACACAAGCACAACATCTAAATATATTGGTGACACATTGTGGTCCCAGATAGCAAAGCAACAAAAAACATCAAAAAATCTATGAAAAATGTGCACTGAAACACACATCACTGTACTAAATACTGCACTCGCCTGTACCTGCATAACACACATCACTGTACTAAACACAGCACATACAGTGCTCTATTACCTGTGCTATTAACTTTATTAACTTTCATCAACTTACACAACTTAATTGCCCCTCTGTTCTGTTTCCATGCTGGGAGACAGCAGTGTGTGTGTGTGGGGGGGGGGGTCAGAAGGTGGGAGGGTCAGCTGGCCTGGGAACTATTCCCAACAAGGCCCCAGGGCACCAAACACAGGTGTAAGGAGAGACAGAGAGAGACAGAGAGCAGGAAATGGCAGTGAACCGCACCAGCTCCCTGGGGACAAGGTACAATCGTCATGGCAACGTGGTGGCAGTCTCTGGGACGTTTCCACGAGCCGTGAGCTCCCGCCCCTCCCCCACATGAGGGCGCGGTGGCAGGTGCACAGCCACTCAGGTTACCTGGGAACATGGCAGCCGGGAAAACAGGCCAAGTTGCCAGAGTGTGTCACGCGGAGAGGAAGTCACCACACTCTCTGTGAGAGGCTGAAGGTGTGCAGCGCTGTGGCCAGAGTGTGTCACGCGGAGAGGAAGTCACCACGCTCTCTGTGAGAGGCTGAAGCGATATTTTGTTGGTTTTAATACCTTTCCCAGAGATACCTCTGTGGGTTCTTATAGTGATAGGCTGCATCCAGAGCCAAAGGAGGACCAGCAAGGGGCTAGAATGTCAGTGTGTGTGTGTGTGTGTGTGTGTGTGTGCGCCATCTAATGCGTGATCGTGTATTTCTGCCTGTGTTCATTCCTTCCCGTGTCCAGTGTGTTTACTCAGTTACGTGAGCCGGCATCATTAAGGTGAGTTCTACTAGGTCCTTGCTAATCTGAGATGATCCTGCATCGCTCACTGAAGCATGCGCCACTGGCCAAGCATCTCAGTGCGGGCTACACGCTCTGCATACCAAGCTCCACATGCTACCGTGGGCCTCCTGTAACCTCCGCTCTCCAGCACCCTGTACGAGAGCCGGAGGCATGGCCTGGACATGTGTCATGGGTGACAGAAATGCATTTGTTGTGGAACTTCTCTGATATGCTCGATATAATCGAAGAGTCACAAAGAACATTTTGAAAAATCAGTCACATTTCAGAAGAATAGCTTTACAGTAATTTGCTGCATTTTTAAACGGAGAAATAGTAGGAAATCCTGACCGAAGTGCATTGAATTTCACAAGCTCTTGTTTTGTCTGGGTCACTACTGAGGTAAAGTCTTATCCCAAAAATCTGGGTGCCAAAACAAGGAATGAAAAGTCATGGAGAAGTTGCCTCAGGGAGACCCAGGGAAATTCACCCCTGCCTCCAGCACAGAACATACACTCTCCATTTTCTCAGAAAAAGGTTTGTTCGGAACGTCCTTATAACAGAGAAGACCCACTTAGCTGTAAATGATCTTAGGGAAACATGAGGGCGAGGGATCCCTCCCAGATGGGTACTATGATAATAAACAAATTCTTGTTGGTTTTGCTCTCTTTATTTTAAAATGCCCTAAAGCTTACAGGTAGAGCCTGACTTTTGGCATGACCTCATTAATAAACAGTTACTGTGCAGCCGCTGCTGCTTCACTGGGCATCCCTGCACCTCAGAGCCTGACAGTGCTAAATTTGAGGGTCAGCTCTCGGGGTGTTCGGGGCGGGGCAGAGTCCCTGGGGACTGAAGCAGGCCTTAAAGACCTAACACAAGGTGATACCCATCTACCGGTCGGCAAGAACAAAAAATATGTGGTCGGTTGGCAGAGATTCAACAACACAACTGATACAATCTCACAACACAGGGCTGAGATCCCTGGCTGGTTCTGGAATTCAACACAAAACTGTAAAGTGACGACCTGTAAACAGCTGGTCAGGATTACGCAAATGTACAAATTAAATAAGACCAAAAATGGCTCACAGGGTGGCTTCTGGATGTCTGCGGTGTGTGTGTGTGTGTGTGTGTGTGAGGGGTATGAGCGAGAGCAATCCATTTGGCTACGGCTGTTGATTCCATTCAAGATGGTGACCGTGTTTGGACCTGGAAACTAGTCCAGCAGCCAGGACTTGTGTTGTACTGGCAGGTGAGCAAGTCCATTACTGAGGCACTGGTACGATTAAAGGCTAGATCGCTTTTCTATTTATCTAGACCCTCTTGCATTTAAAGTATAGCGTTTCTACAGCACGCACCGCTCCACGCCGTCTGTTATTGTAATAATAATAATAATAATAATAATACAGAAAGGTGACACGTTATCGCTTGCAGTGAACCAGGCTGGAGAGAGTAGCGTAAGAGGAACAGGCAGTCGATCACCACAGGGACCTCCTAACATGTGGACTTTAGCGTCTGATCCACTTTATTGGGAGCTCAGCCGCTTTCTAACAATGCGCCACTATACGATGTTTCAGTGCACCTTTTATGCTTGTTTGGGAGGCGGATTCCCACAGAAACACCCTACAATGCCTGAAAGGGGAACAAAGGACACAGCACCATGAAAGCATTCAAGATTGATGAGCCAACAGGTCGTTTTACAGCTGGAGAAACTTTTGTTCTCTGTGAATAACAGGGAGGCAGAAATAAAACAACAAAAGTAGCCAACTATTTGATATTGATGGCGACGGAAAGCGAGGGTCGCGGAGCACTTTTACACAGTCAAGCCTAGACTCGGTCATTCAACTAACGCCTTTTAACTTAAAAAGGATAAGCGACGCCTGTTCTCTCTTCCCATAAGTTACAACGGTACACTTTGGCCGCACACACACTTCTCTTTTACCTAATTAATTAGGAGTATCTTCACCGAAGTCAGAAATCAGAAATGCATTCATTTAAATGTCACAAACAGAGCGGTACCGAAGCGTAACTAAGTGGTGAGAGCTGAAGTCCGCCGTCTTATTCCGTTGATGAGACAGTGAAAACGAGCCGTTACTAACCGACAGACGGAGCTCCGTTTAAATCGCCCTGTAACTAAATGTTTTTATTCACTTTCACCATCATGGACTACAACTTCATCTCGAATGTAATGTAAATCATTTAATTTCCTCATTTCCTTACAAACACTGATGTGATTTAACTTTATGCGTGTATACGCTCTTATGCGGCATGGTTATCTGAGGAATCTGCGAGAAATTATAAGGTCTCATAAGCACAATCACAAAGCTCTAAAGATATCATACTTATGTCAGACTTATATCACACTTATTTTCAGCCCCGGAGACGCGTTACTAACGACGCACCTCGGCGCCGCACCTAATGTCGCCGTTTTTAAATAATAGCCGTGTTGTGAGTACGCTGTCAGAGGCTATTTAAACTGTGCGGTAATATGTATGAGATACATACCATAGTTCGGAAACTACTTTCACTTAGTACGAGCTATAAAATAATAAAGCAGCTGAGTATTAATGGTGAATGTGTGAGAAGGCGAATGACTTACAAGACAAAGCGGTGCAGCCGGCTGGAGAAATGGGGAGCGTGTAAGTGACACCTCGCAGGCTGCTTAATCCCCGCGGCTCGGCATCCGAAGCAGACCCAGGAAACGCACCATTCTTCACAGCTTTGCAGCTCGCATCACCCGGCCGTGGAGCGCATTCAATTTCCCCGGTGCGTAGCAGCGAAATAAGCAGAGCATTTCCCCGGCAAGCCACAGTCCGGGTTTACAGAGACCAGCCCGCTCCGTCCAGCTTTACACAGACTGACCCGCTCCGCCCGGCGTTACACAGACTGACCCGCTCCGCCGTCTCCAGGTTTATTCAGACCGACCGACTCCGTCCGGGTTTACACAGACCCACCCGCTCCGACTCGCTCCGACGCGTCCGGGTTCGTCACGCGCTCCTATCACGGTCTTACCTGTTGACCGGCGGCACACGCGCTCGCTGTCTCACACTCACACACTTTCTGTCACACAGATACATTCTCACACACCGATATACACACTCACACGCCATGGACTTCAAGCGCAACAGCCTTACATCGCTTTATGGATGCCTTTAATATAACTTTTTAACCCGACCTCATTCTTTGGTCATTGACTGTATTTTGCATGCCCCATCCAATCAGAATGTATATGTCTTGCCTACGCGATATTTATTATTGTTTTAATTTGAATGTTTTTGTACTGTTGGCCAATTCCGTTGCATAATTATTTATAACAGCTTTTTTTTTTTTTTTTTTTATTCCTGTGCAGTACATGTTTTCTACGCAAAATACTCTGGGAATTACAATCAGAAGCAACAACGACGTGAGACAGTATAATGTCATTCTCTCCAGTTTCGGAGAAGGAATCTACTGCAAAATGTCAATAGAAACCCTCCCAGCATTTCCCCGACCAACTTTTTATAAATGTCTCCTCAGCCATCATTTTTGAAAACCTACGTATATTCGGAACCATATACATATACATATAAATGCACAACTCCACGTGCCAGTCCACATATACTATTTATTCTTACAATTAAAAAAAACATGACAACTGGCTGTCTGTGCTTTAAAGCACGTATCTGCCCTTCTCGGTTAATATTGACAATAAAAGTGCCCCGTTTCACAGTCGGGCGTGGTACTCAGCGCCGGCTCCTCTCATTCTGCCTCGTTTTGTCAGCAGATCCTCCGGCGTCCTTGCAGCCAGTCGATAAGGGCGTCTTGGCTTTGCCACACTGGGGATCCCGGCATCAGTGAAGCGATTCATGACTTCCATGTACACCACTGACGGAAAGACAGCCATGAACCCTTGTCTTCAGAAACTCTTATGTGTGTGTCATCTCACAGAGAGACTCTTAAAGATTCACGCAACATATAGGCTAGTACATGTGTATATGTAAACATTGTGCGATTTTTCTTCAGAGTGTCAGAGTTTACAGCCGCGCGCCGGTGTTTCTCGGGTGTTACAACAGACCCAAACTGGGCGATGACTGCAGACTCCAGTTTCGATAAAGACCTAAGAGAAATAACAAGCACTTTACTCTTCGGTGCCATATTTAGCAGCGGTCTTCTAGCAAATCAACATCATCATCATCATCATCATCATCATCATAATCATAATTACGACCACAAGAAATTATCATCATTTTTAATAAATATTTTCTACATTTATCTGGAGCATTCAGATTATCATTTACTGCGCGATTAGGTTTGCGTCATACAGGACAGAACACACCTTTTTAACATAAAAATATTCAATTTAATGTAATTTTTGGGAGCATGTGACGTTTCCTGTATTAAACGTCGTACACAAATAGTAATTCGTTACCACTAGTGGAATAGAAATGTAAATAAACACTACATTTCAGCAGCAAGGCACATTTTAGGTGAATTTAAACATTTACTTAGTTGGATTTATTATTTAATTACACCTGCATTAACAGGAATTTGCTACATGGATACTCTTGTTTTACTTAAATACGACACCCAAAAAGATGATGCTCTTAGAGTAACGGGAAATGTTCATAGCCAAGAGAACGAAAAAGAGATAACATCTATATCACATCTATCACCAAGTGCTGAATGTGAAACCACCACTGTCAACTCAAACACTAATTTTGGTGGATGGATAATACCGGCTCTGTGGTTTCACCAAGACGACAAGAAACAAGTTGAGATTATGCACAGTAGAAGAATTTACACAGCAGCCCATCTGTATTGGCTCTTACGCCTGGAGTTCAGTATTCTCTATACGCTGTATCGTAAATCAGTGCTTCCCTCTCAAGACAGAATTTCAATGCAGATCTGTACATTTTCTATAATAAACAATTAAGCATTTTATACAAGCTGGATAAATAGTCTTTAAAACAGACGCTAAACATAAGAAAGACGCTTTTGCATTAAAATGCACATGATTGTATAAAGTCTGCTACCGACGAGAGGTTGGGAGATAAACTCAAAATGCGAAGGGCTGTAGGGTGGCAGAGAAGATGCGGCGACGACTCGCTTCGCCATTGGCTACGAGCAGAGGCCATGTCGTGCGCCATTGGCTGCGAGCAGGGGCCACATCGTGCGCCATTGGCTCAGTGGTCGAAGTCCGGGATGTCGTCGAAGGAGTAGCCGCGGTAGCCCTTGGAAGCGTAGCAGGCGATGCGCAGGTGGTAGAAGCCGGGGAGGAAGACGAGGACTCCGACGATGAGGACCGGCACGGTGCGCTGCGGACGCTGGAAAAGACAGGCGACATGTGCCGCAGGGCAGCCTGATATCAGCGTCATGCCTGGCTCACTTTCTGTTTGACCAAGCATAACCGGTATTGGAGGTTTCAAACGCGACCTTACATGCAATGTCAGTGATTCAAAACCTGATTCCCAATGCCGGTTATTCTGGATTTAAAAGTGAAATGCAAACGTTGATAATCATAATTAAATTAGTCTGACACGAGAGCACAATTTTATATTCAGTTTCTGCGTGGGACTCCAACAGAGATGTAGTGTCACTTCAGACGAAGGACATCTGTTCGGATTTAAATAACTGTGTGTTTAGGGGTTGTTGGCTCATTGAGAAGATAGGCTGATATACTATATAAAAACGGCGCTGTAGGACTGAATTCAGATTGACAATAAGAGTTTCCTACCCTTAAAACACTCCATCCCTTCCTCACCACTGGAGAAAGTCGTTAAATCACTCTAACGCAGTGTCTTGTTATCTCATCAAGCCTACGGATGGGGTGGGGGGGTGGATCTCACAGCATTCAGCAGTCTAACCGGCGCTGTCTGCACCGTTTGGAGAGCAAAAATACAGACATGCCCAATACCAGCAATAAAATAGGTGAAGAGTTAAGGATGTGTGAGGAAGACCGAGAACGAGCTGAAAGACACCGCGGATTTCAAAGCATGTGCGCTTCCCTTTAAGAGGTCCTACCAGCACACATTCAAACCATCAGCCACAGACCAGCAAAATATGCTCATTACTTATTAATATCGTAACACTCGTTTTCGAATACATTTATCTCGTTTTTCTTACAAGATTTGGTGCCATTTACTTCACGAAATATAAGACAAGGCCCCTCTCACCCTTTTCCCAGTGCATAGACTTCCATTCGCCCGTAAGGTAGATTTATTTTTAACCAGTTACCATATTACGACGCGCCAAAAATATCTCCCGAGCTCCATTGTTCCCATTAGCTGTAGTGATACTATTCAAGCTATTACTGTCTTTCAGATTGCTCACAGGTTGCTTTACGAGCCGACAGGCGAGTGAAGGGGAAGCACTCAGCGTAATGAGAGCGGATACTAGGGTGTCAGATATCGATTCTGTAAAGTTCAAGTTCATAAAAACAGGACTGGAAGTGCGCACTGTCTTGAGTTTGCATCCACCTCCCTTTCATCTGCAATGGGAATTTGGAAACCAAAATAACTTTTGAAACGTTGAGACTGTAATTTTGCTGTAAAACTGTTACAGGCAATGCTATGTATATATGGACACACACACACACACACACACACACGTTGGTGTACCTATCTTAATGGGGACCGTCCATTCATTTCTATGGGAAAAACCCTAATCCCAATCACGACACCCTTAACCTCTACCCATCCCTAACCTTAACCATAAGTAACCGACCCAAATACAAGACTTTTGGCATTTTTACTTTTTTGATTGCATTCACAGATTTTTTTTTTAATATAAAACTGAAGTTATCCAAATGGGGACCTCAAAAGATGTCCCCAAAAATAGGGAAATTTTTACTACACTTTGGGGATAATTTGGTCCTCACATGTAATATATGCAACCGCCCCCCCACCACCACCCACACACACACACACACACTGCATTTTCGTCTTCTCAGGGCACCCACATTGTGTTTGTCATATTGTCATATCCCAGACCTACAGCTGGTGGCTCCTTTGACCAAAGTGGCGGCGGGTGGCTGAGCTCCATCGCAGCAGGATTACCTACGCTCGTAGACCGCTACAAGATGCTACCCACATCGCTATTATTAATGACACGACCACAGCGCACTGCGATCACCAGCGCTCAGCCTAACAAGAGCGACCCCGCTAGGGGCAAAGGATGGTGGGAAGCCGGAGAGGATTCCCTGGGGAGGGCTTATGCCGCACACAGACATATACGCATAAAAAGAAACCTAACCGCAGAATGAAACACACTAACGCAAACATACCAACACGCAGACTGTTCATCACCCTGCACGTTAAACAGAACAAATGTTTGGTTTGTTTCGCTTTGATTCAACGGCATTTATGCGAGATAAATACAGTGTACATACGTGTAATATGGTCAATTAAAAGTTGCTACCTCTGAGGTGGGGCACAATTATATCCTTTAAAGCTGGCAGCTGATTGTTTCAGTGACCCGCGACACTGACTAAGGTAAGCGGTTGGAGGATGAATGAATGAATGATAGTACAAAAGACTTCACCTCCGTGTCATGCAGGGTTACTGTAGAGAGTCGATTTGTACACTAGGGGGCACTGTGGCTTTGGTTACTCACTGTGACTTCAATGTATCCAGCCAGGAGCAGGGCTCCAATTACGATCAATAACGAGCCAATCAGGAACAAGAAGGCGGCCAGGGCAATCGCCTTATATGGGACTTTGGGCGGGGTCTTCTTGAACTGCAAACATAAACAGGAGCCTTTACTATAAAACGACGAAGAAAGCGGGGTCTCCGCTAACTTCAGTTGGTTGGTGTCTGTCAGCCAGGGGACCGGTACAGTCCCTCTCTACTATTTTAATAAAACCTAGACAAAGCAGGCTCCACTGTCGGCACAAAACGACTGACTCTGTCCCAGATAAGCAGATGTGGAAGATGGATTTAATAATAACAGGCTAATCATCATTATCGTTCCCAGCAGTTAAGTTAAAGCCTTCTATTAAAGGTAAAACAGCCTGGCTGTAGGGGGAAGCCTGTTTTAATAAAAATCTGAATCTAACTAGGGACTATTTAATGAACCTCCGCGATTCTGGTGCAGGAGCGACTCCGGGCTGGAGTCCGCTGCCGGGCTCTGTACGCCTTAACGCCGGCGGAGCCTCACCTGTAGGTCGATGTAGCCGTCTTCGCCGTCTGGGACCCGACAGTACTTAACATTGCTGGCAGGTAGTCCACCGGCCCCGGACATCGTCCCAGGCTGCGAAAATGGAAAGCGGCCGGGCTTGCAATGCGATCAGCCCCGAGCAGGCGTGGCTTCAGGGGGAAACGCGCCTGTCTCTTTCTGCAGCTGCTTCCTGCTTTCCGCTTCCCCATCGACATAAAAGGGAAGCGACGCGGTCGCCATAGTGAGAAGGGAAAGTGTGAAGGCCTCGTCAGGGAGCGTCATCAGCCCCCCTCCCCCCCCCATCAGCCTCCTATCTGCTAATAGAATAGAATAGAATGCCTTTTATTGTCATTATACATTTTTTACATATACAATGAGATGAAAAGCATCTCCTTG
>JABJVO010000115.1:31192882-31202958 GCA_026770805.1 Boulengeromyrus knoepffleri
TATATACACACACACACACACTCGTATGTAAACGGGTTTCCTATGGTTAATAATCTGAAAAGGCTGTTTCGGACAAGCAGGGTTGCTGCGTATGACAATGTTGATGTTGGGTATCGAGATGCAGGAAATTTAAGTATTACTGATGCCCATTACTTTACATCTGAGTAAATTTTAACTTTAAAACTAGCTCTACCGTCTGCTAATAGATATACATAATTTGTTTAGTTAGGATGTATATTTTCTTATTAATATTTAATAGCTCAAAGCGGTACTCACGAACACGCCGGCGGCTGGAGGCAAACCCCGCAAACGCCGCTGTTATGGAGGGATCTTTCGCAGCTCTGCTCCTCCATGCATTCCCCGTTTCGCTTACGTGCTTACATTTTCATCAAAAAAAATGATGAGAATATGCCTGTTGACAAACTGAACTTACACTTCCTTTTCTTTAAATTTCCGCGGAAAAATGACCACAGACCCATCAAATGAATTGCCATAAAACGTTACAAATTTTTCGATCGGACTCGACTCAGTTTATGTTTATTAGCAAATTTTAAAGGTTATCCGGTCATTTAAGCTTCGTTGTCTGTCAGAAATCCGCATAGGACACCCCCAATTACGGTTTACGGGGACGAGGGTGCTTGGCAGCGTGGGCTGGTAAATGTGAGGACTAGTTCATTCAGCAATTTACCAGCTACAACGACAGCATGGACATTTGTTGCACTCAACGCGATGTTAAAAAGTCGAACATCGAACAAACGTCATAATGAGATTCAGATCGGCCGATCTAAGGGGGTCCTACATCCATTAACGAGCATTAATATTATTATGACATTATAACTAATAATATAAACAAAAGGTTGAGAGACCCTTAGGGTGCACGTGTACAGTGTGTCAGGATGTCCGCAATTACGTCTTTGGCTATGGAGGCTTTGTCCTGTACAATTGAAGGATCCTTTCAGTTTAGCCAGGTGCAGAACAAGATTTGTGTCAAAATCAAAAGAACAAAACTGCATTGAAATTAATAATAAATGATAAAACAACATCAATAATGTAATATTATTGGCGGAAACCTTGTTGAATTTCATGCAGTTACCACCATAATTGCATCTAGATTAAATTAACCCAGGCAAGAACTGTGATCACAGCTTAGCCTGAAATGGTTCTGTCGAGTCCTGCTAAGCTTTAGCTGAGATCATTTCCATGTCTCGTTTGGCATCTGCTGTAGGCATATGGTGAGCTGGTGCATGGCTCACTGAGTTAGGCTGTTGAGCCTGTGATCAGAAGGTTGCCAGTTCAGATCCTAGGGTTGTCAGTGTAATTTCACCCTTAGCTCCAGAGACTGTCTGATGCTGCTTTGTCAATTATTCATCACTTTGGCCAAAAGTACCAGCTCCGAAAATGTAAATAGCTGTTTGAATCCATAGATATCAGTGGTGTCTATACCTCCTTATTACAATGCCTTTGTACCTGCCTATCAAGGTATGTCTATGCTCCATACATTAATTGATTTCTATGCCCAGAGGATTTTCACTGTGGGTCTTCTTTCCACAGCTGACATACAGTATACTGGCGCTGGTGCAGATCATCTGTAGGTTTGCAGGGTAGCATGGTTGATGTTAACATTACAGTCCTACAGGGGGCAGTGTAATCATCCTCCAATCTACTCCAAGTCACCTGGAGCCCTCTATGACTGCGAATACCCTAAATCACCAACCTGTCTGTGTCAAAATGTTTTGATTGAGAAAAAAAACAGTGTAGCCAACGTTTTTTTAGAAATACAATGTCCGTGGTAAAAACTGCATTTTGATCAAAATGTCCATTAGAATTCACCATCGTGTTGACCACTGGTGAAGAGTGACACAAAGTTATTTTGTTTCATTTATAATGTCTGTAAAGATCCTATCAGATGTCTCCATTCCTATCTACATGGCATTTTACAGGGACTTGCTCCTGTTCTGTCATCACCTGATATGAAGAGCAACCGACGTCAGCTTAGACTGCATTTCTGAGGCTGTAATGCTAAGGTAACTCTTTCAGACATTAAGAAGGCTTTGTCAATGAAACTTCATATAGAAATCCCCACCATAGTCTGGTTTGCATGCATGAATGTAATATAATGCTCTGCTTGTTTTCTCTCAAAAATTTTCTGCCATCTTCGCCTCACTGTGCTAGCATGGATCAGCATGACTGAGATGGACCACCATCGTCTGTAACCCCTGTTATATGTCTGAGTCAGGCACCAGTAGTCTTCATTCCTATTTACTTAGTCCAATTTATTATCAAACAAGTTATACACATGCACCTCCGTGAATCTCCACCTCGCTGTGGTAGAAGGGCTTGTGTGTCCCAGTGATCCCAGGTGGTTTATTGAGGTGAGTAATCAGACTAAGGGTGATTCAAATGACTCTTATGAAGAGCAAAAACAAGGGACCAGGAACCTCACCCAGAACAGGCACACCAGGGTCCTGACCTGGATACTGGTCTGGGGGGGGAGGGGGGGGGCGGACTCATCTGTGAGGACCTGATCAGGCAGAGGCTCCTGTCTGAGAAATCTTCAGCGTACACCTCCAGGCAGAACTTCACTTGCAATCCAAGGGAGATTGGAGACGTTGTGTCCCTTGGGGGTCCTGTGGGGGGGTACTCTAGGTACATGTGGTACTGGACATGCTATGGGCCACTAGGTACAAGTATAACTGGAGCAGAAGCTTGGTTTGCATTGCCAGGAGTAAGTCAAACTCGGTCCTGGTGGCTGTTGGAGTCCAGCAGGGCTGCCCTTTCTCACTGATTCTGCTCATAATGCTTATGGACGGTGAAGGGGAAGTATCTTTGTAGCATCCAGTTTGATGACCTCACAGTCACACCTCCAAGTTTAAGTCGTGTTTATGAGTGAGGGAAGAATGGAGCAATTGTCAGGTGGACATTGTGCTGGTCTATTGTGGTGAAGAGTGAGCAGAGGCGAAATATGAGTCCATCGATTTACTGGTTGATCTGCATTCCTACCCTCACCTCACAAGCTCTGTGTGGCGACTGAATGGATGCGGTTGTGGATACAAGTGGCAGAAATGAGCTTCCTACACACGGTATCTGGGCTCAGCCTTAGAAGTAGGAGCTCAGACATTCGGGGGGGGGGGGTCCTCCACATCAAAAGGAGCCAGCTGAGGTACTTTGTGAATCTGCCTGGAATGCCTTCTGGACACCTTCAGGGAGGAGCTTCAGGGGTGTCCAACCTAGAGGAGACCCCAGGGCAGACTGAGGACACACCTGTATTCCGAACAATAAATATATAACAGTTATTAAACATTTCGTATATGTTTATATTGTTATATGAGCATAGCAGTAAGAGAGCACATCAAACAGTAACGTCGCCTAATTCTATCTAGAATCGTAGCCTGAATAATTCATGTGCCACTTTAACCTGCTTCCTTGTTACACTTACTTCAGAGTGACAATATCATCGTGGTCTTGAATGTTTTGTTGTTGGCTGCATCCCATCAGGCAGACACTGACCATGGTTCAGAAGAATCCTCACAGGACCTGCCCTCCTGTGGGCTGGAGTGGGAGGAGCGTTCATGTCTCAGAATGGTAACCAGCAACTCCGATTTTTTTGGATAAAAACAAATGTTAAATAAACATAATATTTTAATTTTATATTTCAGTCCATATTCATTCATGATAATGCAGGAGCACAGCTGGTCCAGGAGATGTCATTTGTCTGATCTCTGTAGATGGAAAACCTACCAGACAGTTGTGGAGTTCTCAGTCAGGAGAGAGTTACACTCTCATGGATCACCTCAACTGACAACTCTAGCGAGGAGGAAGCGAGTGACTGAACTCAGACCAGGCACCGAAGAACTTGATCTCAAATCCAACCCATGCTTTCCATGTGATCGGAGGGAGCTGCAGCATTTGCCATAACTCCCAGAGCTGAAATGGTTCCTCTTGGGGACAATATAAGTTCTGCTTTCCAGGCCTGGAACTGTTCCAACTGCAGCCGGGCTGCAAACCCTGAGCTGGATGTGGCCAAGGCAGTGGTGCTGGGCCTGGTTCTTGGTGTTTTTGTGGTGTTTGGAGTTCTGGGCAATGTGCTGGTCATCCTGTCTGTGACGTGCCACCGCCACCTACACACCGTCACTCACTGCTTCATCGCCAACCTGGCAGTGGCCGACTTGCTGCTTAGTACCACGGTGCTGCCCTTGTCGGCCGCCTTCGAGATTTGTGGGCACTGGCCATTCGGCCGGCCCCTTTGCAGTGCTTGGGCAGCACTGGATGTGCTGTGCTGCACTGCCTCCATCCTCAGCCTGTGTGCCATCTCGGTGGACCGCTGCCTGGGCATTAGCTACCCTCTCCGCTACCCAGCCCTGATGACACGGCGACGTGGGCTACTGGTGCTGGCCATGCTTTGGCTGCTGGCGGCGGCCATCTCTGTCGGGCCTCTGCTGGGCTGGAGGGAGCCGCTGCCCACCGACGAGTCAGTGTGCCCCGTGAACCAGGAACCCGCCTATGTCATCTTCTCAGCCGTGGGCTCCTTCTATCTGCCCTTGGTTGTCATCCTGGTCATGTACTGCCGTGTTTACATCGTGGCTCGTGGTGAGATACGCGACCTCAGGGAGGGCCGCAAGACCAACCTGTCGAATCCGGGACAGGTGACCTTGCGCATGCACCGTGGACCCTCGCCCACGGTTGATGTGGAAGTGGGGCGAGGGCAGGTTGAACACCTGCGAGGCCGGACACCACTCACTCTGCGCCTGCTGAAGTTCTCCCAGGAGAAGAAGGCTGCCAAGACCTTGGGCATTGTGGTGGGCTGCTTTGTGCTCTGCTGGCTGCCCTTCTTTCTGGTATTACCTATTGGTGAGTGAGACAATCGTCTGCCCTCCCCCCAGTCACAGACCACACACCCTGCTCATCAGGGAGCCAGGTGATTGTCTGCCCTCCCCCCAGTCACAGACCACACATATGCCTCAAGCCTCATTATCACTTTCCATTTCATTTAGTGCATATGGATATGTTTTTGAGTGTGTATTTTTAACTGTTTGCAAAGGACAGGACGAGAAAAAAACACTTAAATATGTTCAGCTTAGAAAATTTTCCACAAAAAGCCAGTCAGCATTCTGGATGATACTATTTTTGTCTCTTGGACGGGTAACACACAGAAGCTCTAAATCAACAGTGACACATTAAATTGTGCCAAGTACGGTGTGTGTCGTCAGCCCCGTCTGCCAGAGAGGAGTTCTCTCCCATGATGCATCACTTTCACCATCCTCCCCAGGGGACATTTCTCATTCACAGCCTGCTGAGTCTACATGTGATGGTCACTTTGTCTAGTTTCTCTGTACATATGGGGTGTATTGACTACAGAGTTTACTTGCCAGACAATAGTGTATAAATGCAGCTGCGTTTTATTTTATTTTTTTATTTAACCTTTATTTAACCAGGTTTGTCCCATTAAGATCACAGATCTCTTTTGCAAGGGAGACCTGGCCAAGGTAGCAGCAACACAGTGTCAGTGCAGAGTCACCTGTAAGGTGACTGGTTTCAATAAAATGTAGCACTGGGCTGTACACTTGTGATGTGTTTATTCCTAATCAAAGCCCTTTATGTAATGTGACAATTCTGATCAACGAAGATAATGTAAGTAAGATTTCTGTTCTCTCCTGATGCGTCTGTCTTTGCAGGCTCCATATTTCCATCATACCGGCCCTCTGACACCGTCTTCAAAGTCACCTTCTGGCTGGGTTATTTCAACAGCTGCATAAACCCAGTCATCTACCCCTGTTCCAGCAAGGAGTTTCAGAGAGCCTTCCGAAATGTTCTGCACTTTCGCTGCCACGGCTCGCCGGCCCGCTTGACCCGGCAGCCCTGCCCAGGGCCAGACCGCAGTGCCCCAGCCAGGCTTTCGCTTTGTGCCCAGACCTCACCTCTGTTCCAGGCTTCACCTATAAAATCTCGGCTCCGCAGCAAAAGTCTGCTCAGAGTATTCTGCGGCACTGCAGGGCCGACAGCCCCTGAGGAGGGCACCCTGCCCCCATTCCATTCTGGCCCCCCCAAGGCCAAGATTCACCATCTCTCTCTGGAAGAGGCTGGCGAAGCTGTTTGACTTTCTGACTCCGCTAATCCCAATTTGTGGAACTGTGTGTAGCATATGCAGACCTCTCCTAGAGACCACTGGAGCTAAAAACATGATCTTCCTAAACCTGAAAAGGTTGCTTTACTCTGTCTCAGGCTGTAGCTGCAGAGAACCCACACTTAGTGCAGTTAGCATGTGTTTATGTGCTATTTATCATGTACCTGTTCATGTGGGTGTTGATGGGCCCTCTGATGGGATGCAATATGAGGGCACTGAAGGATAGTGTTGCCTCTGGAAGTCATGGAGGGAGGCATTAGCATTGATGTTAGCAGTACTATTAACAGTGATGTTAGCAGTACTATTAACAGTGATGTTAGCAGTGCTATTAGCATTGATGTTAGCAGTACTATTAACAGTGATGTTAGCAGTGCTATTAGCATTGATGTTAGCAGTACTATTAACAGTGATGTTAGCAGTACTATTAACAGTGATATTAGCAGTGCTATTAGCATTTATGTTAGCAGTACTATTAACAGTGATGTTAGCAGTGCTATTAGCAGTGATGTTAGCAGTACTACTAGCATTGATGTTAGCAGTACTACTAGCATTGATGTTAGCAGTACTACTAGCATTGATGTTAGCAGTGCCATCAATTGTGATACAGACATCCCACCTCTCCTGGAAGTTCCGGGAGTCTCCTGAAAATTGACAGCAGCTCCCTGACACCCGCCAAAGATGCGCAATGTGCGGGAAATCTGTCGCTCTGCTATTCAGCAGCAGTAAAATTAGACTACCAGAGGTTTATCTGCTGCAATCCCACCTAACCGGGGCGTCAGGTTGGCAGATTTTAGTCATGGCACCCCAGCACCCCTTCCCACAGCCAGCACTAGGCTTGGGTGGTCTATAATTTTATCCATGCGGATGGCATTTTAAGAAGCAACACATTTCCCAATAAAATTTGTCTATCTGGGGAGGGGTGCCGTTCAAACAAAAATACTGGGGAATATACTGTAGTCTTACTGTAATACCACCCAAGCTTAGCCAGCACCCCTGCCAGTTGTCTCTCATCTTCCTCCCATAAATCAATATGCCTTTGCTGGGATGTCTGGTGATACAATGATATGTAATATTAACAGTGTTTATGAGCATATAATTATCCAATAATGTGTAAACGTGATGTATTGCAATATAAAAACCAGTGTAAACATGAACAGCGTGTCTGGTTTAACTGTGCTGTCCAGATTTGGCCTGCATGGTGCTGTGACAGTCTTCTCAGCTGGAAGCTCCTATTAGCTGTTGGCACTGATCACTGGATCATGCCTGAACACCTGCCCTTTTAGGCTGGATGAATGAAAGCGCTGCCCCTTTGATGTCTCAAGTGCCCTTTTCAATTACCAACCAACCCAATCGCAAAAATGTAGAGATGGACACCTCCCTACCGCCAGCTGGACCGGCAAAAGAAGGGGGCCACGCCCCCTCATACAAGCACCCGTCCTTCGAACAGTCTGTGCAGGTCACTGCAGCTGGGTCCTGTCACAGTGTTGACAGATGACAGGGGATTTTTTTTTTTTTGGGGGGGGGGGATGTTGGTATGATGTCCTGCTTAATACCTCAGCATTCCAGTAGGGATTTGTTCTTTGGGGTGCCATCAGTGGAAAGGGGCCCTGTCTCCCCAGTCCAGCATCTGACTGTCCTGTGGAGACCTAGTGGTTGTGTGGAAGGTTACTTTTGGTCCTGACTCAATTTGTAGGATCTTACAATGTTGAGAAGTTGGCTTCTGTTCATAGGTATGGACAGGTGCCCCGTCGGTGTGCCTCAGAATGGAACACCGTGAAACAGTCCATCAATGGCCAGTTCAGCAGGATCATGGGCGAAGATACCCAATCAGAAGGTCCTGAACGACTGCCCTGGACTGCACCTCAGTGAGCATGTGCAAGTCTGCTGAGAAGGTGATGTCACTGCTGTGAAACATTTCACCTTGGACTGGGTGGTCACAGCTGAGAGGACGGCCCTGGATGTCTCTAGCGATACATCCCCGGGCACGCACCAATGTCTGTGTTGCTCAGCCATGAAGGAGCCTGTGAATGTATGTTTAGGTCGTCCTTCTCCCAAAAACACAGGCTGTGCTGTGTCACGTTCAAAATAAGCTGCCTGATTTCTGCTTAGTTTAATGTGGGGTGAGAGAGAACATTGCGTTTCTGGAGCTATGATAAATGTTAACTGCGGCGGCACTGCTTATATTTAACAGATCGCAAAAAAAACGTCGTTTGGTTAACGTATCGTTTTGTTAATTCATTGCCAAATGAAAGCATAAAACATTAGTTTCTTTTGGTTCATGTAAAATAGCTCCGTGTCGATCCAGCCCGAGACAGGTGGCATATTTCTTCTGCTGCGATCAGTTTGCCATGAGTAACCCTGACAGGCATAAAAATTGCGGATAACACAGCTCTCAGTATTCCTGATGCCCCAGTAAGGTACCGTACCACGAGTAGAAAAATGTGGTATAACGATAATTTATCATTCATTAATACATAACAGTAATGCCAGTCTATGCATCCATCTTTCAACTGATTATTCAACCTGGAGAGCACGTAGTCTATTTCAGGAAGGACAGGCCACAACGTAGATGGGACGTCAGTATAATTAATAGTATAAACAAAGCGACATGGATATAATTATATAGAACGGTGTCTTATTTTGTCTAATTGTGTATTTCGCAGGATATTACTAAGTTTTGTCTGGTAAAGATCGATCCAGCGTTGTGAGGTACGAGCGCTCTCTCGCGCGCTTTTTACAGCGTTCCCCCCTCTCGAATTATATGTGTGTGTGGTGCCACCTAGTGTCTCATAGGTAGAACTGCATGCTGACTCACGTACGGTGGTCATTTCATTTAAGATGTCTCCATCCCCACCATTTGAACGCCACACGGAGTCTTTACGGCAGAATCCTTTGCGAATAGAGTTGCTGTGTGTTTAACTTAATGTTCTCCCTAAATTTACCAGATAAAGTCGTATTTTCTTCCTCTGTACAAATCGCATACATACTCAGTATTCAGCCATTTTTATGCTGGGCTGGGCTCCAGGGTGGCACTTTTTCCAGCATAAGGATACTTTGAAAAGGGGCAAATTAACATATTAAAAGGACACTCTGTGTAACCATGGAAACATTCCACAGTCTGGTCTTTCCTCAAGGACTCTACATCCTTGTTGGGGACTCACTCAGAGGCTGGTCCTTCCTGGAGGTGTTTGGTATGGCTGTAGATCCACACCTTCCAGTTCAATCATTCCACTTAATTTTATAATCATTAGGGTGTGTTTTTGTTAACGCAAATCCAAAACTGCCTTTTCTCACGTCCACATTTTTAAAATTCATGCTTTTAACTGATCAACATGCTGTTTCACCGCATAGGTGAGTACATTACAAACTCTACATGCAGTCCTTCGTTTAAATATGGCTCTTTTCTGTCTGTGTTTCAGTGAGTTATAGTCTACAAAACACTGTGTAGGCCCTCATTAACCACCAGGGGCACCTGGATACAGCAGCCAGCGCACCAGATAACAGAACAGTGCCTGCCTGAATCAGGGCTCTTGATTACGCAGAAATGCTCCCCCTAGTGGTCCAACAGCACTGTAGCTACCACACAGGGCGTTAGCTGTCTTCAAGCTGGACTTCCTTCTGAAGTGTAATATGTGTGAAATTTTTGTGGACAAAATTATCGCAATGATAAAAAACTGCTGGAATTCCCTTATTCCCAGGAAGCAGACGGATATCATGAGGAATTGAAAGGTTTTACTTACGAGCTGCGATAACAGCTGCTTAGAGAGAAAGAAACGCAGACCACTCCCCTTTTCCTTCCTGCTTTATTCATCATATCATTCGGAAGCAAACAGCAGTGGAAGTCGACACATCCTTATGAAACATAAACCACGGTGAGCTTCACTTTTATCGGGGGGGGGCATTAGCTGGGGGGGGGGGGTCGGAACGGCTTCAAAAGAAAAAAAAATCAGTCAAT
>JABJVO010000115.1:31212686-31224466 GCA_026770805.1 Boulengeromyrus knoepffleri
ACCCAGTCTATGCCACCGGCTGCAAGCGCGCAGCCAACCCCTGTCTGAGAGGCCCCCCTCACCCTGAACCCTCGCTGCCCCCCCCCCCCCCCCAGTGATTTTAGCACAGGCTGATCAGCAGTGTGCAGCCTGTAATTCCACCCCCCAGATAGCCAGGACAGTGAATGGAAGCTCACCCCCCAGTGGGAGGCCAGTAAACCAACAGCAGGGTGTCACGGTAACCCAGCTCTGGGATTCCTTGGCATAGACTGTCCCCACAGAGGGGTGGGGCTGCGACAGCCGTCTGCCCACATAGCACCACCCCCGCCCCACCCCCGCCCCCCCGAGCTGAACAACCTTAAGAGCTTCTTTGTCAAACACTGCAGCTTTGTTCAGCTGTACAGTATTGACACACACAGCATTATTCCATACATGAACACAGTCATTATGTCCATTGCTGAAGAGTAGGGAGGACGGACTCACACGGGGTCGGGGGCTTAACACAACATTCACGCGACATTGAGATCAAGTAAAGTGAAGCAAGAAGTCAAACATAACCAGAAAAATTACACTGACATGGTCTGAAGTCAAAGCCCTTAGTATACAGTGCTGGTAACTAGGTTCATGAAATCTGATCAAGAAAGATTAACAGAACCATATGGGCAAAGCATTAAAAAGAGATCATGGACTTGGCATGATCCCACATTACAGAGGAGATCATGGACATGACAGGATCCCCCATTACAAAGGAGGTCATGGACATGACAGGATCCCTCACCACAGAGGAGATCATGGACATGACAGGATCCCCCATTACAAAGGAGGTCATGGACATGACAGGATCCCCCATTACAAAAGAGGTCATGGACATGACAGGATCCCTCACTACAGAGGAGATCATGGACATGACAGGATCCCTCACTACAGAGGAGATCATGGATATGACAGGATCTCTCACCAGGAGATCATGGACATGACAGGATCCCTCACTACAGAGGAGATCATGGACATGACAGGATCCCTCCGAACAGATGAGATCATGGACATGGCAGGATCCCCCATTACAAAGGAGGTCATGGACATGACAGGATGCCTCATTACAGAGGTCATGACATCGAGGTTGTTCTAGTATAAATTCTTTTGGCTCCTTATATTGCTGTAAACACAGTGACTGACCTACTCAAGCTTCAGTTCGAGGACACATTCTCCATGGTGACCATCACCATAGAGACACATTGATCCAGGCTAAAATCTAGTATTCCAATTGATCTGTGAATTATAGCCACTTGTAAATATAACTCACCTTTCTTGACATTATATATGATTTTCTATATATAGCAAGCATTTGATTAAAAGTGCCACTGCGTATTATGCAATGTGCCTTCTTGGACGTGCACCTGCAACATGACGATGGCAAATTCATTTTTTCTTTTTTTAACCACATATCACCCATGTAGGGAAGCTGGCCAGAAAAGACCCGGTCTGTGGACACCTTCTCATCCTGGGGCAGATCTAGCCTCCTGCTTCACGAGGATATAAACCCATAGGACGCTCGGAGCAGGCAAAACAGGCCAGCAAGGAGACATATTTAATTTTAATGAAGCTCTAGGCTCCTTTCATAATGGGGGGTGGATCTCTGACACGTCTGGGTGTGGCTATATCTGCTAATTACAGCCAAACACTGAATATTCATGAGTGACATGACCACGCTGCCACAGGCCAGCTAATATGCTTAAAACACCTGCATTTCAGGGGCGAAAAGAGGTTGGTGGTAGAGAGGCATCAGTGGGGGGGGGCACTGCATGTTTTACCAAGTGTCCTTTTGATAGCAGACGATCATGTGAAATTTGCAACAATGTACAGAGAATACTGCCCTCCTGGGGTTGGCAAGGAATCCCACCCATTATCTTATCTTATTAAGGGTCGCAGGGCACCAACCCATCACAGCTCACACTCACACACCCAGGATGGGGCACCAACCCATCACAGCTCACACTCACACACCCAGGATGGGGCACCAACCCATCACAGCTCACACTCACACACCCAGGATGGGTGCACACCTATGGGCAATTTGATACTCCAATTAGCTTCAGCATGTTTTTGGACTGTGGGGGGGAACCAGAGTACCCAGAGAAACCCCACGACGACATGTGGAGAACATGCAAACTCCACACACATGGAGCCATAGCAGAGATTTGAACCCATGTCCCAGAGTTGTGAGGCAACAGTGCTAACAACTTTTTTTTTATACAAATTTTTATATGAATTACAAACTGACATCTTAAGTCCACACAATTCCACAGCCCCAGCACAAACACATCAACCCAAACACACAAGGCAGCTTCTGAGGAAGGACTGTAAACCACAAACATGCCAAAAAGGATAAGACCTACTTCCTGCTGGGTACAGAACCAAATCACTAATGGTGTATTATAAATTAGCGAGAGGACACAAGCCCTGCACCAACATCACAGTCATGAACTGACTGGCTTCCACCTGAGGGTGCATGTTATTATTAATGTGAGGACGATCTCCTCCTTTAGGTATTCCTGTGGACTGGGGTCCGGCCCCTGTTCCTTCCAGACGGACCGTCATGGTGAAAACCACCTGGAGACCAGCTCACAAGCTTCATATCCAGGAAGCAGAAAAACAGGAAAGACTCGACTCTTCCTGCCAACCAAAGCCAACTTATTTTCAAAGGCCACAGCCAAAGCTAAAGCATACTCACACAGTCTACCAAGAAGATGTAGCCGCTAACATAGTCAAGATGTAGATCATGACTTCATAACAGCTCAAACACACTCCATAACTAAGGGGTTAATCCAAAGAAGACCTGACACACTGTGATCCCTCAGGACCATTTGTGATCCTGTCTAACACAAAACACACCTATGAGAGCTTTGGAGGAGAACAGAGTGAGCCAACAAGTACAGCACAGAGAGAGGCACTGTTAACAGGAAGTGCTAATGGTTCTGCGGGAGAGTTAGAGGAACGTCCAACATTAATTAGCTGACTAAGCCACATACAGAAATTCCGGAGCTCTGAACTGGGGTCGGTATGGTGTCCGGTCCTGATTCTTGACAGATACCTCCCTGTTGTTGCAATCACAGCTGAGTGGGTGGAGTTGTGTGGGTGTGAACAGGGTCTGTGTGCAGCCAAGCAGCTGAAGCAGCACTGTGCAGTCAAACCTGCCACTGCAGCTTCCAGGGAGGGCGTGGCCTGGCTTCCATGGAGGGTGCGGTTTGGACAATCATCCATTTCCACTCCGCCTCTGACCCTTCATCCTCTGAGGGCACATGACAGACCAGTGCTAAGGCAAGCCTGGCAACACTGTGCAGAACATGTGGCGTCCCCCAGCAGTGGTGAACAGCGACATGCCCACGAGCTTCTTGGACTGACCGGGAGGCACCACGCCCATGTCATCCGCCAGCGGAGCCCACTTCAGATGTTCCGCCTTTGTCCCATCGACAGCAGCTTCCATGGCGACATTCCTGTCCTGCAGTCCCTTTTTCACATGCCCGCTGTACAAGCGGGTGACTGTCACACAGACACTTGTCCGGTACCAATACGCCCTGAAATAGGAGCAGCAGCGGATCGTCTCCAAGCAGCCGGCAGACGCGATTCGGACTGCCGCCAGACAAGCGTTATGCAATTCCTGCATAGACGATTAAGAGAAAACCCACCCGGGTCAAATTGCCCGGACGGTTTTCATCGACATGGGCGTCAAAACAGCTTTTCTCACAATACTCATATATAATTCGACCTCAGCAAACAGTCAATTCGCAGCTAAGGGCGTTTTTGCACAATGCCCGGCACCGTATCCCATCTCGGGTGGAGCGCGACGCGGGTCCCGGTTCACCGCCGATGGGTGGGGACCGGGTCGGGCCGCTTCTTTGTGACAGGGCGGCCAGATTTCCGATGGCACAGCAAAATTGTTTAAACGGAGTAAAATTAATGAAGGGTCAGATTCCCCTCATTGTTCCATAGCTGCCCTTTGCTCATAAAAAGGCGGAAGGAGCTGCGAGCTACGATACCCGTTTCCATTCGTTTCTTTCCATTATTTCGTTCCCGTTCTCCACCATCTCGCCCCGCAGGAAAAGGGAGCGGACTGCCCGCATTAGCTCACTACAATACATCCTTGTGGCCTAGCCCCCCCGGACAGAAACATGGCACACCGCATTACCCGCGGCAGGGGTCGCAAATCATGCATGGGCGGATGCCCAGCCGGTCTCCCCTAACAAAAGGAGAGCGTTGCGCCGCCGCACAGGAGCGCCTGTCAGAGGGCGCTGCCTTCAGGACGAGTCCGTCTACTCATGCACTTTATGTTCAAAAAAGGAGAGCAACCTGCAATGAGACGTACGAGACACGTCCACAGCAGTGAGTAGAGCGCACAGCACAGGTCCTCGTGTTTCAGAAAACACCCCCACCGGCCCAGGTCCTGATCTTTCAGAAGGCACCCCCACCGGCACAGGTCCACACCGGTGAGGATACGGCACGGGGCATGTCTGCATCACAGAGCGCCCGGTCTTACGCTGTCCTCTATTACTGCCAAGAACCACTGCATTTCTTATTTTTAATCTAACATTTAATTCTCGAATGCTGTCCTGTCCGCAGCTCCAAAAGGCTACACCGGGTTACTGAGGTGAAGATCACCACTTAGGAGAAACCGGTTTGCATACAGATCATCAGACGGCGATGGGCAGCAGTCCCCGACCTACCTCTCTAATTTATCGGTACTGTTTAATTAATTAAGCCATGAATGAATTCCGATTTAGAAAACGCTATTTAAGAATGAAATGCACACTTACTGTTATGCGAGGGATGTTCTTCTTGCCCTGATAGCCGGACATTTTCACCGTTATAGGTCGAGAGCCTGGGTGGGTGTCTTTCTTTCGGCACAGATGCTCGGGTTACTGCAGCTTTAGAGGAACGGCGGATTTTATTTATTGCAAATCTTTCAAACTCACGGAAATTCTAATAGGGAATACGGAAAAATCCGGGAGGCAGCTACTCTCACTGGTACCGAGTTAAGGAAACGCACGGAACCGTCCCCTTTCTGAATCAGTGCGAAGCCTTTCGGACCAGAGGCGTTCGATGCGCGCATGCGCGCTGCCCCGCCCTGTTCCAGCAGAAAGCCCACCCCTGGTGGCAAAGAAAAGCAGGCAGACGGGGGGCTCCTTACTGCAACAACGGCCGCCCCTGTACAGAATGCAAATCTCTCCAGATCTGCACGGTCTGCTCGTAATTCACTCTCTCCTTTCATTATGCAATTTAGTGCACTCACGCATCCGGGACAGTTACCACGCATCTGGTCTTCATCGTAACCCCTGTCATTTGTCAAACAGAGCATCACGTCAGTGTATGATGCTGGGCAATGAAACCTTTTCAAGGGAGCCATAAAGCACGTACTTTTAAAATGGGTCTGTTTGACTATATCAGCAAAATTCATCTTATTGTCTAGATGTGATGTCTTACCTAAATTAAATTTTAAACGCATGAAACCCAACTAAGTGAAGAACCATGGATTAGGAGAGCCAAGTAAGAATGGGCTTTTGCAGAATACTGACACTGGGGGTCTTCCAAGTAGTGGGTTAGTAGGAGGTTATAGAGGAGACGACTCAGAAAAAATCAGGCTGGAGAGGAACCAGCAGGAGGCTCAGACCAGCAACAGGGAGGTGCAGGGAGGCACTGGGAGCCCCTGAGGAGCAGGTGTTATCATTAGCAGCTAGCATGTGGCATGGAAGGAGAGCCAAAAACAGGAATATAAGGCTGTTACCCACGTCGCTGCCCATGATGCCGCTCTGCTGTAAGAGTGTCTCTCTTTGCTGAGTAACATAACTGTCTTGTTTTTCCCCACTATTTCTTCTTTCTTTAATAACTATTCACAGATGTAGCAATGAGTCACCTTATGGCATTTCCTCTTTAGTCCCTGTATGTAGCACTTAGTAACCAAGGTGCCCCCCCCCCCCCCCCAAAAAAAAAGAAAGGGGGCTTGGTGCCTCCTCTGCAGGGAGCTCTGGGCTGTTAGTGATCAATTTGTGAAGTGCGTGGGGAAATCACACTGGCAGCAATGTGGCAACATGGAGATGCATGCATGCCTGGGCTTTAAAAATGGGTGTGGCTTCATACTGGGTGGAGCTTAATGTGGGCGGGGCTTTATGCTGGGCAGTAGATTTTGTGGATGTAAAATAATGATTAATTTACTGCTCATTTTTTGTTTTTATCCAAAGTAGCTGACAGTTGGAACAGGAGCCTGTAGCTCTGACACCGGAACACAGCACCACTAAATGCTGATCAATATTGATCTTTGACATACAGGCTGAATGTGAAAGCTTCACAGACATTCCCACTCGCCCAAGCAAGAGCAGCACATCCACAAAGCAATAACAGAAGGGTACAGCCCTGGTACGGTTTTCTTCCTCAAGGTACAAATAACAATAATGTATCCCCAGCGATACAGACATGTTCATCAGAGTCCATTTCTATACCTTAAATTAGACTAAAAGGTACATTAACCTACAGCTAGGGAACAATTGGCCAGACCCCTGAAAGTACAGCCCCAGTGCCATCACACGCAAACTCCCCTGCATAAGATGGTGACCAGTCTGGCATGTTCTTCAGGTACTTTATTTAATGAGTTGGATGCAATTTCTAATCCCAGACCTTCTAACTAGTTGTATCAGTTAGTATTCATTGGATTGTGGCATAAATTGGACAGAGCAAATTAACTGGCCAAATAAATAAAATGCTCTGATAGCAGATAATCACAGCTGGCTTGCCTTAGCTTGTCTAGTAGAACTTCTTTGGTCCATGAAGACCCTCAGTCTGGTCCCTGAGCTCCTTGGTCCTATTAACAGAGTAGCCTGGTTACTGACAGAGCGTCCCCCTCCCACGCAGCTGCATATCACCCCAGCTGCACAGGAAGCCCCGTGGACACACAACCACCATGCCACCTGCTGTTCACAGCATGTTAGAGCACCTATGTAGCACTAAGAGTTTCCACTAGCTTTTCTGTATCTCTCAGTTAATTTCCTGGAAGGATGATAGGGCTGGTGTACAAAGGGGCACAGTTCAGCAAAGTGAGCCTCCAAGTGACCAATGAAAAGAATGGGGCGGAGCTTCATTGGGGTCACAGGGAGGTCATAACCATCATCACAAAGGCAGCCTCCTGAGAGTGCTTAGCTGTGCATTGAAGGATGGTCAGTATGTGTGCTGGTCCCTAAGAGATAGAGAGACACAGAATGGAATGAATCTCAATCAGATTCAGTTCCAAAAGGCAGGAGGAGCTGAGCCAGAGCTGCCAGCCGAAGAGTGACTCAGCTCACCGCCCAGCCACTAAGCGTCCAGCAGGGGGCGCCAGTGAATTGCTGTGTGTCCGGGGAACCACCAATCAGACTTCCCCCCAGATGGTTCATACGAGTTACTCTTTTAAAGGACTGGGGGTTTACCTTTAGAAGCTGTCATGCTTGTGTCAAGGCGAGAACCTCCTTTGAAGGTGGAATCTTACGTTTCTCTGGCTGATGTCTGTTTGATCAGCATGTCGAACACCCTGTCGTGCTGTCACAAAGAGGGACACGCCCATTTCGGAATGGCGCTCAGCAGGAGGCTTCCCTGACACACGGTCACTCTCACGTGGTTCCTCTGGAGTCACTGAGCCGGACCAGGGGTGCAGCTTCCACGACGTTCCCAGCACATAGACGTTACTCACCCTGATTTCACGTAGACAAACACTCCTACTGGTGGACACTTTAATGGGGGTGGGGGTGCTGCAATAATTAGCCTCTTCTGACAAATTGAGGCCAACCCCCCAATAAGCACTGGATGGCTGGATCTGTCGTGGTTTTTAGGGGTGTTTGGGGAGACACCCACCTCTTCAGGGCTGAGGGTGAGGAACCGGGAGCTGAAACTTGGATGTTGCCTAATTTCAGTGGGGCAATGAGGGTAGATCGTCACCGGAGAGCCTCACCGGCCACAGCGAGCGAGCGGAATAAGGGTCCCCTCAGAGGACAGGGACACCCCACCTGTGTTAGTGTCACACCTAGTACTGCAGCCCAGAAATGAGATGACAGGATGGGTGTGTCAAACTGCAGGACTCAGAAATCATAGAATGTGCTGGTCAAAATAATAATAATTCTTTATTTTGTTTGTTCAGGAAAGTCAACTATTTCCAATTATGGATTTGCTACTCTCCATAACTCTCCAAAACTCTCGCATTGGGGACCAGAGCTTGTCAGCCTTGTGCAAAGGGACAGACACCTGTCTGTGTGACACAGGCCCTGTCCAGACTAGACCACTCCCCAGGACAATGAAAAAGTGCCCCTTTCTGTCACAAGAGCGACACACACTGGGACCATTTTGCGTGTTGGTGTGTACACGTTGGATGCTGGGAGCCGGCAAGACAGGCTGTGGGCAAGTCAAAGACCCCCGCGGGGGAAACTGTAGTCCGAATCAGTGGTTCCATCTGAGTATTCTGAGTATAGAACGTAATACTGAGTATAATGAGAAGCGACCAAAGACCAAGGAGAGAGCAGCTTTACAGCACTTCCCAAGGAGTGAGGAAAACAAGATGCCAGGTGATGCTAAATTGGCTATATATAAAACTTCCCTCTGTGATCAATAAAGTGCAGCTTAATCTTATGTTTCTCTATATTAAATTTGTATGGTTTTTTTTGTGAACAGAGAACATATTATGTTTTTTCTTACTTTTACGCGTACATTTTTCTATAGCGATAAGATGTGCCTGTTTCAAAAACGAGAGAAAAGGACGGGTAAATCCGGACTCACTGCCCAGCAGGGAGGGATGAGAGACCGAGGCGTGACTCCGCACAAACCCGCCGCCTGTTCCTACCGTGTCACCGAGGTTCTGTAGAGCCTCTTTGCCGGCGCTTGTCCGGATCTCCACCTTCCTCCCGACGTCCCCCTGCTTGTCGATGACACGGCCATCCCCTCTGCACGGCGACACGGAGCTGAGGTCCAGCGTCTTGCTGTCGGTCGCGCCCTCCACCGGGCAGAACACTCCGCAGAATTTGTGCCGGGGCTTGGGGCTGCCGGAGCCCATGCCCCTAAAGAAGGCGGGCACGTCTTCCGAGGCGGACATGGCTCTGCTGGGGATGCGGCTCCGGCTGCTGCTCTGTTCAATTAAATTGTGACTGGGCGTTTGGTGGCGGTGCAACACATCCGAGTCCGGTATTTAATGCTGAAAAGACAAGCAAACGACAGAGATTTCACTATTAACGAAAATCCGACGTCCTGTTTTTTTAGTTATGTTGTACGAAATTAATCTTAACAGTATAAAGGATGCACCGCTGACAGCATGACACAGACCTTCTGTAACTTCTTACATCTAATACCAATGCTAGGCAGGTGCATTACGGCGATGTCGCCGAATATACGTTAATCTGTCGCAAACAACGAGTTAATTAAGGACGAAATGAGGAATCAGATCCGGAAAAGAGACGCATGCAGACTCACAATTTTGCGTTAAATGCGCGAATCAAAGGCAGACTGTCATACAGAGCAGCTCCACGCCAAGCACAGGAAGAGGGAGGTGGGAAAGAAGTGAGAGAATGATAAAGAGAAACGGGCGGAGGTGAGGCGGTGTCGGTGCGTCAAGTGCGCACTACTAATGCACATCCACCCCGATCCCTTGCTGTTTCCTCTATTGTTCAAATAGCGGATTATCCCGAGTGGCTCACGTGAAACAGCCCTCGTTTCAGCGATGAGATCGGGCTGTATTGTGGGTGGAGGCGGCGCAGCAGGCGCGCGTCTTGCGTGGTCATGCCGCGGACACGGAGCGCCACTGGGCGCTGTCCCTTCAGCACCACCCAAAGTCGGCAAAGGCGGGGGAAAGGCGCACGGAGCTCCGTCAAACCGGCGCTTTCACACGCCTTTGCTAGGCTTTTAAGTCCCGCCGACAAAACCAGAAAAGTTTAAGCCTGAAAAGTTGAACGCGCACGGATCGGGCTGGCACGGGCCGGTGTGGGTGCGGTGCGGTTAGATGATGTCAGGTAGGTTGCGACTGCGCTTTGTTACACACGTCTGCAATAAAACTGATAATAAAATTATTATTTTACACTAAATCCTTATGTGTTCCTGCATTTGCTTTGGGAAAACACATACATTAGTAACACACTGAAGGTGTATTCAGTGGGAAGGTAAAGCTCAGACACTATCAGCTCAGCACGTCATGCTGTGCACCCTGCCCAGACACAAGGCCATTACATCTATCAAAGGGAACTGACTGTAACTCCTGAAGGCAAGGCCCAGTTTCCATGACAACAGGCCAGCAAATAGCCCTACAGTCATCCCTCTTTCCCCCTCCCCAGAGCCAGAGAGAGAGAGAGAGAGAGAGAGAGAGAGAGAGAAATTACAAGGAATGAGAGTCTGGTACAAGACAAGGGGATAGAAGGTTAATGACAAGGCTGATTAATCACCATAAGCTCTCTAAACTTTCTGGTATAAACCTATTAATTTGAACTCCAGTTCTGGTCCTCAGTGGTGTGGTGTTTGTACTACATTCCTGCTTTAGAGTATCAGTGAACTCCAGTCCCAAAGAGGACCATCTTATTGGTGTGGTGTTTGTACTACATTTCTCCTTTAAAGCATTAGTGAAGTCATTGGCTTGAGGTGAGTGTTACCGTGGTATCATCTGCTTGTTCACATTTCAGTCACACCTGCATACACAGCTCCATAGAAAGCTCTTTTTCAAGTCGTGTCGGTGATCAGCTACTAAAGCAAGAAAGGTGGGATTCTGTCATCCGGTTTCCCCGCTCACAGTTCCCAGTTTTTCCAGCTTTCCCGCCATTGCCCAGCACACGGTTTCAGCCCTGAGCACAGTGAGACCTGCCTTCTGCCTTCTGCTGCTGTCTGCACAGGTGGAGTAGGCTGCCTTGCCAAACCACGTGCCACTTTCCTCTAGACCCCTTCCTCACTGTGGGGGGCCAAGACCACTCCCACACCCTCTATATGGAACCTCAGAACACCTGCAGCCGGCCAATCCTGGAGCTGTATCAGTTGGCTCCTCCTACTGCAGCTTGTGAGGTTGCCATGGGTACAGGGTGGTGGCCAGCTGCTTGTGTGTGTGTGTGTGTGGGGGGGGGAGGTGCTTTTTTCATGCTAATACAACCTTGCTTCTGGCTAGAAATAAAGCTACGCTCACTTAGCAATGATAGCAGCCCACAAGTCTGCAGGCCATCTTTGCTTTTATAAATGTGTACGAGAGACAATAAAGGCAAATTCAGCAGCAGAGCACATGTCCTACCTAAAAATGGCAAGTCAGACAGAAATACAGTGACCCCTGCTGGCCAGTACTGGTAGTGGCATAGGAGAGGAAGTGCAGTGTGCTTTGGAGAATCCATGATCAACACGCTCCTTTGAATCATGACATTTCACTAAGAGCACCCAGAGTTAGCTGTGCCTCCTGCACTCCTGAAACTGAGGGTTTTTCTTTAGCTTAGGTGTTGGAATGACATCAGCATCCACAGTGAAAGCAGCATGAGCAATTATTACTGTTGAATAAAGAGTTTTTTAATTGTTTGGGAGTGTGTTTAATGCTGACAGGCATTTTTTTCCATTTATATTCATATTTAACAAAATGAAAAGTGGCATATTCTGATATCTCAACCTGCTGTGTGTAAAATCACATGGAAGCCAAATGTATTGGGCCGGGTGGGTGGAGTTTGTCAAGCGTCATGTGATGTCACCGCCCTGTTGCCCTGTTACCAAGTCCAGGATTTGGCCACACAGCGGAGCTTTGGGTGCGGGGATAGCGGTGATCTGGTCACCTGGAACGGCTTTGG
>JABJVO010000115.1:31299685-31312262 GCA_026770805.1 Boulengeromyrus knoepffleri
ACGCTTTTGTCTTCCCTCATTTTCTCCTTTCCTCATTTCTCTTCCCCCTGTTCTCTCTCTCTCCCTCATTCTCTTTTTGCTTGGCCTTCCTGGCCCCTCCTTTGATCTCTACGTTTTACATTCTACCTGATCCCTCTCCTAATGCCCTTTATCCCCTCCATTTTCAGCCCCCCTAGTCCCTCCCCCTCCTTAACCCTAACCCTCAATGCACCTGCTTGTCTTCTTTATTCCAGTACACTGAGGCTGAACCTCACAAACGTGCCGAAGTGTCCATTTATAATCTGCATGGAAAGGCTCTGATAAGCAAAGACAGTCTTTTGTGGGATTTAATTAGGCAGCTCTGTAGCAGCAGATCAGCACATTAGCATTTGAGTGAAGCTGATATATTCGAAACAGAAAGGCACCTCATCTGGTTACAACAAAGCCTCATTAAATCTACAGCGATGTCCTGCTGTATAACAGTAAAGCAAAGATGTCCCGGGGAGATGAATACTCCTGATGGGCAGGCACCATGTCAGAGACCTCACTGAGCCATGCAGCGGTACACACGCATTGGATAAACCATAGTCTCTGCTTCCTGTCTGAGGTGTCTCTCAGGTAGGGGGTGACCTCTGTCTGGCCCTGACCCTAACCCTGACCCTGACCGTGTTTGTCAGCACTCAACAGGAGGAGGTCGGGCACCCCACCAGCTTAACCAATCAATACAAATAAAGTCAGTCATCTGACTCCTGGGAGGCCACGCCCACATCACCTCATGACAACATAACATGTAATGGAAAAATTCATGTTTCAGGTCCATACTCTCACCTGTGGTCAGGAGCTCTGGGTATTGACTGAAAGAATGAGATAGTGGATACAAGCCGTGGAAATAAGCTTCCTCTACAGGGTGACTGGGTTCAGCCTTAGAGGTAGAGTGAGGAGCTCAGGTATCTGGAAAGGGCTCAAAGTAGAGCCGCTGCATCTCCACATCAAGAGGACTCAGCTTACGTGATATGGGCATCTATCCAGGATGCCTCCTGGACGCCTCCCTGAGGAGGAGCTGTGGGCATGCCCAACTGGGAGGGGACCCCGGGGCAGACCCAGGACACACTGGAGAGATTATATCTCTCAGCTGACCTGGGAGCGCCTGGCTGTCCTCCCAGAGGAGCTGGAGGAGGTGACTGGGGAGAGGGAGGTCTGGGCATCTCTGCTTTGACTGCTGCCCCCACGATGCAGACAAGCGGTGGACAATAGATGGATGGATGGATGGGTGGGTGGATGGCATTTCTGCATTGTCATTATTCTAAATGTACATTTTCACCACATTATCCAATTTATTGGACTCTGTTTATCTTATATAGGGCCACATTGTAATTCTGTTGACAGACACAGAGTACAATTATATTTAATCTGGACTGGTAAAGTTTAATGCTCGGCTAACATGGCATATGGGTAAATTCTGAATCCGAGAAGAGGACATCTGTTTTATTGTATGCAATTTAATATAATCATTATCCAGTCCCTGACAGTTCAGCATGAAGACTGAATTGGAGAAAAACAGACACTGAAATAGCAAAAGAACATTGTTAAAACTGGAGGGCTGTCAGACAGATTACATACAAATAAACAGAATTTCATCATGTTTACTTCATCACACCTCACAGCTTAATCTGGTGCTTTTTAATAACCTGACTCCAGGACCAAACAAGCCAACATAAGTCTGTGAAATTTCATTTCACCGTGCAGAAACAGTATCCTCAAGAAACTCAGGAATTGTCACAAAGTTTTTGTTTCATGTCTTTCAAATATAAAATTTGACGGCATGTGTTCATTTGTTGAAAATAACAGTTTTCTCTAGATTATTCTTTCTGCAAATGTTTTTAAGATTCAAATAACTTTGATACATTTGGGGTGAAATGGATTATACAGAGTTGCGCCATCTAGGGGCGGGATGGGGGTTAGCAGTGTGCAGTGAGAGTGGGGCTATGCACCCAGGCTTACGTGGGGCTTGCGAGGGCAGGTCAGGCCATCGCCCAGCCCCACACTCCTTACTGTACGCCCCAGATTGTTTATTTGTTTGTTTATTTATTTAACAGGGACAATGGACTAGTTAGTAAATGGTTAGTAAATGTCCAGAGTAAGACAGAAAGTTGTTTCAACTGTAGTAAATTTTACAAAATAACGTACAGCACTGTCCAATCATAAACCTCATAAAATACAACACGTAAAAGTGTGCCATACTTCTTATCTTATACAAACTAATGGTCATGTGATTGATTTCAGTCATACTTTTAGTTGTAACTCAGACAATTCAATTCAAAAATTGAGCTTTGTCTGATACTGCTGGGGACGGAGTTCCAAATGTTTGTAGCTCTAATGGAAAACAACGATCAACCAAATTCAGAGCACCTGTATTGCACTGCAGTTACCTTTGGCCTGGCACGTGTTTGCCTGATGTTATCTAAGCACAGTAAAACAAATCCTTTCAAAGGACGGGGGGCTAGATTATGAATATTTTTGCACATTAAACACATTGTACAACTGACAAAAAAATCAAAAGGTTATACTTAGAATTTTAATGACAATGATGATAGCTAATTGGCGTTTTGTCCATGACTTTCAGGGTGTATTGATATAAATTCTACGTCGGCTTCAGGATGGTTTTCCCCACCTGAGACCATGTGGTGATACAGCTTGACAAATTTGGAAAAATCATAGAATCTACGTACAACTTGGCAGCATCTGTTGATAATCGATTCCTAAAAAATTCAAAATGTCTAAGGTTCAGTTTAGCTGTACTAATTACCTTTTCCACTTGCTTTTCAAAGGTCAGGTGTAGATCAATAGCTATCCCAAGGTGTTTAATATCTGAGACAATCTGGAGGTTTTTACCCTTAGCAAAGATATCAGGATGACGTACCTCCATCTTGCTGATTAGGAAATCCATGCATGCGGTCTTGCTATTATTTAGGGTAAGACAAGCCTGCATAAGCCAGTCAGAGACATGGCTGCTGTTAATGTATGCAACACATACTGTTTTGTTCTAGCATGTATATAAATTACAGCGCCATCCGCATACATCTGGGTCACTGCCTAAGGGAATGCAGTAGGTAGGTCACTGACATATAAGCTAAAGAGCAGAGACCCAGGACAGACCCCTGTGGGACACTGCAGAGCTCTGGGCCAGCCCAGGTACGTCGCCTCCTCCTTGTTAAATATGACGCTATCCATGTCACAGTATTTTCAAAGAAGTTAAAATGTGATGTTAGAAAGGTTGCCAGTTTGAAACAAGCAAAAGTTATAATGTTTTGTCTTGGCCAAAGTTCAAAATCCACAGTGGTTTGAAGATGGTACCAAAGATGAATGTCCCTCTAAACTGGAGCAATTACCTTGATTGGAGATAGTCTCAGCCAGCAGCCACTGAGCAACACTGGCCGCCAGATCAGGCCTTGGATTTTGCTGCACATCTTCCGCAAGATGGGGGGCAGCCATTGGATAAATCAAGAGCTTTCGTTGAGGTTGCTAAGATCTTTCTCTCCCTGTGTTGGTTTCACTTTGGTGCGCTCAGCTGTTTTCTAAGGTGTTAGAGACCATGAAGGTAGCTGGCTTCATAAGTTGAAAGTAACAAATGGCTGCGATTCAGTTGTTTTCACTACTTCGTTAATCCAGCAGCTATGTACCGAATGGGCTAGGAGAGCAGCCACGGAGCCAAAAAGCACCGTTTTCTACATAATATTGTTAAATGATGGCCAGTGTTTGGCACTGCCATTACAAATGAAGCCATGGAAATCTGAAACTGATTTTGTGAGTGTGAAAAAAATATAAGTTGTGAATTTGCGAATGTGTCTGCAGCTCCTACCTCCCCGTCAGACGACACGTCTGCCTTCTTCCCCAAGTCCCATCCATGACATGGTAGGAGTGTAACCTTCCCTGATTCCCCTTATTTCAACTCAAGCTAACTAGTTAATTACAGGTGATTACTTTCAAAGACTGAGTAAAGAAACGGGAGAAAATGACCAGCCCATTAGAGGATAATGGAGCTAATAATTACCTTAAGGTTAACTAAGACGTAAGCAGAGTGTCAGACCACCCCGTCTATCACAGGTGGTACCATCTCGTCCCGTCATAGGGTATCATGATGTGATCTACACACATCAGCATGGGACCTTGATGTGTGAAACACAGACAGGGACAGTAAACTGCAGTGAACTTGAAGGGCAGCAGTGAGGGGCAGCCGGCGGACAGGACATGACCGCAGTTCTCTGTCAGTTCCCGTCCACACTGCTTCAGCGCCCACATGGGGTTCGAACCCGCCACTATGCTGTTGGTAGGTTTCTTTCATCTATAACGTTATTGAGTGATAATCCTATGAAGAAGAAGGCTTACCTGGAGGTGAAAATGGGGCTTCGATTTCTTAGACACCTACAGGACTGGATTTTAAACCCTGACTGATCTCAGAGCAGTTCAACTCTGCCCTGATTCAGAGGCCCCATCCCTTTTCAACCCCTCCCCTCCCCCCCACCTCACCCACAAGCAACTGCCCCCCCTTCTTTTGGGCTGCCAGCCCAGTTTTGAGTGATGTAACTATTATATAAATCAAACTAAACCTAATTAATAATTAAGTTTCATAAGAGTTCTCCAGACTTAAAGCACATCAAATAAAATCTTCGGCGTTCAGAGTACTATGTAGGCTACCCCTCCAGTAGATGATGGTATGTTCCGCTTTGGCCTCATCCCCCTTCCTTTCCTTTCGACATGGCATGGCCCATATGCTTCAGACTTCAACATGCAATCCGTGAGTTAGGTGACATCAAAATATTACTTTCAATCATATAAACAGTTTATATGAATCAACAATATACAAAATAGTAAATTATACCATTTCTCTGCATCTTCCATAGGACTGGGTGATATCTAAGAAAATTAATATGTGATATTTAATTTTATAAAATATCAGGATAGTCGATAATATTGAGTTGTGCCCCCCCCGCGCACGTGTGCACACGCACACACACACACACACACACGCCCACACACACACACACACACACACACACACGCCCACACACACACACACACACACCAGTGTCTAATTCCATCAAGGCCAGGTGCGATCGGCACTTGCAGAATAAATGAGGGTTAACCTTTTATTGTCATTATATTCAATAAAACTTCAGTGTAAATTCTAATAAAAATCTAATAGATCATACAAACAAGCTCGCCCATCTGAAAAATTGCGTGTTGCAACCCCTTAAAATTTTCATGCCAGTCGCTTAACATCCCATACAAAACTTTCTGCATCCCCCCGCCCAGACGCAGTGGACCTTGGCTTTGTGCTACTCATGGAATTTGGCCCTCAGGGATAAATAGTTGGGGACCCCTACCTATGAGTACAAAAAAGCAAACCAGATCAGTAACATTTTCATATTCATTAAGACGGCAGTTAACCTCACGGTCAAGGGACCCTCTTAAGGGGTGCCCTGAAACACTGCACCTCCTAGTGCCCTAAAACACTGCGCCTCCTAGTGCCCTAAAACACTGCACCTCCTAGTGCCCTGAAACACTGCACCTCCTAGAGGACAGCTCCTGCCTCCTGTTTGACTTTCCATGAGCTTGTGGGATTAGCGGGTGCTCGGGGAATCACCGCAGGAGTTTCCCAAAATGAACCACTCCTCACTAGAGCTGAGGCTTACAGCTACCTGCTGACTTCAGAATTACCAGCGGAAAGGAAACATGAAGAAAGGAAGAGGTGCAGAAAGCTCCTGCTTGAAGCGATCCCAAAATGAGACATGAACGAGGCCCAGAGGAACAGAGAATGGACATCCTGAACCCTGAGTGGAAAACATCATCATTTATCAGGGAGAGATAGCAGAGCTGTGTGTGAAGGCCATGTTTACCTGACTTCCCGGGGTCACAAATCTTACCAACCAAAGCAGCAGTTGGGAGCTGCAGCTCAGTACTCCAGTTACAAGTTTACAATGCTTAGTTCATGACTCAAACACTGGCTCAGGTGACTACCTGAATAATTACTCTAATGAAGCGAGTGCAGATAGTGAAGACGGGCACTTCTTGCAGACTTCAACCCTGCATCAGAATAGACAGGCTGCAGAAATGGGAAGTGACAGCCATGGCCACAGGGCCAGATATCAATGAAAGCCTCTTACCTCGCAGTCTCTGGAGCCCGAGATGGTGTAGGCACAGGGTCCCGACCCGTTCACCAGCACGTCCATGGTCTCGGAGCTTGGGCCAGGCTTGTAATCCACGTAGTACTCCTGCAGGGGCGAGGCGAGCGGTCGCTCTGTCTCTGGCGCCCTCCTGCGGTGCCGGCGAGCCGAGTGCTCTTGGAGCTGCCTCACACTGCCAGGGTAGCGCCTCCAGGACACGTAGATGACCAGTAGGATCATGGCCACCGACAGAAAGAGGGCCACGCTGCCCGCGATGATCTTGTGGAAGGAGACATGCTCGAATTCCAGCTCTGGGAGCGAGGGGGCAGCTTGTGAGGGCGTGGGGCTGGTAGCAGCCCCACGCGCTGGCCCCTCCACCCCTCCGGGCAGTGAGGGAGGGGCCACACGGTCTGGTCGGATGGCCATGGTAGACACGACAGGAGTAGTGGTAGAAGGGGCGGGCGTGGCCTTGCAGATGCCACGCTTCTCCACCGTGTCCATCACCTTCTCCCCCTGGGCCTCCTTGGGGGCAGCACAGATCATGGTGGTCTCCTTGTTGCCCCGGAACCCCCTGAGCCAGGCCACCAAGGGGCAGACTACAGGTCCACAGTCCCACACGTTGCCCGCCAGACTGATTGTGGTCAATGAGATCCAAGCGTCCACCGTTTCCCGGGACACATTGCTCAACTTGTTGGAGTCCAGGCTGAGGGTATGCAGGTTGGGCAACCGTTGGTAAACATCGGCCTCCAGCACCTGCAGCTCGTTGCCGGAGAGATCCAGCTTCTGCAGCGACGTCCATGTCCAGGTAAGGCCCTGGCTCATGGAACGGATGCGATTCCATTGCAGGTAGAGTGCTCGCAAGTTTGAGAACCGAGGGAAGTTCGAGAAGTTGATCTTGGAGAACTGGTTGTGCTCCAGGTGCAGCTCGGTGAGCCTCAGCAGCCCATAGAAGGCGTTGCGGCCGATGCTCCTCAGCCGGTTGTAGCCCAGGTCCAGGAACTCAAGGTTGCGGCAGTCCTGAAAGAGGCGCACGGGGAGGGTCTTCAGTGAGTTGGAGCGCAGGTGCAGGCTAAGCAGCTTGCGTAGCCCCTGGAACTGGCCTGGCTGCAGCTCCTGCAGCTTGTTGTAGGACAGATCCAGGTTGCGCAGGTTGGGCACGGCCTGGAAGGTGTTGTTTGGCAGATGTGTGATCTTGTTGGAGCTCAGGATGAGTTCCTTGAGGCGCCGCACGCCCTGGAAGGCGCGGCCGTCCACGGCGCTGATGTAGTTGTGGTCCAGGTACAGCCAGATGAGCTGATTGAGGCCGCTGAAGTGGGCAGTGCGCAGGGCTGCCAGGCTGTTGTAGCGCAGCGACAGGCCCTGGCAGCCGCCGGACAGGCCGCGGGGCGCATCGCGGAAGCCGCCCGACTCGCAGTACACAATCTTACCATCACAGCGGCAGCTTCGGGGGCACGGCCGCTCGGCCACGCCCACCGCCAGCCAGGCCTGCACCAGCAGGGGGGCCAAGAGCCAGCGGGCTCGCCCAGGGGGGCCTGTGAACACAAGGAGGATGCCATTTAGCTCCAGATCAGGTGCCACGAATCGCCCACACCCTTCCGCTCTCTGCCTCCCCTTTACATCCGGATCCTCCCGAATTAGCCGCCTCAGCAATTCAGGAGATGCGGTTCACGAATACAAATCCAAAGGTGTTGCAATTTTCCGCTTCACGCCGACACGTTTGAGGCTTTAGTGTGACTCACCAGCCCGGCGAGGCTCCACAGAGAGAAACGCAGCCTACGGTATATGCACGCGCAAACTCCAACAACACTTCATTGTATTTCAGTGACACACCTGTATGATGCCACTTGCTTGTTGTTAAACAGAGCAGGTTTTTTTTCAGATCTGTATCTGGTGATGGCATGTGATGGGCACCACTACAACATGACCAGGACTGTGACTCTGACCATGGTTCTAAATGCGACTCTGACCATGACGTATTAAACTGTAACTGTTTTTGTCTCTCCAGCCGGATTTCTCTGGAAGATGGTAGCTGACAGCCTGTGTTGATACATGCCCTTTATCACCTTCATCTCTGATATGTGACCTTTGACTCCTGGGACCTTTCCTCCATATCACGTGACATTTTGACCCCTACACCATTCCTCTTCCTATATGTCCTCTAGAATGGCTCCTTCCCCTCCTTGGCAATAATTAAAGCTGAAGCCCTTAATTATCACCTGATAATTGTTCTGAGGTGTAAGTAAAGCTGCATCCAGCACCCTGCTGGGGTCGGGATGTCTTAAGATGGACCTCAGAGCAGCAAGATTGTGTGTCATTGGTGCCATGATTCACCAGTAATAAAGCTGGGGGTGCGAGAGGGTGCAGCTTAAACCATGGTGATGATTCTCAGCAGGAGCTGGGACCTGACATCACTGCACACCAGCCCCCGGACTCATGCAGCACTGACTGATATTCAGGATATTTCGGGTTAAGGACACAGTGCCCAGTGGAGTTTTCACTGATCTTCCACTTTTAAACCACTGCACTACATGCTGGTCTGTGAAAACAGGGAGAAAGGCTAGGGTTACAGTTAGGTGGACATGGGGGCTAGAAGGTGAAGAGCACCATGCAGACTGAGAGTGACTGTTAGGAAATGCTGGCAAACCTTCTCAGCCTCATCTGTTGTTGTAAACGTGATGCAGAAATCACTCACATTCACTGACTCTGACTGACCATCCAGCCACCCACCTGTGGGGCAGGAAAACCAAACAATAACATCCAGCTGACGGAAAGTGGCAAGTGGAGATTTCATCTACGACAGAGAACCCTACAGACCGTCACTTAATACCACCGCATCTTACAACTAGATCACAAACCAAAAAATGGGAAAATCGGAGGAGAGGTAAAGGGGAGGAGAACAAATGTAGAACACAGCCACCACACGGAGAGTACAGCCACCACACGGAGAGTAAAGCCACCACATGGAGAGTAAAGCCACCACATGGAGAGTAAAGCCACCACACGGAGAGTACAGTCACCACATGGAGAGTACAGCCACCACACGGAGAGTACAGTCACCACACGGAGAGTACAGCCACCACACGGAGAGTACAACCGCTGCTGTGACAGTACAGCCACCACACAGAGAGTACAGCCGCTGCTGTGACAGTACAGCCACTACACGGATAGTACAGCCACTGCTGTGACAGTACAGCCACCACATGGAGAGTACAGCCGCTGCTGTGACAGTACAGCCACCACATGGAGAGTACAGCCACTGCTGTGACAGTACAGCCACCACACGGATAGTACAGCCGCTGCTGTGACAGTAGAGTCACCACACGGAGAGTACAGCCGCTGCTGTGACAGTACAGTCACCACACGGAGAGTACAGCCACCACACAGAGAGTACAGTCACCACACGGAGAGTACAGCCGCTGCTGTGACAGTACAGTCACCACACGGATAGTACAGCCGCTGCTGTGACAGTAGAGTCACCACACGGAGAGTACAGCCACCACACAGAGAGTACAACCGCTGCTGTGACAGTACAGCCACCACACAGAGAGTACAGCCACCACACGGAGAGTACAGCCGCTGCTGTGACAGTACAGCCACTACACGGATAGTACAGCCACTGCTGTGACAGTACAGCCACCACACGGAGAGTACAGCCACTGCTGTGACAGTACAGCCACCACACGGAGAGTACAGTCACCACACGGAGAGTACAGCCACTGCTGTGACAGTACAGTCACCACACGGAGAGTACAGCCACTGCTGTGACAGTACAGTCACCACACGGATAGTACAGCCACTGCTGAGACAGTATAGTCACCACACGGGGGAAAACTTTACTTCTCATAATTTGCTTCTTGTGAGACAAAACTGTGATTCTCATGTTAGACCCAGTTTAGTTTCTGTTTTGTCTGATTTGTTTCTCCTAAAATTCAATAGGAGAAATACAGTAGACGTAGGTGAGCCAGAGGACAGGAGTAATATTGACAAATAGAAAATCTTGCCAGACTTGACTCGGTCTCATTAATGGAGCCAAAAGATCCACAGCACTAGAGTGGGGGCAGAGACTCAAACCCTGGTCTCTAGAGGTGTGAGGCAACAGTGCTAACCATGGCACCAGACTGCAGAGCTCGGGTCTTCATCCATGACAGGGCATGATACACAGGGTCAAAGCACGTCAGCAAAAATGGCCAAATATGGCTATGAATTTGAGGATAAAGAGAAAACAAACTGCTGTGGTTGCAGCAGTAAACAGCAGTTGAAGCAGTATTGAAGGAGCTGAATCAGTAATTGAACATTTTAAAGCAGTAAAGAAAGAGCATTTATTCTCGCTGCAGAAGCCAGACCTTTGACATTGGCCTTGGTGAGCAGCTCAGCACAAACCTCCACAAACAGGACAGAGCTGCCAGCGTTGCTCAGCTGGCTGTCCTCAGATATTCAGACACGTCTGCACACGCATTTACATGTATGTAAGAGTTTTATTGCCTTGGAAAGAGTCTGCAGGGTTGCAAACTGCCCCAACGCTTTTGATGTAGCTAATTTTAGGTTTACAGTGGAATAATATTGATTGCCATAAGATTTCTGGTGTGAGTGTGAGAGTCAGAAAGTGTGTCAGGCCAGATGCGTGAGAGTTGGCAAAACTGATGGAACTGATTTCATTATTTTCTGATCGTATGGGTGCCAACTTCATGTGGGTATTTGAATTTGACTGCGATGAGAATAGTTTGAGCTCATAACCAGTGCGCTCTAATTTCTCCACCATAGATCAAAATGAGATGTAAAAGTTGAGACAATTTGAGAACTATTTTAGAGCACAATGAGATCTCTTTTAAAACTGAAAGGGAGGCTGAAATGAGATTTTGTGTCTTTTTGCTGTTGAGAAAAAAGAGATACAAGAAATAAGCAATAATAGACACAGTTAACTGAACTGTTAGCTTTGATAAATGCTAATCCGCTAACTCCAAAGTTTAATTCAACAACGCTAAACTGATAAAGCACTATAAAATTTAGCAGAAGCTAAACATAACTGCTAACTGTCAGCTTTCATTATATGAATTTAGCTTCGGTTTGGTTTTGGGCTCAGACTTAAAAACATACATAGAACGTTGAAATTCTATCTTGTTTAGCAATTTAGTTCCGCAGCCTGGAGTGAGTACCTTGGAATTCTTAGGACTCTGTAGAATTTCCGGAATAAATTTTCTTTCAGTGATATTCCATTTGCGAGATAGAAGCGTTTTTGTCAGATGAGTCAACTGGCTCATACTGATTATTTTGCCCACAGTGAAACCGCTTGAGGACTACAAATATGGCACCATTTATTGGTCTGTCAAACAGAACCCGGAAAATAATCAGCTAACAAAGTTACCTTTGCTAATTAGCAGTTAGTGGATTGGCGGTACCATGCTTACCACTGGAAATAAGCCATACTCTCATTTTGGTTTTGCACAGATCCTATAGTTACCTAGGAGAATTAAACAAAACAGTTTTGAGATCTCATTTCTAATTTTATTTCACCCTGGACTGCAGAGTGCAGACAGTACCGCTTTAAGAGTAAAGCTGCCCCACAGAGGGTACTACCACTGCACAGAGTACAACCGCTACAAAAAAGTACAGCCACTGCACAAGGAGTACAGCCATCACACAGAGGGTACAGCCGTTGCATGGAGAGTACAGCTGCCCCACAGAGGGTACTACCACCGCCCAAAGAATACAGTTTCTGCGCGAAGAGCTGCTAAATAGATAGTACAGTCGTTCCTTGGAAAGTACAGCCACTGCACAGAGTACAGCTGCTCGAGGAAGAGTACTGCCACTGTTCAGAGTGTACATCCACCACATGGAAAGTACAGCTCCCCCACGCAGATTACGGCCATTGTTCAGAGAGTACAGCCACCACTTGTAGAGTACACCTGCTGTAAAGTGAGTATAGCCAATGCACCGAGATTACAGCCAACTCTGAGAGTGCAGCTGCCACTTTGAGAGTATAGACGCTGCTCTGGCAGTACAGCCACCACACAGAGAGTACAGTCACCACATGGAGAGTACAACAACCCTTCAGAAAGTATAGCTACTGCACAGAGAGTACAGCTGCTGTTCGGAGAGTACAGCCACCACATGGAGAGTACACCTGCTGTACAGAGAGTACAGCCAATGCACAGAGATTACAGCCAACACTGAGAGTGCAGCTGCCACTTTGAGAGTATAGATGCTACTCTGGGAGTACAGCCACCACACAGAGAATACAGCCACCACATGGAGAGTACAGCCACCACACGGAGAGTACAGCCACCACACGGAGAGTACAGCCGCCACACGGAGAATACAGCCGCCACACGGAGAGTACATCCACCACACGGAGAGTACAGCCACTGCTGTGACAGTACAGCCACCACACGGAGAGTACAGCCACCACACAGACAGTATAGCCACTGCTGTGACAG
>JABJVO010000115.1:31338701-31352837 GCA_026770805.1 Boulengeromyrus knoepffleri
CCACACCCGCATGATCACATCCACACTATCCTGTGATAAAAGCCACACCCGCATAATCACATCCACACTATCATGTGATAAAAGCCACACCCGCATAATCACATCCACACTATCCTGTGATAATTTAGCTACACTCGCATGATCACATCCACACTATCATGTGATAAAAGCTACACTCGCATGATCACATCCACACTATTCTGTGATGACATGCACACCTGCATAATCACATCCACACTATCCTGTGGTGACAGTCACATCCACCTGATCACATCCACACTATCCTGTGATGACAGGCACACCCGCATAATCACATCCACACTAACCTCTGGTAAAAGCCACACCCGCATAATCACTTCCACACTATCCTGTGATAAAAGCTACACTCGCATGGTTACATCTGCACTATCCTGTGATAAAAGCTATACCCGCATGGTGACATCCACACTAATCTGTGATAAAAGCTGCACCTGCATGATCACATCCACACTGTCCTGTGATGAAAGGCACAACCGCATAATCACATCCACGCTATCCTGTGATAAAAGCCACACCCGTTTGATCACATCCACACTAACCTGTGACATGCGAGTCACGCACTCTGCATTGGTGTGACATTTACAGGTATACAGTGACTGTGACACTGCATTTCTTAAGAGGTCCTTTATTTTTGCAGTACCTGATGACCAGGCTCTACACTCTGCAGGGTTTAGGTTTTAGGCAGATGACATCCGCCAGTCTCACACATCCCCTCATGCACCCTTGCTGCCCCTTCCACCTGCCGCTCTTCTCCTTGAGGGGCTCTGCTCTGGGTCTCTTTGCTTCCTCAGTCCCCACCTCGGGATGGAGAGGGCCGCATGTTAGTCCATCAAGCGCCCCCAGCCCCAGCCCTGCCCATACCCCCTCCCTGGGGAGTAACTAGCAGGATTTTGGTCATTAACTACAAGCACCCTTTTGCCAAGGTCCCTTCACTGCAATAATCTGGCTTTCCTGTTGTGTTAAAAATCAAAGCCTGCTGACCAGTACCAGGCCAACAGGTCCAGACAAGCCCTGGTTCCATGCTGAGCAGAACAGCGCAAGCCCAGGGTTATTACTCACTTCTCCTGTGCTTTATGTAAGTGACAATTTCACAAGTGGACTTGAGTCACCTGAGCACAAACCCCAGCCACACGACCAGAACATTAGTCAGGCTCCCTGGAAGCTCACAGGGATCAGGCAACAGCATGGTGATAAGGACAGGAACAAGGGGTGGAGCTTATCCCCAGAAATATCCGGAAATATGAGGGTCACAGCTCTTTACTTTGTGACAGCTGTCATCTGGCTCATAGCGCCTGTGAAAGCAGGAAATGTTTTTTTTTTGCTTGTGAGCATCAGCTTTAGCTATTAGTTGTACTTTTTGGCCAGAATGGTGTCAGGCCTCCTTGCTGTGTACTGGGAGCTTCGGGAGCTCGGACAAAGCTCACAGGACCTGACAAGGGAAAGACAACTGGAGGAAAGCTCCGGAAGCTGCAGCCGATGTGGCAACAGAATCAGCTTCATACCCCATGTGGGTCTGCATGTCTTTTTTGCATAATTTGACATTTAGATGCATAAATCATCCGTTCTACACCCTGTGTGCTGCCATCGTGTGAAATTGTGTGACAGCTTTCGCAGTGGCAGGCATCAGGTGAGAGGACCTGCCTCCATGATCCTGACGATTTCTCAGTGAGCTCCCGGCTCGCCTCTTCAGGGGATTCAGTGGCAGGAAGCGGACTGAGCCTTTGGAATTCAGGACTGGCAGAAAAGCCCGGATTTTCTTATGGAATGCTCTCTCTGTTATTTAGCCCCAAACTGACCAACGGCTAGAAAGGGTGCTGCACATGGGCTGGCAACACAGCTGACTGTCAAGCGAGGCTGTACTCAGCCAGTCTTGAAGGCTCCAGGATGGAGCGCCAGGTGGGTTTGGGATCATGGACCCAGGTGAGAGCTGTGAGACTGCAGCCCCACAGAGGGAGAAGCAATGCTTCAGTCCCGCTGAGACTCAGAGGCATGCTGTGCCTGTCCAGGCTTAAAGCACAGCCTGTTGGCTGCTCCGTGCCCTCCAGGGAATTCCGGGTCAAACAGAGAGACTCTCACACTCAATTCCATCCTGCCCTGCAGCTGCTTAAAGGTAAACATCAAGAACCGCATCCAAGAAAGCTTCTGACACCAACTGTCAAATAACACCATTCCACAGAAAGTTGTCATAAGTGACCCGAAAACCACTGTGCTGTCATTATGCCACACCTCCTGTATTCAGCCCTGCCCTCTTCAGGGAGGTGACCAATCAGCTTGTGAGGCTATTTTCCTTCCCGTGGGCCAGAGATGCAGGGTGCCCATCCTCTCAGGGTCACATGCCCATTTACTCTGTGTCATGCCTGTTTATTTACATTTACGTTTATTTTTATTTAGTGGATTCAAATAGAATAAGACGTTATAATCATGAAACTGTCGAGGAGCCGACTAGGCATAAGTGCAGCTAGGCTGAGCTTCCAGTGAATGCCCAGGTACAAGTGTAAGCAGTATAGGAGCAGGAGCTACATAACATCTACCAAAGAAAGAAAGAACATAAGACGAACAATTCAAATCGTTAGAAAGTGCTACACTAAAAGCATTCAGGCAAATGGAGTGGTACCCATGTGTTCCTGGAACCGCTGTTGTGAAGTATGTTGAAGGAAGTGGGAATCTGATGACTGGATGTGGTTCAGCAGCTCGCTTCCTGTCTCCGTCAGGTCTTTCTCTGTCTGCACATGAAGACATACTGAGCGCTACATGCTGCTTTATCAGTACATGTGTAGCTGGTTCGGCGCATTGTGCATAGTGCGCTTCACCGTGTCATACGCTATGGAACGATCAGTGAGGATTCCAGTGCTCTCATTGCACACGGTGATGAAAACACGGGGATTCAGCTTGATGCCAGACCTCAGAGCCGTGACTTTCATCTCAAATCTGATTACACATCAGAGAATTTTCTCCGCCTGCACAACAGGAGCATAGCAGAGGGTGTAGCAACAGTGTAGCAGAGGAGTTTTAGCAGAGGAGCATAGCGGGAGTGTAGCAGGAGCATAGAGGAGCATAGCTAGAAGAAATGGAGCATAGCAGAGAAGCTTTGCAGTAGCAGGGGAGAGTATCAGGATTGTAGCAGGGGAGCATAGCAGGAGTGCAACAGAGGAGCATATCAGGAGTGTAACAAAGGAGCATACAAGAAGATAGCACAGGAGCATAGCAGGAGTGTAACAGATGAGCATAGCAGGAGTGTAACAGAGGAGCATATCAGGAGTGTAACAGAGGAGCATAGCAGGAGTGTAACAAAGGAGCATACAAGAAGATAGCACAGGAGCATAGCAGGAGTGTAACAGATGAGCATAGCAGGAGTGTAACAGAGGAGCATAGCAGGAGTGTAGCAGAGGAGCATATCAGGAGTGTAGCAGAGGAACATAGCAGCAGTGTAACAGAGGAGCATAGCAGGAGTGTAGCAGAGGACCATTTCAGGAGTGTAGCAGAGGAACATAGCAGGAGTGTAACAGAGGAGCATAGCAGGAGTGTAACAGAGGAGCATATCAGGAGTATAGCACAGGTGCATATCAGGAGTGTAGCAGAGTAGCATATCAGGAGTGTAACAGAGGAGGATAGCAGGAGTATAACAGAGGAGCATTTCAGGAATGTAACAGAGGAGCATTTCAGGAGTGTAGCAGAGGAGCATAGCAGGAGTGTAACAGAGGGGCATATCAGGAGTGTAGCAGGAAGAGGACAGACCAGGTAAGTTTTCAGACGACAAAGACACACCCAATAAAGCATCTTCTTACACGTTAAGTCTAGAAACTTTCTCATGTTGTGCTACATGTGAGAGATGCAGTTATTGCTCTTTTTGAAGCACTACATGCTGCCGGGTCACCTACATCTGTGGGATCCCGCCTCAAGCGGACAAAGTTATTACACGTTATTAAATTTACTGGTGTGACACATGTTAATGCTCAAGGAGGAGGCCAAACTATACCCCTCCCGGCAGGTAGCACTTAGGAGGCGTCGTAGCTGCCCTGACAGCCGCTTTGCGGTGCCCGCTGCCTGTGGCGGCTTTGACTCATGTGCTTGCGGGCGGTAAGCGGCACATGGGTAACAGCGAATAACACGGGCTCACTTTGGGTGCGGGGAGGTAGTTTATCCCGTCAGAATCTGCCTCTTTATTTCTGAAATCTGCAGAGGTCAGTGTGAGGCCATGCAGGGGCTGCTCACTGCCAGCAAAGCAAAGCTGCACCCCCCAGAGCCCCAGAGGTGATCTCAGCAGTGTGCTCCAGAGCGACAGAGAGGAGTCGCCCGATGCTGCGCAGCAGGCCTGCAGGCGGAGAAGAAGCCCGACGGCAGCCTAAAGGATGACCTGATGATGTGGAGCAGATCAGATGAAATGCCGGAAACTTCAGCCCCCAAAATCTACCTCCTTTCCTCCTCAGTGATACAAGCAGGATGTGATTGTCTTTACCTGGTCATCAAAAGTTTGACTGTGTGGCCAGCGAGGAGGCAGAGGGGGAAATGGGCAGGGATGCATTTCTGTTTCTCAGAAAAGTGCCCTTTCTGTGAAGTCGAGCCCACGACATGGATCTCAGCCAACAGCTGCCGAAGTGTAGGAGATACGTCAAGGAGAACAGCCAGAAAGGTACAGTCAGGAGATGCATAAATCCAGCAGCACTGGGCTTCTCAGAACAAACCTCATCTCAGAGCTGCCAGCAGAGGCAATCACTCACACTGGTAACATCTGAACATACCATCACAGGCGAGAGAGGGCGGCCACAGCAGGGGAAGGGGGGGGGGGGGGGCGTGGGCACACTGAGAGCCACCCCTGACAGCTCACCTCCCACCTGCTTCTGTGGCACCTCCTCAAGCTGACAGAGGCACCTCTGGGCCTTTACAGGAAGTGACATCGGGGAACATTGTAAAGGAGCATGATGGACGGAGGCAGGGAAGATGTGCAGATTTGTTTACCATTTGCCTATTTGGTTGATTTGTTTTTTTTAACTGGAAGTATTACTGAACAAACAGTGGACAGACTGGGGGTTTGGGAGGTGCCTCTTACATTTACACGCACAGCTGCCTCTTACATTTACACACAAATCTGCCTCTTACATTTACATGCACAACTGCCTCTTACATTTACACACAAATCTGCCTCTTACATTTACACACAATGCTGTCTCTTACATTTACACGCACAGCTGCCTCTTACATTTACACACAAATCTGCCTCTTACATTTACACACAAATCTCTTACGTTTACACACAAATCTGCCTCTTACATTTACACACAATGCTGTCTCTTACATTTACACGCACAGCTGCCTCTTACATTTACACACAAATCTGCCTCTTACTTTTACACACAAATCTCTTACGTTTACACACAAATCTGCTTCTTACATTTACACACACAGCTGCCGCTTATGTTTACAGACACAGTTCAATTCAATTCAATTTTATTTATATAGCGTTTTTAACAACAGTCATTCTCACACAGCTGCCTCTTACATTTACACATAAAGCTGTTTCTTACATTTACATAGAATGCTGTCTCTTACATTTATGCACACAGCTGCCTTTTACGTATACACACATAGCAGTCTCTAACATTTACACACACACAGACCAGACCCATGTTTATACACACAGCTACCTCTTCCTCACTCAGGGCAGTCTTCCTAACACTCAGGGATCTTCCTTACTCCAGGCTGTCTTCCTAACACTCAGGGATATTCTTCACTCAGGGCTGTCTTCCTAACACTCAGGGATCTTCCTTACTCCAGGCTGTCTTCCTAACACTCAGGGATCTTCCTTACTCCAGGCTGTCTTCCTAACACTCAGGGATCTTCCTTACTCCAGGCTTTCTTTCTAACACTCAGGGATCTTCCTTACTCCAGGCTGTCTTTCTAACACTCAGGACTCTTCCTTACTCCAGGCTGTCTTCCTAACACCACACTGTTTTCCTCACTCTCCTGTGTGTGCTTCTTAAAGTGGTCTCTTTCCTTGCTGTCTCTTGTTCCATCTCCAGCTATAATGGAATGGACACTGAGACAAGTCAGTTATCTTTGCAAATTGCTGTTGCATCGCAGAAGTGTTTACCTCTTAAATCTTTCATTTATTTACCTACTTTCATTGCAGGAAGAAAAGACGAATGAGGGAACAACGCTTTGTCTCCTGGAAGTTGTCTGTGTTTGCTGATAAGACTCTCCTGGCTTTGCAGCTGACTACTCCGCTGTGTTGCAAGCTGTTGCATTTTGTGTCCATGCTAAAGACAAATTGTCAGATGACATCGGCTTGGAAACAAAACGCAGCACGTACAGCCTGAGTTTCCACGTGGGGCCAGCTGTTGTACCCTAGAACAAAGGGCTTTGCATAGAATAGTGCAGTTAAATATCCATCAGTATAAATTACAAGTCTATGTAGATTTGATGCCATAGCAATCGACTCATGACAATAAAAAATATTTTCATTTTTCACTTTCTCTGCCAGGAATAGATACTATAACCTTCTGTGCTGAGAATGGCCCCTATGACCTTCTAACTCCAACAAAGCCAGCAGTCTCTGCACATGCAGATGGTGGATTCGACTCGCCTACATCAAAAGCACGCAGTGTGGGGAAGGAATGAAACAGAGGCTTTTCCTCTGTGTACCTCATCCTCCTACAAGTCAGCGTGAGATAAGGACCCCCCTTTTCAGCACGCTTCTGGAGAGGGGGCATTTTCTATGTGCCTTGTTAACCTGGCCCCTGGATTTAATCCGAACTGTTTGTGACCTTCGGAGCACGTCTTTCCAAAGCCGGCTGTTAATGGATTTCTGAATTAACATCCTTTAAATGCAGCGATCCTCGGAACGGCGTCAAACTGCATCCCTCCTGAGATGTGTGTTTGCTGACTCATGCCATACACTCCCTTATTGTTCAGGTCAATAACTTTTGGGTTTTTCCACATTTTCCAATGATAAAATTCATCTGAAAATTGAAAATTTATTCCCTTGTGTATAGCTTATGTTTGTGTAGTGTTCTGCGAGAAATGACTTTATTTTAACAGAAAAGATAATTAAGTCATAATTAGTACAGTTTTGGGCACGACACAGAGTTCTTGGTCGGCAGCGTGGGTACCCGACATTCTGCACCAAGCACGACACAGAGTTCTTGGTCGGCAGCGTGGGTACCCGACATTCTGCACCATGCACGACACTGAGTTCTTGCTCGGCAGCGTGGGTACCCGACATTCTGCACCATGCACGACACAGAGTTCTTGCTCGGCAGCGTGGGTACCCGACATTCTGCACCAAGCACGACACTGAGTTCTTGCTCGGCAGCGTGGGTACCCGACATTCTGCACCATGCACGACACAGAGTTCTTGGTCGGCAGCGTGGGTACCCGACATTCTGCACCATGCACGACACGGAGTTCTTGCTCGGCAGCGTGGGTACCCGACATTCTGCACCATGCACGACAGTGAGTTCTTGGTCGGCAGCGTGGGTACCCGACATTCTGCACCATGCACGACACAGAGGTCTTGGTCGGCAGTGTGGGTACCCGACATTCTGCACCATGCACGACACTGAGTTCTTGCTCGGCAGCGTGGGTACCCGACATTCTGCACCATGCACGACACAGAGGTCTTGGTCGGCAGCGTGATCCTCCAGCACTGACACATGCAGAACTCACCCCATACTGCCTGAGTTTGTGAATGATCCCCCTGCTTTATTTCAATGTGAACACAATCGGATCCTTGTTCTGTGTTCGGGTTCATCAGAACCTCTGACCTCCTTTGTCTTACTGGGGTGAGATAATAACTTATTTTTTATTTAATGAGTGGGAAATAGTGTATGCCATCTGCTGTTTGCTGTGGTATTCATATTTACTAGTATAATATTTACAATGCTAATTAATAACTGACAAGGCACTGATATAATGCCTCTGTGATGTAAACATGCATTTATGATGTGTTTACAGGAATCATGCAGGGATTACCTCTCTGAGTCACCCTGCTGTATCACTCTCCATAGTAACAAAACACCCTGCCACCTCACTCTCCACATTGATATAGCACCCTGCCATGTCATTCTCCACAGCGACAGGGCACCCTGCAGTCTCACTCTCCACAGTGACAGGGCACCCTGCAGTCTCACTCTCCACAGTGACAGAACACCCTGCCGTCTCACTCGCCAAATCTCACCTGTAACAGTGCACCTTACCATTTCACTCTCTACAGTGACAGAGCACCCATCTCACTCTTAACAGTGAAGGAGCACCCTGCTGTGTCACTGATGTCCTTGGAGGGGGGGGGGACCTTTTATGCTAGTAAAGCAAGCTGATCAGAGTCCTTGGTCCTTTTAAAAAGCTTCATGGTTACCATAGCAATTAGTTCCCATTTGCTGTCATCATTTTTTCATTGTAAAGGATATTTGTTACCTCAGGTGTCTGTGAAGTCACCTAGAGAGGGTGTGGAAGGGTGCATTGGTGTCCTGTGGCCTGGGACTGACTCTTTGGGCATGATTAACATCAGAGAGCTGTCTTCCATATTTAATCACACTCATCCTGATTTAGCATAACAGAGATTTATGACTCAGCAGGAATATATATGAATAAGCCGTAATATCGCCCCCTGGCAGCTCGGGCCTGATACGGTCCTAGAGTTCAGTGTACACCCCCTCCCCCTCATAAGCAATCTGTAACGTGAATGGGATGTGGATTGCAGGGTGAAAAGGCTCCAGATTCATTTTGCTCTCAGTTGATACCGTCAGAGTTTCTGCATACGCAGGCATATACAGGACTGCAGATGCTCAGCACAGGCGTGAGAGGGGATCAGCCGCGCGTTCAGCATAGGCATGAGAGGGGCACCACTCCGCGCTCAGCACAGGCATGAGAGAGGCACAGCCACATGCTCAGCACAGGCGTGAGGGAGGCACAGCCACACGCTCAGCACAGGTGTGAGAGAGGCACAGCCACACGCTCAGCACAGGTGTGAGAGAGGCACAGCCACACGCTCAGCACAGGCATGAGAGAGGCACAGCCACACGCTCAGCACAGGTGTGAGAGAGGCACAGCCACACGCTCAGCACGGGCGTGAGAGAGGCACAGCCACACGCTCAGCACAGGCGTGAGAGGGGCACAGCCACACGCTCAGTCAGACTCACAGAGACGCCCACATGGTCTTGTCTTCCAGCTACATTTACGCCTCTGACAGAGGGCTGTCCTCTCCAGCCTGCCCCCCCATTCTTCTTATGCTTTCTTTTATGTCACTGCCCCTGGCACCTGATCCTAGCCCCCTGCCCTTGTCTCTGGCTCCCGGCCAGCGCAGCCCTGCTGATTCTGGGTGCCTGTTCTTCATTTTGGGACCTTGCAGATGGATGGTGGTGATGGAAAGCCTGTGGTGGGGGGGGGGGGGGGGCCCCCTAGGTCCGACATGCTTACTGATCTGTGCTCTGTGGGTCTGAGGGCCAGACAGACTGCAATGTCTTCTCACATAATGCATCTCACTCTCACGTGCTGCATCTCACTCTCACATGCTGCATCTCACTCTTGCATGCAGCATATCACTCTCGCATGCTACATCTCAGTCACACACACTGCATCTCACTCTCACATGCTACATGTCACTCTCGCATGCTGCATCTCACTCTGGCATACTGCATCTCACTCTTACATGCAGCATATTACTCTTGTATGCTGCATCTCACTCTCAAATGCTACATGTCATTCTCACATGCTACATGTCACTCTAGCATGCTGCATGTCACTCTAGCATGCTGCATCTCACTCTAGCATGCCGCAACTCACTCTTGCATGCAGCACATCACTCTTGCATGCTACATCTCAGTCACACACGCTGCATCTCACTCTCACATGCTACATGTCACTCTCACATGCAGCATCTCACTCTCACATGCTACATGTCACTCTCGCATGCTGCATCTCACTCTGGCATACTGCATCTCACTCTTACATGCAGCATCTCACTCCTGTATGCTGCATCTCACTCTCAAATGCTACATGTCACTCTCACATGCGGCATCTCACTTTCACATTCCCTCTCACTCTTTCCAGATTCTCTCTAACCCTAACCGCCTCTTTCTCTATAGGTGCAGCAATGATATTACAGTTTTTCTCAGTTGCTTTACCACAGTGGTGGAAACAGTAACCGCATTCTCTTAACAATCAGCAAAACCTGTGAAACTATAATGTGTTTGGCGAAACTCTTCATTTTCACTGCTAAACTCAATAGTGAAATAAGAACAATATAAACATGTTGCACAGCTGCATAATCCGCTCAAACAGTTACACAAAGTATTACAACAGTAACACATCCAAGCATTAACTGGATATTCACAAGCAAAATACTAACCACACATCTGTGGCAGGGTTTATAGCACAATGCATGCTTCTTATATTTGTTGTAATCCACAATAAACATATCTGACTAAACAGATCATCCAACAAAGTGAAATGCAAAAAAAGCAAATGTGTATATTCACTAAAATAAAATTACAATTAAATTACATCATACAGGGGAAGTCAAATTCAAACTTGACCATGAGAAAAAACTGATGCATTTACATATAAGACATATTTAAGGTGCAATAAAATAGAAATTGCCCTTTTCTTGAGAATCAGAATTAAAATCTACTGCTCTGCCTAATCGATCTTCTCCTGGATATTAGGCCACATGTTTTTGTCAGTGTCACACAGAATATTTTCCTTGCAAAGCAGCATGATAGATGCCTTCGGGCATGCCTGATACCGCCCTGATTCCGCCCTGGCAGTTGGATGCTGTGATTGCCCAACGAGCCTCAGTCATAATGGCACCATCCGGTTATAAGGACAGCGGTCATAGACCTTTCACCTCCAGGCAGAACAAAACATTGTGCATATGAATACTTAATGTGGGCCCTTGACCCGGTAAAGCTTATCTAGGCATGTTTACAGAGTTATATGGAGCAGCTGTTGGGATACATGCTACATGGCCTTTGTTTGATATGGCTGCACATGGTGATGTTTTACCTTCTTTGCCCTGGTATCTGTACTGTTGCTCTATGGCCTATAAAAATCCATACATGGTTCCTGGTCTTGGTCAGACTGAAACCAGCTTCATCCACATCGAGAAATTTGTGTGGTATAGCACTGGACTCCAGTTCCATGGTCCTTTGCAATCACCAAAGACAGGACAAAGTGAAAGACATGAAAGAACCAATGAAAAGGTGTAGAGAACAACTATATGGAGTAGAACATGCAGTGAATGTATAACAATGTCACGTTACCTGAACGCTCACTGTTCACGTTACCTGAACGCTCACTCTTCACGTTACCTGAACGCTCACTGTTCACGTTATTGCTCACTGTTCACGTTATCGCTCACTGTTCACGTTACCTGAACGCTCACTGTTCACGTTATTGCTCACTGTTCACGTTATCGCTCACTGTTCCTATCAATGGACACTCTATGGATTTGCTTCATGCTGATATTATGGTATTTCAAAACTCTGATCAATGGTCTGCAATTATTGTTGTCTGTATTTCCCTCAAATATATGTTGTAGTTCTTCACAGGGGTGCAGATGGTGGGGGGATGGAGGGGATCATCAATTATATAAAGACCCTAATGCACCCCCACCCAAACTTTTAAGGGGGAAAAAACCCAAAACTTTGTTAAGTAGCTTCCCTAAATAGGATTGGATACCTAGATGTTCAAACTCATCAAACTGTGTCGATCATCGCAAACTACTGCAGCAACCGTGTGGCTGTTGCAGGTTCCACACGCTCCTGTTCCAATGTCTCTGTCTGCAGGTAAACAGAGCAAAGTGCCTGCATTCCTATTAGCCTACACATTACCTTAAAAATCTTCCATGTCCATGATGATGTGCCGATTTAACAATGGATAAATAACTCAAACCAGATGTCACTTTTCTAAGGCATTGCATTCTAAAACATATCGCATATACCTGCCACATTCGTGCTGAGTTTGTACATTTGGTTTGTGTTCCGTTGTTGTGGGTTTGAGAACTATGCTGCCTGAGTTGTGCCTGGTGTGGTTTTGGTGACAGGGACCAAAGTGGGATGCGATACTGGAAAAAAATGCCACAGCCTTCTTTCAAATATCAAGCAAGCAATACAATTAAACTATATAACCTATACCAAGCCTATGCTGAATACAATTGTCAATATAATTGATATCATATCTCACGTGGTCCAATTAATATTACTGTAACAAAGCTAATTACTTCATTTAAGTTTGACCTAATGTGAAATTATGCATGTTATTTAGGTTTTTTTGTCCAATATGCAATTTGTAGGTGACTGGCAACATCATACCAGACAACAAAGTACCAGCCTGTGTCATTCAAAATTTTTAGTGTATTACAGTTTTTATGAATTGCTAAAACATGAAACTGCTTTCTTGGAGCAAAAATGTCAATTTTCAAAACTCATATTATGAATCAATTGATCATGTAGTGAAACTGTAAATAGTGTTCAACTAGTTAGACACAATTGGCAGATCTGAGTCATCCTTTTTGCAAAACTCTAAACATATTTTCATTCATTAAAATACATCTTGCACTGTGGTGAACACAACCTGCACTCATTTGTCATCATTTAAACACAATGACTCAAATCTCTTCATGCATATTATTCCTAAATGTGTACAGAAACCAATGAAAGACTCAAACATAGAACATGTTGCTGGTTGAGCATGCAAGTGCCATAGGTGAGTCAAATATCGCTGTCAAGATATGGATGGGTCAGAACAGAAAATTCTTCCCCCGTTGCTAGAAAGGCGGGGACATCACCTGTGATGCAGATGAAGCCCTCTGTCCTGACATCATCACCATCTCAGCAGACCTGAAGTCATGTATTGTAAATGTCATAACACTTTTTCATTGTATTCACACATTTTTCACACTCATTTGCAAAACAGTTAACAAAGAGCAATTAGCCCAAACTCCATTGTTTTAACTCTGGTGACCAAACAGAAACCATCTATATCCAGCTATTAGAAACTACCTAGATCAGTATGAAATCACTACAGCACCTGTTTGACACTCCTTCACACAAACCTGCAATCAGGAATCAGTCTGTACACCTATAAGTCAAGGTGTATATTAAGGTTAGATAAGGCATGTAAGAAGATTTTTCCATGGGTGCAAGAGAGGATATTGAATGTGATGTGGATGAAGCCGTGTGGCCCATCGTCAAGACAGAAGAGACTGAGTATCAATAGAGTCTATTTCTTATACTGTAATAGATTTTTATACTTTACTGTAATAGATTTTATTTTCTTACAGCTTTCATGCAATTTCCTCATCAGAAACACCATTCTCACCACTCTAAATGCAGTTCTCAAAACAGTTCATGCATTTCTCCTAACATTAATCACCAGAAGCTACTAAAACAATCAAAAGCTTGTGCACGTGAGTCAGAACATACATCAGTCAATCACTTCATCACTGTGACAAATGAATAAAACACTTTTACCAGTGCATCAAGACTTAGTAAATGTTTTAATCTTTTAATTAAATTCTTACTAAAATCTAATGTAGAGAAAAAAACAGAATAAAATGTAATGTGAAACATTTGTAAATTTACAGATAATTACTGCGACCGAGCAACCATAGAACCAAGTAACAGAAAATATACACAAAAATATGGAATTTAACATTGTACATTTACTGTAGTACATTATGTTTCAGTACGTAGTACATTTATACAGTTATGTATAGATGGATAAACCTGCATCAAATTACTGTCTTATATACCCCCTGGTTAAAAGCAGGGGGGACACAGATGTGCTGTGAAATCCCTCAAGGGGCATCCAGTCTCTCTTCCCTGTTAGGCCACATCATTGTGTCTACAGCACACATGATATTTTCTCTTTCGGCATGCCGCACCCAGGCCCGAGAAGCCTCAGGTGTGATGTCCCCACAGTCAGCATCCATTGCCTCCAGTAATGACATTTGATCATGGGGCCTGCAATCATACACCTTCCACCTCCAAGCAGAGAAGAATTCCTCAGTAGGGTTGAGGAATGGTGAATAAGGCGGCAGGAACACGATCATCATTTGTTGGTGGGTTTCAAACCATCCCCTCACATGGTTTGGATGGTCCC
>JABJVO010000115.1:31389758-31402346 GCA_026770805.1 Boulengeromyrus knoepffleri
GCTGGGACTGTAACTGTGTGACCCTGCGCGGCTCTGTGCCGCCGGTCACCCAGAGAGCTGGGACTGTAACTGTGTGACCCTGCGCGGCTCTGTGCCGCCGGTCACCCAGAGAGCTGGGACTGTAACTGTGTGAACCTGCGCGGCTCTGTGCCGCCGGTCACCCAGAGAGCTGGGACTGTGACCGTGTGGGACTGTGTGGGACCATGTGACCCTGTGCTGCAGGGCACCCAGACAGCCAGGACTGTGACCATGTGACCACATAGTTATGCTCTATCACAACACTGCAGTTTGTTACTGTAACATTCTGTAATGCTTTAGGGGAATTTCAGCCCTTTATGCTTCACACTATTTGACGTCTGCTGGGGTCTGGAATGGCCTCTTGGTTCACTTGTCACTGTCACACTAGCATGAGTGTCCTGCATCATTAGCAGCATGACCTCAAGTCCCTGTGTCTGCTGGAGACGTTTGAGGCTGTCAGCCAGACACATGCTGCTGCTTCTTTGTCTATTTGCCCATTTAACCACACAGTTCTGATTCACCTCAACGTTCCAACACACAGAAACATTCGTAAACACACCCAAACACAGAGGAGCACACATGAACACACAGAAACACAGAGGAGCACATGCAAACACAGGAAAACACATGGACATATCGGAACACAGGCAAACACAGAGGAAAATATGCACACAGGAAAACGCATGGACATAAAAGAACACATGCTAACACGGAGGAGCACATGCAAACACACAGGAAAACACATGGACATAGGAACACGCAAACACAGAGGAACACAAATGAACACACAGAAACACATGCAAAGACACAGAAACACTTTTGAAAACGAAAAAGAAGACAAACACAGATGGAACACAAATAAACAAGCGCTAACAAAGTGAAATGCAGAAACGCAGGCAAACATAGAGTGCTCAGGCGATGGCCCCTCTCTGGCTGTCCCTGCCTGAAGATGCACGCTGCCCTCAGCAGTCCCCTGCCTCCACACACTGAAATCTGTGCTAAAACCACTCGATGCTTCCACGTGGGGAGAAGACCCTACATCCCACTGCATCCTAACCTTCCGCGTGGCCCTTTCCGCCGCTTAGTAGGTAAACGTTTAAGTGTCTGGCAGGAAGGCCAAGGTCACTCCCCCCCCCACCCTGGAGTTCGGAAGATCTGACAGGCTTATGTAAGCGGGTGTCAGAGCGCCCCCCGCTGGGTGTGTTTCACCTGCATTCATCAGCCGCTTACGGGTGTGTTTATGTAACAGGTTGTGGGCCGCAGTGTGTGGCAGCGCAGGTCTCAGTGAGTGGGCTGCATGACACCTGCAGACACCAGCAGAATCTGAGTGTGGACAGCACTGGTACACTTGTATTTGACATGTATACTGCATTTATGGATTTATGTGTGTTACTATGATGCATGAATATAAAATCCATCCATCCGTTCATCCATCCAGTTTTCCATACCTGCTTGTCCTTATAAAATGCATTTGATGTTTACACACAATACATGTCACACACGTATATGTGTATATTGGTGTTTAATGTGTATGATGTGTATATTGCACATTTATAAGACATTTGTTTGATCTACCTACATAGTATGTGTAAGATGTGTATATCGCACATGTATTTGATATTGAATGATGCATTTATATATTATGCGTGTGATGTATCATACATGTATATGATATTTATATGATGGACTATAAGTGTATTATGTGTGTGATATGTATATCACGTGTGTATATGACATTTGTATTGATGTTTATATTCCGCATGATGATGTACATATTCCATGTGTACATGACGTGTGCAATCGTGTTTCCTATGACGTGTCAGCTGGATAACATGCATATGCCGGGTGTGTATGAGGAGTGCATGTATGTGTGACATTGCTGATGGCTCATGGGAAGCCTCTTGCCACGTCACGGCCGTGTTGTTAATGTTCCTGCACAGAAGGGGCTCTGAGTGTCCACACTTTAGAGGGATAAGTACCCCGTGAATTATAGATGGGACTTTTTGACACTCTTTAGACCAAGTATGAAAAGTAATGGCTCTAGTCAAACCAGGAAGCTCTGTAACTGATACAGTAAATTAAATCTCCTGTATGTCCTACAAGTATTCCAGTAGTGCTTTTATGATGGTAAGACATCTGCCCTGTCAATGGAGGGTATAGAATGTGTCGACCTGTCAAGCCTCGTTCATACGGGAGAATACGCAGTAATGCTAATTAAGTGATATTACCCAGTGACTCTACCTAAGTGCCATTAAACAGGCCACTTATGACCTCATTAAGTTGATTTCAGCTGCACGGACACGCTGAGATGTCCGAACACGCTCGCTCGCTTTGCGGTTAAATGCAGCACGCTGAGACGTCCGAACACGCTCGCTCGCTTTGCGGTTAAATGCAGCACGCTGAGAAGACCACAGGAAACCTTTTGATTATTCGTAAGTGTCACGCCCACGGGGGCGGGGCCCGACAGGTGCACCGCATCAACAGCCGATTAAACCCAGTTTAAAAGGTGAACACTGGCCAAGACTCCTTGCGAAGTATTGAGCCAATGTTACCGTGCCGTACCGAGCGTTTTGCCTGTCTCTTGTTTGCCCACGTCTCCCAGCCTTACCTGTCCTCCCGGTGTCTGATCCTTAACTCCTTCCCTCCTTAGACCCGCTCCCGTCCTTGACTCACCTGTCCCGCCACGTACTACGTCCCCAGCCTCGTGTCCCTCGTTCCAGTCTTTCTTCGTCGGACGGACCTCCCTGACATCGACCTCGGATTACGTACAACGACCCCGATTCCTGCGCGCCGCTTCGATACCTCAGCACCGGCTCTCCAAGTGAGAGATCCCACTCGGGTCACCTGCTCCCGCCCTTACCATCCGGGCAGAGAAGCCGGTTTCCCTCCTTTGGGCTGGACTGTTCTCCGTCATTTCCAGTCGCTCGCTTACCTCATTAAACCCCTCTGATCACTGCATTTCTGGATCTCCGTCTTCTTTCTTGCTGGAATGTGACAGAAAGTGAGGTGCAGGGTGTTTAATTCATTAATCACACATATCCTTCAGAAATGTTATAATGTAGAACAACCTTAAAAAAAGCTCAAATACTCACATATCAGTCATCTTTTATTTGTATAGCAAACAAATATTTAAATAAATGCTTATGATGACAATGATGATGATGAATATGAAGACTATGACAGTGATGACAATGACAATGATGATGATGATGAATATAAAGACTATGAAAGTGATTAGAATGATGATGAATATGAAGACTATGACAGTGATGACAATGACAATGATGATGATGATGAATATGAAGACTATGACAGTGATGACAATGACAATGATGATGATGATGAATATAAAGACTATGACAGTGATTAGAATGATGATGAATATGAAGACTATGACAGTGATGACAATGATAAGTACAGAAACAAACATGAACACACAGGATATAGCTGAGCACACAGAAGAAGTGTGATGTCACGTGATGATGATGGAGAACATTTTTGACACCAATATATGATCCACATTGAAGGTTTGCTGACATTCACGCCATTAGATAACAAGTTGAATGGCTCAAGACATCAAACTCCGGTCATTATTAAAAGCAGCATTTTTCTCTGAGTCAGCAGATGGACAGTGATATTTTCCGCCCCAAAGAATCTTGGGACCTGCTCAATCAGTACCCTGCCAGCAGAGGGTGTTGCAGAAGAAGATGCATCTTACAAGAAGTATTTTCCTTGAAGTTCATGTCAAACAAGTCCCATTTTTAAGTAAACTGATCAAAACCAATACTGCAGCACTTTGAGTCCCTAACAAACTGCAATTTTAAGCAACTGCTTCATTCATTATGGAATAAAAACACGGAGGGATGAATAATGGCAATGGTTGGCCAGAGACGAACGGATGACTCGCAGTGACAGGAACTCTGAACCGGCAGACTGATCAGAGCAGCAATGATGCTGTTTACTGACTCTGATGTCGACGTGGCTCCCTGGTGCTGCTCTGATGCCTCACTGGGAACAGGCATTTCATGTCAGAATACCTTAATGCACAGCACTCCTGTAGGGCTTGAGTTGTTAGGGAGACAGAGACAGAGGAGAGACAGAAGGGAGAGAGTGGTGGGCAGACGTGAGACGGAGGGGAGATTGAGCGGAGACAGACGGGAAGTGGTGGGGGAGCAGACAGAGAGGAGGCAATTTGGGAGGCGGAGAGGAGATGGGGAACAGGGAGGGGGGGTTGGGGAGTGCAGAGAGGAGATGGTGGGAAGGCAGACAGGAGGTAGAGGGGAGGCAGAGAGGAAGCAGAGGGGAGGTGAAAAGGAGAGAGAAGGGAGATAGAGAGGATATGAGGGAAGGGGAGGCAGAGGGGAGATGGAAGAGAGGTAGATAGGAGACGGAGTGGCAGAGGGGAGGTAGAGTGCAGATGGGGAAGCAGGTGGGAGATGGAGGTGAGGCAGTGGGAATTAAGGGGAGTCGGACTGGAGATGGGATGCAAGGGAGGCGGAGGGGAGAAAGAAAGGAGGCGGAGGGGAGAAAGAAAGGAGGCGGAGGGGGAAAAGAAAGGAGGCGGAGGGTAGCAGGGAGGCAGATGAATCACAGGATTAATTCTGTCAAATGTTGACACTCCTGCAGTCTTCAATCAGAAAAATTGAATTCTTTGCTTTGGCTCATCGAATGTGGAATCGACTCCAAGACATGAACAGATTTTAGACACATACCAGACATTTCAAAGAAATATTGATAGACAGTTGATAGTGGTAATGAAAAATGAATCTTGAAGATAGAATTAAAATTAGACCTGTGTGACTGAGGATGTAAAAAAGACACTGGAAATTTACATAGAACAAATCTAATGCAAAGATAAAACAACTGTTATGTGAAGACTCAGGGCTATAGTGTCACAGATTCACAGTGTAGTGATCTCACAATGAAGTCACTCTGTCACAGAATCATGATGTCACGGCAACACTGTCAAATGTCCACTCGCCCACTATATAGTGCACTATATAAGAAGTTGGCCATTTTATAGTGCTGTTCGAATTCTCAACTGTAAATTTCCTTTACTATGTTCACTACAAAATCAAGACAAGGCACCAAAATGTAGCGTACGAATGCTGCACCCTTCATCAGTTGACTTAGACATAACCATCATGCATTGCAGCCTGTCACGAGTGACTTCAGATATTAAGAACAGAGGATGGTAAAAATCCCTGGATGTCATTCTTGCCCAGCTCCAAATATCAATGTTACATCGGCTGTATCGGAATTCAGGGGCTGCATCCTTCTAAGGCTGCAAAAACTGAGTGTGTCACAGCAGTGCGACAAGGCTGTCTTGAAGGCTCCTTCAAATGTCGTCTAGGATTGCGTCCTTCTTTTGCTGGGTTGCGAAGAATCCACATAACCCAAGATTAATTGTGCGGACCTTTAAAGGACACAGCCTACAGAGGCTACATAGACCACGTCCTTCAAAGGACACAGCCTACAAATGTTACATAGACCACTTCCTTCAAATGACAGCCTACAAAGGCTACATAGACCACGTCCTTCAAAGGATGCAGCCTACAAAGGCTACATAGACCACGTCCTTCAAAGGATGCAGCCTACAAAGGCTACATAGACCACGTCCTTCAAAGGACACAGCCTACAAATGTTACATAGACCACTTCCTTCAAATGACTCAGCCTACAAAGGCTACATAGACCACGTCCTTCAAAGGATGCAGCCTACAAAGGCTACATAGACTACGTCCTTCAAAGGATGCAGCCTACAAAGGCTACATAGATCACGTCCTTCAAAGGACACAGCCTACAAATGTTACATAGACCACTTCCTTCAAAGGACTCAGCCTACAAAGGCTACATAGACCACGTCCTTCAAACGATGCAGCCTACAAAGGCTACATAGGCCACGTCCTTCAAAGGACACAGCCTACAAATGTTACATAGACCACTTCCTTCAAAGGACTCAGCCTACAAAGGCTACATAGACCACGTCCTTCAAACGATGCAGCCTACAAAGGCTACATAGGCCACGTCCTTCAAAGGACACAGCCTACAAAGGCTACATAGACCACGTCCTTCAAAGGACACAGCCTACAAATGTTACATAGACCACTTCCTTCAAATGACTCAGCCTACAAAGGCTTCAAACGATGCAGCCCCAGACTTTGAGCACAGCCATCAATGGCATCCTCATCCTCACTAATCCCATGGTTCATTGTGACCCAAGTTCATTATTAAGAGGAAGGTTAACAAGACCAGTCTTTCCAAGACCACAAGTCTTGGCATTGAGAAACACCCAATGAAGTCACTCTATCACAGTCATGAGTCATGATGTCACAGCAACGCTAACATGTAACACAGACTCATGAAGTCATAATGTAGGCATAATGCCACAGAATCACAGTGTAATAATAATAATCTTTATTTATATTGCACTTTTTATACATGGAGTGCAGCTCAAAGTGCTTCACATATGGAATTAAAATAAAATCAAAGATAGAAAAGCTACCCAAGTACAGTTCAATGAAATTGTGGAAAGATGGAATTAATCTAAATAAAATAAATGAGATTAAATAAACCCCAAGCAAATAAATAAATAAATAGAATATATTAAATATAAAAGAATGAAATGGTTCTAAGATATAAAAGTATAAGCTTGTAAAAAAATTTATATGCTATTTTTATGGATATATGATCTCACAATGAAGTCACAGAGTCAGAGTCATGATGTCACAGCAACACTGTCATGTGATAAAGACTCATAGTGTCACAGATTCATGGTGTAATGGCTTCACAGCGAAGTCACTCTTTCACAGAGACACAGGAACAATCCAGATACTGTATTTTGCATACAGAAGCTTGTTGCTTTGTGTCATTTTCTGACACAGCGTCTTGTTCAGGTTCCAGATTTGACACAAAGGGTAAACCAGCCATTAAATACACAAGTAATGACCCACTGAAATATCATCTGTAGGGGTGTTAAGTTTTCTAAATAACTGAGCCTAACCAAATTGTCCGACTTCAGGGGAAACACAATTTCCAGACTGAGAAGAAGAAGGAGCCCAGTTTCCTCTTCAGGGAGCATGTAAGCATTTTTCACACTCCAGTAAGAATGTCTTATCAGGCATGTTCTCCCCCAGTTAATGTGCTTTGTTTTCAGCGATTTATTTATCATTCTACCTGAAACTCGTAGCACATTTATGCTTCAGGATCTGTCTGCGAACAAGTGTAACCCTGTGTTTCCTATAGACAAATTTGTTCAGGAGATATTCAGCAGCTGCAGAATCGTGCACAACTGATGTCAGCCCAAAGAAGTGTGGGAAAGCAGAGAATTCAGAAACTCTGTCTCCATTAAGTGGCGCTTCCTTCATTTACGCTGTGAAAGCCACGCTCATCGTCATGCTCTTCGTAACCCACTGTTTGATTTTGTGCAAATTGGAAAACATTCCTAGTTTTGTAGGTGTAGAGTTTTTGTACAAAGAGCCCACAGGTTTGGTTTCCTTACTGCTGGTTTGGTAAATGTGTGTCAGCTTTATATATTTAGAGCAGTATTTATATTTTCAGTCTGCTGAATGCTGGGTGTTCTGCTCCACTTAGTGTATGGCTGTTTTGTAATCCGTGTAAATCTAACTGTGTGTTTTTTAACCAGAAAAGAAATCTTTATGCATGCATGATACTTGGGTTTTGGTTCATCGGCTGTTTGTGGATTACAGAGCCCGCAGAGATTTGTTTTAGTGGCACGCATGGGCAGTTTGTGGCACGTACGGGGCAGAGGGCGGTTTGTGGCACATACGGGGCAGAGGGCGGTTTGTGGCACGTACGGGGCAGAGGGCGGTTTGTGGCACGTATGAGAGGTTTGTGGCACGTATGAGAGGTCTGTGGCACGTATGAGAGGTTTGTGGCACGCACAGGGCAGAGGGCAGTTTGTGGCACGTACGGGGCATAGGGTGGTATGCGGCACGAATGAGAGGTTTGTGGCACGTACGGGCGGTTTGTGGCACGTACGGGGCAGAGGGCACTTTGTGGCACGTACGGGTCATAGGGCGGTTTGTGGCACGTATGGGTCATAGGGCGGTTTGTGGCACGTACAGAACAATGGTTGTTTTTGAGCATGTTTGTCTGTACGTCTTTTCATTTGTGAGTGTTTGTCTGTACATGTATCTGTTTTTCATCATGCCTTTTACATGTATGGGCTGCTTCAGCAGGTCCTGCAGCCTGCCAGCTCTGCATGTTACTCCCTGGACTCCCGGTTCCACAGCACTGCCCAGTGCAGCTTACAGCTCCTTGCTGTTTTTCCGGTGTCGCTCCTGGGAGACGCTTTCTGTCCCCTGGAGATGGGCCTCATCCTCATTAATCGGCCAGCCAGTCTGGCTCCCTCCCCACTCTCGAGTCTCCCTCTTCCCCTCTTCCACTCTCTACATCTCTCTCTGCATCCTTCTGTGCTGCCGAGTACTTTCTGCCAACTGAGCCTTTTCTGCCGATGGCTGTTTGTGTGAAAAACGGGTATGAATCTAACTCCAACAGTCACGATAGCTGCTGTACCATGTGCAGTGTGCTCTGTGTCCAGTTTACACTGCATGTTCTGTGCTCTGTGATGTATGCTGCATGTAGCGTAGTCTCTGTGTAACATGTACAGTACTGTGAGTACTCGGTGTGCTACTGTATATAAACTGCATATTACCTGGTTTGACGACAGAGCTTGCTGCTTCTGGAGCCCAGATTTCTCAAGGGAACATCAGCTACAGATGGGTGACCCTGTTTATGGGAGTTAAACTGTTTGTGGGTTCTATTGTGTAAAAATATAGCAGGTTAGAGCAGTACAGCCATGGTGCACAGTCATCCTGTCTTCATCACCATAAAAATAAAGCAGGTTAGAGCAGTACAGCCATGGTGCACAGTCATCCTGTGTTCATCACCATAAAAATAAAGCAGGTTAGAGCAGTACAGCCATGGTGCACAGTCATCCTGTGTTCATCACCATAAAAATAAAGCAGGTTAGAGCAGTACAGCCATGGTGCACAGTCATCCTGTGTTCATCACCATGTGCCTTTGTGTTTCTGTGTGAGTCTGTGTGAGTGTGTCTATGTGTCTGAGGCATGTCTGAATGCGAGGGTCTGTGTTTGTATCTGACAACACGTTTGCCTTACAGGGATCTATCTAACAGACTCATATCAGTGAAACCTTCCCTGAAATATATTTACATACATTAAATCCCCAATAATTGTGTCACATGACCTTGTATTTTAACTCCAGAGAAAAAGGGAAAGAAATAAAACAGAAAATATGGCTGGTTACCATGGTGAAAGTATGAATATCGCTCTCCACATTAAAGTCCAGGAATCTAGTCCACCCACCCCATTAAAAAAAAGAAAGAAAGAAATGTGCTTGACGCAATTCCCAGCACAGAAATACATGTGGAGGATGAAGGTTTAATGGCTAACTGTGAAAAGCACAAATGATTAACGTAACCACATCGCGTTCACTGGCAAAAGCACAATGAAGCCGTTCGTGGTGTGTAAATCATAGATATGGTATGTTTTAGCAGATAGTGCAGTTTAATATGCTTACCCATCCCAGGCAGGAGGCCGTAATGAGCCTGAAATGTGTATTTGTTTAAATCGCCGGCCTTATTATCGGGTCCGGAATTTCTGTATTATTGAATTGATGAGAACAGCAGACCTTGAAATGAAGCCCATTTAGCAAAACGTCCTGGTGGCATTTTGGCAAATAAAACACAGGATCGTTTTAATTAACAGTCATTAAACAGAGGCCTCTGGACTGTGACGAAACACACTGCGTTTGCCGTGCTGTGAGTGCAGAATAACGAGGACATTATTCTGGGGTCTGCCTGGAAAGGAACAAAAAACATGCGAATGCTGACTGTGGCCAATTGCTCAGATCGCCCATGGCTGCTGTTTGTGAGAGGTCATCTCCTGATGTTCCTGAACTCTTCCTGTGTCTGGATCGCTCAGGTTCCTCATGGCTGCTGTTTGCAGATGATCATCTCCTGATGTTCCTGTCCTCTTCCTGTGTCTGGATCGCTCAGGTTCCTCATGGCTGCTGTTTGCAGGTGATCATCTCCTGATGTTCCTTCTGTGGTTGGACCGTGCAGGTTCCCTCAGACCCTCAGCTCCATTCTTCAATGGCTCTAGCACATCATGCCCCCCTACTTTCTGGAATTACACACAACCAGTAGATATTTTTTCAGCAGAGAGAGAACAGAGTTTTATGCTAACAGGGGTCAGCTAATTACTGCTGTAAATTCTACTGTCAAAATGAGTATCAAAGAACACTGTAATTCAGCCTTGTGAACTCTTGGGCCCCATGGCTTTTCATTATAATGAAGGCTCCTTTAATTAAGCTGTAGGGTTAGTATGGTATCCCATCCAATCAAGGGTTGCCCTTAGGTCACATGGGCAAGTGATGGATCGTTCTCTTAGGATGAACCTTCAGCACTAAGCTCTCATCTCCAGATGCTGTTATGTTCCTGATCCTTGAGGCACATGGTTGATCTGGTTCTCCTGCAGATCACAATCCTGTCCTGCTCTTAATGGGCCCGTGACAAGGATGCTCTATGAAGCCAACTGCGCAGACGGCTGATAGGGATGCTCTATGAAGCCAACTGCGCAGACGGCTGATAGGGATGCTCTATGGAGCCAACTGCGCAGACGGCTGATAGGGATGCTCTATGAAGCCAACTGCACAGACGGCCGACAGGGACGCTCTGTCTATGTCTGCAGGGTGATACCAGAAGCCAGAGTTGCAGCCTCCACCTCGCCTGCCATTGGTTAGAGGGGCTGATTGGGACCCAGACTCTGGGCCTCCACCTCGTCCCGCCCCTCATCTGCCTTTAGTCAGCAGGGCTGATTTATGCACCCTGTTGTAAGGGAAGATCCAGCAGGCATCTGTCACTTATGAAAAATGCAAAAAAAGTGGAAATGACTGAGAAAATAGCAGAGGGGTTATTCTGGGTTCCTCACACTGATAGAAGTTAAAGTCCAACAGCTGTAAGTACCTGACACCCTGGAATGATTCACATGCATGATAAAATCAAGTTGTGAGTGAGTACTTGGCTGGGGAAATCACTAACAGGTCTAAACACTGAGTGAGTGAGTGAGTGAGTGAGTGAGTACTGGGCTGGGGATATCACTAACAGGTCTAAACACTGAGTGAGTGAGTGAGTGAGTGAGTGAGGGAGTGAGTACTGGGCTGGGGATATCACTAGCAGGTTATATGACTGAGGGGAAATCACTATTGAGTGGAAGAACTGAGTATGTCAGTCCTGGAATGGGGAAATCATTAATGGGTTTAAGGACTGAGTGAGTGAGTCTTGGGTTGGTAAATCCCTAACGGACTTAAGGACTGAGTGAGAGAGTGTGTACTGGCCTCAGTTAAGTGAAAATCCAAGCAAAGGAGGAACTGGGGGATTCTGATGATTCGGCAGCCTCATTGTGCTTAATTACTTCATCAATTATATCAGAGGATAAAATGGGGACGTGTAACTTATAAGCTATTCGTTAATATGCATTTACAATGCAAATACATGAAGGTCAATACCATAAGTCATCAGAAACTCAACTTACAGCATGATGGCGTTCCCCCACTAAGGACATGGAGGGAGGTTCGCACAGGTGTGGGCACCCCCCCGGGCATCTGCACTTTCATGATATAGTAAGAGAAGAGCAGCTCAGCATGGCTGCGGGATTGGTGGGGGGGAAGGGGGTGGGGGTAGGTAGGTGATTAATGTTGCATTTCATCTCACTACAGACCTCAGGTAATGAAGAAGACCACACCCCGAGTGTTAGTGCTGTACGCTAATGTGTTTCTGTCAGGCCTGACAGGAGAGAGGTGTGTGACAGCAGCATGTACCAGCTGTGTGAGAATGTGTGACAGCACTGTGTACCAGCTGTGTGTGACAGCAATGTGTACCAGCTATGTGAGAATGTGACAGAAATGTGTCCCAGCTGTGCGTGTGTGTGTGACAGCAATGTGTACCAGCTGTGCGTGTGTGTGTGACAGCAATGTGTCCCAGCTGTGCGTGAGTGTGTGACAGCAATGTGTCCCAGCTGTGTGAGAATATGTGATAGCAATGTGTCCCAGCTGTGCGTGTGTGTGTGACAGCAATGTGTACCAGCTGTGCGTGTGACAGCAATGTGTACCAGCTGTGTGAGAATATGTGACAGCAATGTGTCCCAGCTGTGCGTGAGTGTGTGACAGCAATGTGTACCAGCTGTGTGAGAATGTGTGACAGCAATGTGTCCCAGCTGTGCGTGTGTGTGTGACAGCAATGTGTACCAGCTGTGCGTGTGTGTGTGACAGCAATGTGTACCAGCTGTGCGTGAATGTGTGACAGCAATGTGTCCCAGCTGTGTGAGAATGTGTGACAGCAATGTGTACCAGCTGTGTAAGAATATGTGACAGCAATGTGTTCCAGCTGTGCGTGAGTGTGTGACAGCAATGTGTACCAGCTGTGTAAGAATATGTGACAGCAATGTGTACCAGCTGTGCGTGAGTGTGTGACAGCAATGTGTACCAGCTGTGTAAGAATATGTGACAGCAATGTGTCCCAGCTGTG
>JABJVO010000115.1:31423004-31433910 GCA_026770805.1 Boulengeromyrus knoepffleri
TGATGCCCCGGGCCGGAAAGTAAGGGAGGTGGGGGTGGGGGCGTTGCATGTAGTGGGGGAGGCACTGGAGGTTTTGTGGCTGGTCCTATGTCAGAGGGCACCACCCCCCCCCCCCCCCACAGAGCCCACAAACCTGGATCAGGCCATGGGCCAGAAAACTCTGACTGACTTGGAACCCACATCTGTGAGCTCTGTTCTTAGTTGGCCAGAACCGGCAGCATAATTGGGTTCTTTTGGTCCAGTTTTAACTGAAATGAGTTTTGCTGAATGCTCCAGAAACGGCAGGGTCTGCTGATCCAGGCACCAGCCACTTAGCTGCTGTTACTGGTTTCCAGACTGAATGATGCCAGGCGGTGGGCAGAGAGTCAGAGTGCCAGAGGCCGGATGGAGCTCAGTCATGAGCGTCTTCCCAGGGCTGACTGGGGCTTCATGCGACGCCCGGCCCAGCTCATCTCGGCCCCTGGGGCACTCTCCCGGCACCCACGGCCTCTGCTCTTCCTCCAGTCTTCCCCCAAGCCCCATCTGTCATTTCCTGAATTCAGGCAGTTTCTTAGACAGCCTCGGCTGGGTCCTGCAGAATCGGGGGCCCCATCAGTGAATATGTCAGGGTATACAAAGTCGAGAAACTAGATCACAGAGTGTTTACGATGCGCCGTCATTTTGGAGAAAAGTACCATGATGAGAGAGCCAAACCATTTGTTCTGCAGTATGAAAGCTAAAGCTTTTGTGCCTCCTTCCTCCAAAGGTAGGGTGACCAGATAATCCATGTCAGGGACGACAATTTGCACACAGAGTTGAGTACAGAGTTTTCACTTTAGCACTGAGTTCTTGCTCTGTGCTGATTGGTCAGTCTCCTATAATCATGCATGTGTCACTAATGTTAATGTGACACAGCTGGATGAGTCTTTCAATCAAGGAAACAAACCAGACAAAGCAGAAGAAGAGCTGAATTAATTAGCCAAGCACAGGAGCTCAAAGTGTCCTCCCTGACATGGATTATCTGGTCACCCTCCCCAAAAGGTCACATCTGATATGTTAATTAAGTGTAACCTTCAAGGTTGGGAGATTCTCAGCTTGTGTGTAAGAAAATTCTGGCCACATGCATACTGGGATTCTCTTCACATGCATACTGGGATTCTCTTCACATACCTACTGGGATTATCTGCACATGTAGAGGGATTTCCTCTGACTGCTCGTAGACAGTACCCTTTACACGCTGGAGCAACACAAACCCTTGCAGGTTATCAGTCAGCATGACTGACTCTGATTCTGACTCTGAGGTTCTAACTCTGATTCTGACTCTGAGGTTCTGATAGAGCCAACACGCTTTTCTGCACACCTCAGTTCGGCATTAGGAAGGCGTGTCGGCCAAGACGTTATCAGTGTCCATTAGTCAGGAAGTAAGATTGGACAGACAGCCGGGGGGAAACCCCCCCCCCCCAAGCATGACAATTCGAATACATGCAGTGTGTATGTATTCCTGGTGTAGTGCCTGGACACCTCCAGAAATTCCTGCGGTGTGTCTGTGAGAGTGTGGCGTATTCCATGGGCGTTAACCGCCAGATGCTGCCTTCAGCTTAATCCTGCCGTTTGACGCTTCAGTTTCCTTATATCTCCCTCAGTGAATCAGCCCAGCCCCCTCAACCTGGGCCGCCCATCCAATACACCAGCTTTTCTGCCCCCTGCCCCCCAAGACCAACAGACTCAACAGTGCGGGAAACAGGGAACCGGGGACTCACAGCAGAAGACTGAAGAATGTAGACCAAAAAGAATGTAGACCAAAAGCAAGGCCCCTGGTGGGGCGGGAACACAAACCAGAACACATGTATAAATGCCGAGAGATAACAGAGCAGCGGCACAATGCAGAAGCTGCTGAAATCGGCCCCCTGGGATGGTGAACCAGAGAGAATCCCCTAACCAGAAACCATAAGCTCTCTCTCCCAGCACGGGTGAATCGCCTAACCAGAAACCAGAAGCTCTCTCTCCCAGCACGGGTGAATCCCCTAACCAGAAACCAGAAGCTCTCTCTCCCAGCACGGGTGAATCCCCTAACCAGAAACCAGAAGCTCTCTCTCCCAGCACGGGTGAATCGCTGTCTCTCTGCCTCTCTTCCTCCATTCTCTTCCCCCATCCATCACCCACTTTCTCTCGTATAATTGGCCATTGTATTTCACTGTGGAAATGTCAATAGCGTTCTCTCTCCAGGTACATGGGAATCCCAATGCAATTTGGCAAGCCACACATAGCTTTGTGTCCTTGTGGAATGAGTGAACTCTGAGCAGGCCTGGGCGTGCCCTCCCCTAATTTTAGCAATTATGATCATGATTAGAACAGAGTGATTAAGTACGGGCAGGAAGCAGCTGAATTTGGGTTAGGTGTCCGTTCATACTAATCATATAAACATAATACTACACACATATAACACCTTTAGCTTGGCCTGTGACCCTTTTTCCATGCAGCTCTTTAATTTGGGCTGAGACCCTATTCCTGTGAAGCTCTTTACCATCTCTTCCTGTGAAGCTCTTGACCTTGGGCTGTGACCCTTTTCCCATGTAGCTCTTCCTGTGAAGCTCTTTACCTTGGGCTGTGACCCTATTCCCATGCAGCTCTTTAATTTGGGCTGAGACCCTATTCCTGTGAAGCTCTTTACCATCTCTTCCTGTGAAGCTCTTGACCTTGGGCTGTGACCCTTTTCCCATGTAGCTCTTCCTGTGAAGCTCTTTACCTTGGGCTGTGTAGCTTGGTTTGTGACCTGGGAAGTGTCAGCCTCTGAGACACGGTGAGACAGGTGTTACCCCTGTCATGTGTCTCAACCCCATGCAAAAGATTCACTGGGCACAAACCACAGAAATGGGGAAACAGGGAGACGACAGGACAGCTGTCTTTGAACATCTGTAAAACCCGTTAACGTCTGTTTGAGAAGCAGAATAGGAAGGATGGTACAGCAGCTCAGATTAAGGTAGAAAACAGACAGACAGACAGACACAGGAAAGGGAAAATAAGAAAGTTAAGGAGACAGATAAATAAAATGAAAAAAAAAATGTGTGGGTAAAATGTTCAAATGTTTGAGCATATGAAGAAGCCAGAGGTCTAAGTCAGCGCTCTCTGACGGCGAGTGTCCATCAGCAAACCTTAGCCCCCTAAGTGTAATCCTAGCAGGCTGAACCCAGAGCAATGCCGTAACCCCCACCGGCAGAGGAATGGACGTCCCCTCACACGCCTCGGACCAGGGAATCCTCTGCTGCCTCCTCACAAGGAGCTTCTTCAGCCGGCCGCTGTCTCCTGGCCGCTCCCACCCTGTGCACCAGAGCAGCTGCATCAGCATCAGCACAGATGAAAATCAGCACTGCCTTGCACACTGCACCCCCCAAGAACACACTCACACTTTCTATCAAAGTTTCACAATGAGAATGTCTTAAATGGCACGGCAGTTTCTGGGTTGTTTGGAAAATGCACCCCTACTGACACCGTTTATCCCCCCAAGGAAGAATCCAGAGTTTCTCTGCTCCTGTGAGAGTGCAAAATGGGTTATTTTCACTATCAGAAAGAAAGTCAATAAAATTACTCTAAGTGTTGGTGCCATAATAGCCAAAGGACTGAAAGAGAAAGGGGGCGTCTGTAATGGGAATGCAGCCGAGCCCCCCCCCCCCGCCTGCGGCTGCCCTCCGCCACACTGTAGTCGTAGCATTCTGCTGTTTTCCACGCAGATCGCAGGGTTTACTGTGGGGTGACAGGGAAACACACAGCAGCACAGAGGTTCATGTGTGCCGGGGTCACATGACCCACCATAGTGCCAGCTGGATACACTTTTAGGACAACGAATAGGCACAGGAAGTGACAGTGGAGTCCTGAGGTCACGTGACCCCCTCCCCATCTCCTGATAGGGTCTTTCTGGGGCAGCTTTTTCAGATCACATGATGATCCAGAAACCATGTCTATTTCATTTCAATCACCTTTGTAAATACTGCATACTAATTTGGTCCATACAGATCTTATATCTGTCACTTTGGACCACAATCTTCTCTTAACAGAGATGTTGGAATACACTATTCAGGGCACTGACCTTGCATGCCTGCGTGTGCCTGTCTGTTTGCAATTATTCTGTGTAGAACAGATGGTCCAGCTCATCCGTTAACATCGATGGGAAGTTAGATAATGATGTTAGGGTTTAAATCTAACTTAAAATAGGCTGACCTTATTGTCCTTATGAATTATTCCTACATTCTTAAGTTCTATCTGTCACTTGAGGGATTTTACAAAATACTGTTAAATAAGGGGGGATTCTTATTGGCTTTTACGAGGTGCCCCTAGTGGTCAGAATGTGGCAGCACAGTACGGACTTCCAGCACCTTTCCCAAACAATGAGATGTTTAATTCAGTTTGGGCAAGTTTCACACAGCCAGATTTCTTGCTTAGCTGGATAACATGTCAGAATTAAGGTGCACCAGTTTAAATGGACTATATCTTTGTTCACTTACATTTAGCCCGGGCTACCTTAAATCTGACAAGCTATCCAGCTAAGCAAGAGAAACTGCATTGCAAAATAGGCCTGATACCAAAAAGGCTACGTTCAGATCTGTGCCCACGTGCGATTTTATTGTTAGGGATTTGTTTTTAGGGATCAGGCAGGCGCTGTCACCAAGCTGAGCGTGATGAGGACAGGCCTAAAGCTGCTGTCCCATGTGTTTAGCTGCACGCTCTGAAGGCTGAATGAATGCTTAGCCTCTCCGGGAGTCCCTGCAAACGGCAGCGTCATTTGATCGAACATGAAGTCCAGGTGAGGGAAAGAGCGCTGATGACGGGAAAAGCTTTGCGTAGGCGTGGTGTAACAGCGAGTCGCGTATCGCCACCAGCCACCGGCCCAGTGACTCATACGCCGCCGTGTCAGTGATACGCCTCCATCGCACTGTATCACGAGTCAACGATGGAGATGTGCAGAGAGGAGCGGCTGGGGAAGTGATACAGAGCTGCTGCTGAGTCAGGAGGAAGCCATGAGGAAACAGCAGAGTGGAGCACGCAGAGAGAGTGACGGGGGGCACAGAGACGGGGACAGGGGAAGATCCACAGGGATCGTCAGGAGGAAGCCATGAGGAAACAGCAGAGTGGAGCACGCAGAGAGAGTGACGGGGGGCACAGAGACAGGGACCGGGGAAGATCCACAGGGATCCTGGCTGCTAAACCTCTGCCATGTCACCCAACAGGCAGCCTTTCTGTCTGAGCCGCCTCTGTTCATCACACACTTATCACACCTCACACCTCAGGGGAGTTAAAGCTCATGGGAGTTTTACTTACCCAAAAATGTTCTGAGGGCAGAAGGAAAAAAATGATTGGTTCAGAGAGATAACCCATCAGATTGTAAAAGAGGTGGGACCAAATAACTAGAAGAGGCAGGACCAACCAATCAGAAGTTTTGGTCCCACCTCTTTAAGTTGCTTAGACCCGCCTCCTCTACAATCTGATTGGTTATCACTCTGAACCAATAATTGTTCATTCTGCCCTCAGAATTTTGTTCCAAGTATGCTGGAGCAAAGTATGCTAACAGCATTAAGCTGAGCTAACTACCCCGACCTGCTCCTTGGTACCTATAAATCTCTCAGCTCGGTCTTGAAACACTGATAGCTCTTGCTATGTTTTCAGTCCTGACACAGTGCTCTCATGTTCATTGTTTTTACTTTGTAATTTTTTTGGTGATCCATCCAGGTCCCCCCTCACATTTGGATAGATGAAGCCGCTCCAGGTCTACATGACAGCTCATTCCATCCCCTTCTCATTCGGAAGACAGTCACATGGGCACTTGGAGTATTGTATCATGGTGTTATCATGGCGTTAGGCTGTTAGCATAGTCTTATGGCATTACTATGGTGACAGCATATCGTTAACTTTACATTAGCATGGCGTTAGTACAGCATTATCATGGCATTAGCATAGCATTATCATGGTGTTAGCACAGTGTGATCGTGGTGTTAGCATAGCATTATCATGATGTTATCATGTCGCTAGAATAGTGTTATGCCATTATCATGGCGACAGCATAGTGTTATCTTTGCATTTGCATGGCGTTATCCTGGCATTAGCATAGCATTATCATGGCATTACCATGGTGTTAGCACAGTGTTATTATGGTGTAAGCATAGCATTTTCGTGGTGCTAGCATAGCATTATCGTAGCTGATGAGAATCCTGCTTTATGGCAGATAGGGGGCGCTCTAGACACACACATCCCACAGTCATACTGTGAGGCAGGGGGTTTCTGAGGAATATGAAGGAGTAGCCTTCCTGTGATGGACAGGAGGATGCACACACCTCACAGTCACACAGCAGAGCCCTGCGATCAGTACCGGGCTGCAAAGGGAGCACTATAACCAGGACCGCACTTTCTGCGTTGTCATGGAGACACCGCTAGTAAATAGAGCCGGGCGTGCACTGGTGACAAAGAAGTGAAGGGGGATCTCAGCGTCTGGACGTCAGCATCCATGTTTGCATAAGCGCATCTTCAGTAGCATCCTGCTGTGCGGCAGGCCCCAGTCACGGCTGCCTCTGATCCAGAAACGCGGCCATCGTCACCAGAGTGTTTCCTCTAAATGCTGCCTGAAGGTCGACAAGAGCTTTGGCCCGTACCGATGAAGAGCTGGTGACAGAGCAGGCTGATGCTGATGCGTGCCACCTTAACGGGTTTGGTGGTGCGCTGAGGCAGGGATCTGAAGGCTGCTTTTACAGCTAATTCCACAAGAATGCTAATGGCAGCAGGAGCCCATAGGCTTGACCCGCTCTAAATAATTCATGGAAATAATTGCCCAGCACACAAAAGACATAAGCCATTATTTACCCCTCACTTAATATGCCAGACCGCAGAGTACAAAGTTAATTAGCATTGAAGGGGGCTCAGCAGGGCTGACCGTTCTATGCTACCATGAGCTATGTGACTTTTGTCATGACTCCTCCAACCCAGTAGGGGGCAGTATACTCAAGGTCACTGCAGATATCCTTTGTCCTGTAGGTGTTACAGGAAAATTGAACTGTGGACATTGCAGGCAAACTGTTAACACAAGGTTTACTGTTGAGTTCTGCTTCTAGTTAGCTTCCATCCTGAAGCACATGTACTTAGATGTGTCTCCTTGGCTTCGTCTTGCTGTGCGGTAACTGGCTTCATTTCTAGTCTTTGTCCCTTTGTTTTGATATTGGTCTTGGCCACAGAATCCTGCACAGTTCCTGGTTTATGTTTGTGAAGTTCCCCACACCTGAAATTCACCCGGATTCCCCTGCCTTGCCCGCTGACCGAAGCTGCACTCAGGTGCCAGACTGCAGAGCGGCTGTGGGCCTCATACAGCACGAGCGTGCCAGTGCGTGCCAGAGAGTGCCAGTGCGTGCCAGAGAGTGCCAGTGCGTGCCAGTGAGATACGGTCACCTATGGCATCACATCAAAGTCAAAACTCACACGCGTAAATATGCCACTCGTGAGCACAAAAGTGAAACTGGTGGGCACAGGACAAAGAGCTGCGTGCGAGTTCATCATAATATCACCATCTCTAATGTATTTTTCTCCTCCCAACGTCATGGTTGCGCTCGCGTTCTGCCAGGGGGAGGTTTTGACAGTTTGGGGGCGGAGTCATGCCGTTTCTGACAGCGAACGCTATTGGCGGATGAAGTATGATTTATCTATGTTATAAGTTTTGTATCAAAGCTTTCAGTAGCTATTTGAGCGTTGTGGGTTAGTTAAACTATTCTGTTCTATGTTACTTAAAACTGCAGTGTAATGACCCTTTGGGAATTGATTTACAAAAAATATCTTCACATGGGGACACAATGAGTTGTCTGCACTTTTGCGCTCGCGAGTGACATATTTACGCGTGTGAGTTTTGACTTAAATGTGACGCCATAGTCACCCGTGGGTCCGCGGTCATACCCTCGCACCTCAGCTGAGCTGGATCAGAGAGCTTGTACAGGTCAGCAGCGTGGATCTGGAGCCAGTTAGGGTTACGGTTAGAGTTTATATAAGCACCCACCAAAAGCATTTACTGTGACCCTCCCTGACCTTCAGCTGCATGTCTCCTTGGTAAATGTATGTTGTGTAAGTGTGATGCCATGTGGTTTTCTGGCATAACAGACCATACACACTTACACACATTAAAGTCTATTGTAAAGTTTTCACATCACAAGTTTTTCAGGCAATAAAGGGCTGTGGGATGAATCGAACATTTTCATCTTTACCGGACCATTTTCTTTCTGACTCAATGTGACTTTTTCCACAGATCCTGTCACTCATCTCACGGTATGAACAATACTCTGCGAGAAATAATATACCTTCAATTTTGATATCAATAAATGACCTTATTATCAATACTGAACAAAATTTTTCACATGGATTTTACAAATGAGAAAAATAAATGTTTTACTGGCAAGGTTAAGGACTGCAGGAAATGTTCTGAGACGTGTGTGGATTCAGACGTAATACCTCCATCGACACCAATGAATTGCCCTTTTCCATGTCTAAATTCAGCAACAGAAAAACAAGAAGCTTTTTATGAATAATATCTGCTTTGCTTTGATTGAAATCAGCATGCTGATTGTCCTTGACTTGGTGATTTTTATGTTCCTGCTTGGTATTGGAAAACACCAAAGGACAGTGCAGCCTCCATGTTTATAGCAATGATGGTCACAGAAGGCGAATCTCAATACAAAGAATGCAAAGACCATACAAGGCCGGTTTTGTGAACTTGCCTTACAAGAACGAACTTGCGGTGCAATGAATCATGGGATCGGTCTTGTTCGGCGAGGATGCAACCGATGTATTGTTGTTATTTGTGGTGGAGCAAGACCAACATCCAGGGATTTTTACTGTCTTTGTGTTCTTGTGTTCTCAGTATTGGAACTGGTCTTTGGCAATGGAGGATGACATACAATGGGTATATGAGAATGAAATTATGGTCAAGTATGCATGTTGAAATTCACCCAGAAGCTGCAGTGTGTGGTATAGAAGCTGGTCATGTGACAGGAAGTAGGGTCCACCTGGGCGTGAGGAGTACAGCCAGGAGGACATGCTGAGAGCCTAATTTGTGTAAATATTAAAACATATTCGGTCAAAGTACATATACATTATTAAAGCTTGCTGTTACGCACCTGAGAAAGGGCAGCTCTGTTCTCTGGCCTGTCCAGCTTTTGTTAATGACTCACCATGACAGCGTGACACCTAGGTCTCGATCTGCAGCTCACTGTGTCCTCGAGAGCAAACATTTTATTTTTTAGCAGGCACTTTTATCCAAGCGATAAACATTTTTGAGAAAGCAGGGTAAGCCTGTCCTCCGAGCAATAGGGGGTTAGGGGCCTTGCTCTGCCATCCAATGGTAAATCACTCTGCTGACCCTGGGATTTGAACCAACAACCTTCTGATCACAGGCCAGCTAACCTGCTCAGCCACACATCGCCCACAAAGAACTGAGATGTACCATTTGTCCACTGGTGTTCATACTCAGATTACTGGCATGCTGTCCCAGTTCCCAGGATGGGGATGCAGCCAGACCCAGGGAGCACCTCATCCAAGCAAACAGCCTGCAGAAAGGCAGGATCCATGCAGGCTCATCTCCCAGTGACCAATTAAAAGCTGGCTCACATTTGCTGAGTGAAATAATTGACACTTTGAGGTAAATAACCAATCAGGCGACCCCTGGGACACAATTAGGCTCTGGGCAGGAGGGAGAGGCAAGCTTTGGGGGCCCCCAGGGACTGAGGAACCCGACTCGCTGTGCGCTGTGAGCAGATCGGGGCCTCGAGCCGAGATCCTTGGGGGGCGCCGCTGTGCCAGCTACCCCCCTCTGCCCGCTCTTGTCTCCTCTGTTCTCCAGCCCTACATATGTTTATATGTGAGCACCTTTCCCACAATGCACTGCAGGCAGAGTGTGTGGATGCCTGTAATTTATCACCCTCTGTTTCATAAGTAAGAGTGTGTAATTTGTCAAGTGTGTCGCAGGACAGGACAGCACGGCAGGCTCAGACAGATTCAGAGACAGGGACCCTGTATATGGGCTGCACAGGACACAATGTCTTGCTAATGCACTGCAGCAAAACCCTCCTGTTATTGGAGAGTCCGGGGCGGGATGCAGGGGAGGCCTGCAGCCGAGTGACAACAGCGGAAGGTGGGATTGCACACAGTCATGGAGGTCAAGGACACACTCATAAAGCCCCTGTGACCCTGCGACAAGGTGCAACGTGCTCCTGCGACCCTATGACAAGGTGCAATGTGCTCCTGCGACCCCATGACAAGGTGCAATGTGCTCCTGCGACCCTGCGACAAGGTGGCTTGTGTTCCCTCGTGAATGTCTGTGTCTCTGCTACACATACCCTCATGTGTGTGAGTATGCTGCTCTTAAATGTCCATCGCGGCCTGATTTGTGGACAAACCAGACCAGCTTTAAAGCCAGCTGTCCTATAAGGGTGTAATTCCCTGGCCATACATTGGAGATGAGTCATTTGCCCTTGACACAGAAAAAATAATCAACCAATGACTTTCCTCTGCACCCCCACTGGGGTGGGGGGGGGGGCTTGTCCTTTCTCAATATTTAACTTCAAATAAAAGTAGCCATTTACAACCAAAGTGTGGCTGACGCAGAATCCAATTTCCTTTGAAATGCATGGGCGTGATATGGGGCTGGACCTCCATCTTCAACAGGCCCGGTTCTGCTTGAAGATCCATCAGCAGCGATGTGGGATGGAGTAGAGGTCAGTTAGTTTCTGCTCATGCCTGGGGCCACCATACCGGGAGGAGGCAAAGAGAAGGAGACGGATAGGGAGGGAGGGGGGAGGGCAGAAGGGAGCCCCACCCCCCCCCCCCCCCCCCCGCCCCTCCCCCCCCCCCCCCCCCCCCCCCCCCCCCCCCCCCACCCCCCCCCCCCCCCCCCCCCCCCCCCCCCCCC
>JABJVO010000115.1:31450999-31463564 GCA_026770805.1 Boulengeromyrus knoepffleri
GTGGAGGTGACCTCAAGCCGGCTCGCCCAATCGGAGCCCCACTGTATGGAGGGCTTTGTGGAGGTGACCTCAAGCCGGCTCGCCCAATCGGAGCCCCACTGTATGGAGGGCTTTGTGGAGGTGACCTCAAGCCGTCTCGCCCAATCGGAGCCCCACTGTATGGAGGGCTTTGGGAAGATGATCTCGAGCTGGTTAAAGGATTAACATTAATTAAGGAGCATCCCAAAAGGCCAGAAGAAATGCCGTCAGTGGTTCTGATGGTCCAGGATCGGGTGTCAGGCACTAACATGGACTCGATGAGCCTCCCATAGCCTGTTTCCCAACACCATTTGGATTAAGGTCTACTTTAACCTGGGGGGGGGGTGTCTGGGATCCAGAAAGATACTGGCACGACATTGCTGGTCCGTCCTCTGTACTGGGAAAGCGTGCCCGGCCTGTGGGGTTGGATATGGTCAAGCGTGTTTCACTTTCTGTCTTATTTAGGCTGTAGAGTATCCATCATACAGTGACATATGAAATGAAAATGAAGAGGAGGGCAGGAGAAAATCAAATAGCACTGAATGAGAGATTAACAGGATTTAAATAAGGATCCATCTGAGCCTGGCAGCTCTGCCACTGCCGCCCCAGGGAACATATTTACATGATTTATTTGTGAGGCAAAGGCCGCTATCGGGAGCATGGGCATGCCTTACAAAGGCTCCTACCGTATCCATTCATCCAGCTGGATACTTACAGAAGCTGTTTCAAAGACGCCCTTTCCTCAAGGGGCTTGTGGCAGCTTGTTCGGCAGAATGTCAACCAGCAACCATCATGCGAATGAATGAGCAGGTGTGGTGGGACTGAGCATCTAACACGACTAAACCTGACTGCGTTTGAGTCACACGCACGTGTAGGAGTCGGGCTAACGGAGAAATCATGGAAACAGGAGGCACACAGAAAACACGAAGATGTGCTAAAATCTTAGCAGAACGAAGAGGAGTGCATGAGACGAACAAAGAGGCTCATTATGAACGATGAAGGAAGAAATGAAAATGGAGGGTGTGTCCGGGCACAGAATGGTGTGCATGTATGAGCTGTGGAGATCACATGGTATGGATGCAACCCTTCAGACCATCCCAGAGACACAGTTCCTGATGAATAAACTACACCTCTCTGTGGTGCATTTCCTGGAAGCGATCGATCTTAGCGAATAACAAGCAACATTACAAACAATGTAGGTAAAGAACGAGTGAGATTTGTGAGTGTTTTCCCAAAACCCTTCATTATCCCAGAATTAACGAATGACCTACTTTAAGTAGTACTTTGTTGACTTCTCCCCAGCCTCCACATGAGAAAAGCACAGACTGTCGATAACAGCAACATTGATTCCATGTATTTCAGTGGTGAAATGTGTTATATGATTGTCACACCAAAGACATGGAAATGTAAAAAAAAAATAAACTTATTAGAAAAGACATGAAAGCAACTAAAATTAAGGCCAAAATAAATGCAACTATTTGTTGGAAATATATAAATGGGCTCAAAATATTATCTGGCTGCCTCATAAAAAAGAACAATGGCAAACAACAATAGGAAAAGAAAGTAGCATTTCTCAAATTAAAACAACTTCAGGAAGTTCAGCAAGTGGCCAAAAATATATTTTAATAAAATAATTACTGCAATATTGTGCAGCATAGTACAGTACACACAACAATAACAGCACAGTAGCGTTCAGGGCGGAGTCCTAGAGCCCAGGACTTGTACAGGCCCTAGAATCACATCTTCCTTAGTGTGGGGTATTATACTTTTCCTTAGCCACAGTTTAGGGATTCAACACTGGAGTCAGCACATATTCGCTAAGAGGATACCTGCTGTCTCCCAATAACCAGCCACCAGCAAACACACCATCCTTTGCCATCTGACACACTCCAAAGTTGTCAGGGTCAGTGCCCGTCTGACCCCGCCCTTCGTGCCCCCTCCCCGTTTGCTCAGCAGGTGTTGCAGGCCATCCTGCACTCCTCCCTGTCTCTCATCTTTCAGCCCTAGCGTGGTCTTCCCTTTCCCCAGACTGCTGCATGGCTCATCAGGTTGTGTGTGTGGCTCTGATAATATTAACCCCTTGGTCATGGGTTTGAGTAGCCAGGAGGAGCCTCATCTGTTGCTTAAATAGTATCAGTTTTTCCTGTGTTTGGTGTTGTGTATCTTAGCTTTTACTCTTCACTTTTGATTCACCCTGCTGTGCCTGCTTTTCTGTTTGTGTGGCGCTGGGTGTTGGTTGAGCCAGGGAAAACATTAGCACCCCCCTCAAAAGTTGTGATTTGGTTGGTTTGTGGTGCGGTTAGTTTATTCCTGCTAGGTATAGTAGAGGTCGTTAATACGCTGGTGTTTGCGAGGGTGAACACGCTCTTGATGTAACTTGTATTTCCACAGACGAACAGGTAAGTCGACTACAAACAGCACCCCGGTATTAAACAATAATAATACCTTATAGTTAAGGTTAATTCATAATGGTAATAAACAGCGACTTCAAATTTGGTCGGCGTGGGATATGAGTTTTGCCCCAGTAGCTACAATAGCGGGCGGTAAATGTAAATGATTGTTTGTAAAATTAAAAGTCAATCTGGCACCTTTTGTGTTGGATCTAAAGTTAGTTAACAGGGTGAATGATTCCTGTGTGGAATGGTAACTGCAAACACGAAGTAGTGCGCTAATGCGAATGCTATGCTAATTTGAACCGCGAGTGTGAACTGAGGCCAGAATGTAAGTGTTACAGAGACGCCTTTCCGAGGCACCTCCTCTAAAGTCGTTTCAGAAAGAAAAGGGTATTTTGAAAGTTGAAGGTTGAAAAAATAAAAGTTACACACCGTATTCGTCGTTGATATTTTTTTGCCATTTTGTGAGTACCCTTTGAAACAGAAGCACCGTGACAGAAGCTAAGAAGGTTTATAAAAGCATAATTCCTAATGTGGTAAAAAGACAGATTCATATTGTTATACCTATTATACATAATTTATATACTTGGGCAGTATTAATTATCTACTTGTTAAATGCTTACTTATTACTAACTGTTTACTAATTGCTAAACACTCACCTATTCTTAAATGTTTATTTATACGATATCATGGAGCTCGATGGTCTGCATTGCATAATTGTCACTCACTCACTCGCCTGAAACCCTGAAAAAGGAACAAATCTGGACCCTCCAATGGTTACCCAGGAGAAAAGGGACTAAAGGGGGGTTGGTATTATTATAAATAATGGGGACCTTGGCATTTTGTGTGAGTGTTGGATGGAGTTTCCTTATCTTGTGTTATATCTGCTTTTAGAGAGATTAAAGAATGGGGTAGTGGGTACCAAGAGGGCAGTACGCTGCAGCTGACGTTAGTGAAGTAGTCATCAGTACGTGAGTGTATGTGAGGATGCGTACACTCCTTCATATAAGATACCTGAACAGGTGAAATTCTGAAATTAAATGCGTCGCACAAGAGTGAGCCAAGTGTCATTCTTTGCTGTGTAACATTTGCATAGCCTCATGTTCCTGGTCTTCCCCAGTACTTCCCCAGTACTATTACTCCTTTGTGTTTAAGTTCCTTGGTTCCTGTTCTTTCTTAGTTGTAAGTTGAGTCACCTGTTGCTTGTTTGTTGCCCCATGCCTTTGGTTGGTTAATTGATTTAGTTGCATCCATTCCTTGTTTGCCTTGGTGTTCCTGTGCATTTAAGTGCTTGCCTTTATTTTACTCCTTAGTTGGTCATTGTATTAGGTTTGTGTGAATGTTATTGTGTTAGATGTTACTCTGTGTTTAAGATTCTGCCTCATTTTATTATCCTGCTACTTGTGTTACCCTGTTTCATAGTTTGGTTACTGTATGAAATTTATAGCTAATGCATGTTTTCAAAGTTTGTTTTTGACCCTTCGTGTTCCATTTATTTTGTGCCCTTCTCAGTGTGTTCTGTTTTGTTAATAAACCCTTGTTTGTCTCCGAGCTGCAATTGGATCGTCACCTTCTTTTCCTGCCTCCACCATTCCCCTGGTCCATAACAAAAGTTGGACCAGATATACGATTCAGTGTTACTCCCAGGCCACTTGGTCACAATGTCTGTGATGGTTGCATATCACCTGGACATTTAGGCCTAGTGCCAAGAACCTTTTTCAACAGGTGCAGATGGGATTTAAGAAGCTGCGAGTATGAATAGGGTTGAGCATTCCATCCACTGCACCTAAAATGCCTGCAATGGCATGAAAGCATACAAGACATCCCCTCCAGCTGGAACTGCTGCTGTATGTAGTTGTGCGCATGGTGCAATAGAAATGTGATAGATTCATGCACCAATTTGGACACAAAAGCCTTGTTAAGCCAATGTGCATCACCAACAATCTGCAAATATCCACTGGTGGCATGGAAACATAGCTCTGTCAGAAGCTGCACAGTGGACTGAGGGCAAAATTCTGGTGTGTTCCTCATTTTAATTTATCCTGCACCAGACCAAGGAGGCTTATTTCACCCCAGGCCAGCCAGTATGTCAGCCCTCAAAGTCCTTTTCCATGTCTTGTGTTACTTGTATGACTGCATGAAGTGCCACTGTGGATCACAAAATGACAGTTTAATTGTTCGATATGTGGCATTCTTCCACTTTGAATTAGTGACCTGCACAGACTTCTCAGCCAAGTGCTCGAAACTGGGGGGGTTAATGTACATAGTTTGTTAACCTGCTGTGTAATATTAGGCTGAGAAATCGATTCCTTTTAAATTCTACTTCCTCATATCCGACTTCATCCTGATTCTGCACCCATTTTTCAACCAATTTTATAAAATGAATTTGAATTTCAGTGTCATTTTCAATCCCGAATGGTGAGGGACCCTACTATGTACTCAAATGGCATACAGGTATTAACACAACAAGCAGTTTTTGTGGTAATTTATAGCCTGCATTAATTTTTTATTGCAACACTCACCTCTTATTATATCATCATCACTATTACTATCATTATGGTGTCCGAAAAAGTCTTTTGGCTGATCTCCGTGTCTCCATGACAGGACAACAGACAGAAGTTCAAGTAAAGAACGACTGTCAATTCCTGCCTACCATGTCTGCCTGACCTTCCTGTCTCCTCCCTAGCATGGCCCTTACAAAGCCACGCCTATGCTCATTTGTCTTACCTCTTGTTCCTAACCCTCGTGTTAATCACTCCACCTGCCTCTCATTTGCTTCCTCATCAGTCTTGTATATAAGTGCTTCCCAGTCCTGTGTTCCCCAATCCAGTCATTGATGTTGTACCCTTGTGTTGCCTTCCTCTGTTCCTCCTGTTTTGATGCCTCAAGATCTGGTTTATTTCCAGTGCTTGTTCCGTTGAGTCAATAAAAGCCTTTTTGTTTCACAAACATGCCTGCTCTAGTGTCCTTCATCCCGCCTGACGAGACAATAAAGAGAAATATTACGATCTACTTTAGTTAAAAAGGGATTCAAGAAACAGCTAATTAACAATTGATCTTAAGTACTAGATAACGAGCTACTTGGGGTTTGCAAAGCTTTTGGGAAACCCTCCCCTGTTCTCCTGAGCAGTGGAACCTTTGTTAGGTTCCCCATGTAGCACCAGAGAGGATCCCCTTTTGGCTCCAGAACCACTTCAAGTGATGTGATGTGATGTGATGCGATGCAGTGCTTGAAGGGAAAAAGGGGGAGTGAAAAATAGCTCTCCTAAGTTGGCCTAGGGCAGCTGTTTTTTTTCACCGTATTTTCAGCTGGGAAAACGGAGGTTGAAAACGGGATCGGCCCAGGGCCCCTCGGGCAATGAATTGAATATGATTATGACATGCAACTGTCCAAATACAGCCGATTTACGTATCTAATATAAGGTGTGTGAACGGATAAATAAGCTTGAATTACCTCCACGACCATTTCCTTTCCATTCTCCCTCTCGATCTGCAGCGCTATGCCTCGGGTTTCCACACACCACTTCAAAAATGTTGCGTACGTAATCTTGTTTCCCTGGCACTCGTTCTTCGCCATTGTTATCCATGCTGCCTAGTGATACATGAAACCCGGTTTCTCATTGGTCAATTGTGTATTCATAATGGCGATAGATCAAGCGTTGTAGCTGTTACAATTTCACTGAATATTAATGAACTGGGTTGCGTGAGTAGGGGAATTCCCAATCGTCTTCACGGAAACACCGAGATGCGCGATTTTTAAATGTTTTATTTTTTGGCGTGCTTGATGGTGTGTGAGAGCGATCGAGCACCTCTCCCTTCAAGCACTGGCGATGTGTATTCCGAGAAGCCTTTCTGCACACCGCTGCTGTACTGGATTGATATTTTTACACCTGTGACCTCATTTTGTTGTACAGGTGCACAATAACAATAAAGTTGACTTTGATTTTCCTGTTAGCTTTAAGAAGTCTGACTAATCTCTACTGACCTGTTTTTGGCCACTGAACTGCCCTTGACTAGATGTAATTTTTTCATCACACTATTCTCTGACAACTCAAGACACTAGTATATGGAAAATCTTGGTTTCTGAACCACCTTCTCAAACAACGCCAATCACAACGTGAAAAATAGTTGCTGCAATATGGAATCAGATTTGTGCCAATTATATCAATCAGAATTTGAGAGAAATTAAAAATCATCTCAAAAGTAAAATTTATAACTTGCAAATTAATGGCAAGGAACCAGCAGATTTCCTGTAATAATGAAAACAAGTACAGCACTGTTACATTAACAGTATGGCACTGAACAGAATAATGGCTTTGCTTACCATTACATGACAAAATTAAAATAACGATAATACACAATAATAAAGGATGACTATTAAGCAAGCGGTTTATACTTATACTTACCTATGAATATAGCAAAATATTTCATCCATGCCTTTTCCTCTTCAGTTCTTGTATCCAGCCAGAAATGGAATTACAAGCCTGTTCCATTTGCCAGTGGGATCTCTATGGTGTCAGTACATCGTCCCTGGATGTGTGGCTTTCATTTGGCTGAAAGCACTGTTGGTGTACCTGTTGCCTTTTGTGCTTCTCTTTTGATGCATGTGATGCTGACAGACTGTGTCCCATGTTCAGTGTTGGTGCCAGTCAGTGTTGCCTCTGTCATACATAGCAGCTGGTTTGCCTAATATGAAAGAACAAGAATGAATTTTGAGTTGTGTTTCCACTTCATATTTTTAAAACCAAAGAATTTTATGTCATCAGCTCATAACGTATATGCCACAAATTACTTGTATTCCCATTAGGTTACATCAGTCGCCATAACCATGAACAGAATGGGGTTCATGACATGCAGTAGCATGCTAATAAAAACAAAGATCAATACTGCCATTTACAGAAACAAACACATAGAAACAACAGCAAGTTTAGCGTTATTCTTACCACTGATCTCCACAAACTCTGACGGCGTTTGATTCTTCTCAGTGATATCCTCTCTTGGGATGTTCTGCAACCATTGTTGTCAGTGCTAATTAGACAGAACTTCATGTCTCCTCTCAGGAATTCTTTGGAATTCTAAAGAATCCTTTACCTTTGTCACGAACACTGTTGTTGTTGCAGCTGGAAACAGCACGCCCGGCTATGATGAACACAGTCTAAGAGCAGTGACAGGACTAACTCGATCAGAGGAGAAATGCACCAACATGGTGGACGATGTTCTTTGCTTCCTGTGGGACATAAATTGCAGTGCTCCCAACTTCTTAAAAAAACATCTGATACAGTACAAGCAGCATATTTGATCAATACTTGAATTTTGTAGGAATCCAATAAATGCCCAGTCCCACTGTATAGGATGTCCATTTCTGCCAAAACTATACTAAGCAACATCTGGGTTTTTAGTAGTTTGGTTGCACAATAGCACAGGGCAACGCACAAACACCAGTTGATTATATTTGAAATTAACATGTCAAAATAAGTATAAATTACTGCCATGAAGCTGTCATTCCAAACCTCATTAACCAATGAGGACGTGCCCCTGAAAAAAACACCCACACGAGAGGTTTGTGTCAACTACAAGCAGAAAATTAGGCAGCGCAAAACCAACAGCGCAAATGAGAAAGCTGGAATTGTAAACAAAAGAACATTATCAAAAAATTAAAAAACCAATAATTTGTTTTCAAACTGTACATTTTATTCAGTGAGTCTTATTTTCTCTCAAATTCCTCCCTGTGGTTAACGTTCAAAACGTTTTGATTTATATTTCCACATTTCTGATTCCATATTAGAATGTGACTAATGCATTCCTGAAATATGGCATTCACTAAAATCACGTACTGAAATTCACATAACCGATGGGAAAGACATGGTCAGGGGAATATGACTCCAAAACTTAGTAACTTATGCCAAACAAAATTAAGTAATAAAAACAGTAATACCAGTGGCCAATAATGTAATTGTAGGCATTTTAAATGAGAAATAATAATAATATATCAGTTATATCATAAACATCTTGTTTGGGTCTTATGTGTCTCACGAGATTTGCCTTCTATCTGCTTTAACCGAAAGTGCCAAAGTCGCTAACGTCGATTTTCAAGTCGGGAGTAGTGAGCCATAGCTACCATGCGGCTGGGCATGAGCACAATACAAGTACAACGGGTTACAGTATGAGGAGGAGCACTGAAGGTAACATGGCTACAGACAGTCTACAATAGGCAAATGTAAGTGAACTGAAAAAGGTATTTTTATATGATACGAGTAATCTGTCAGTTCTTTTTAGGTTTTCAGAATCTAAGAATTTGCGTTGATGTACAAAAAGTTAAATTCTTTTTTATTTGAAAACTAGTTCAATCAATTCACTTAAAAAAATCTGGTTCAAAAGTACAAGGTTTGGTATACTACGGTTTGGCATACTACGGTTTGGCATACTATGGTTTGGTATACTTCAGGGCGATATGCACTGAAGTGGCGGTGAAGAAAGGAACAGCTCAGCAGCCACGACGTCTTTTAAAAGAGGAGATCTTGTGGATAAACAAGGTAAATGATATCAGTGCTGTGGCGGTACTTTTTACAGTTTAAAATCTGACACGTTTATTAAACATATGGATATGCCAAATTTAAATGGATTACTAACTTTTGGGCATCATAAAATGCCTCATTAATATCTTAGGCGTACTACTAATCTGCTTAGTAAATTGTGGGCATAAATAAATGTCTGTATGGTACCGAAAAGCTGGCATCTGAAGCCCTGGTGATTATTGTATAAGCGCAATATAATATCAATGTGATATCACCCACCCCTACTTGGATCGCTGTTTTTGCGTGCAAGTAGTGTTTCTGGCTAAGACCATGTCATGTTGTAGTTTGCGTAGTGTTTTTCTCACCGACTGAAAATGACGCAGATATCAGGCTGTTTGTGTCAACAGGCCGCTGAGTGTAGTTAAAGGTAGACTTCTAGTAGTCCAGACATCTGCTCACCACCCTCATCTTGTCGGTCAGTAGTTAAATGAGGAACAATGTTGCCTCATTCTGTCAGTTAATTCCGCTTATTCACCACTAGGCTGTTCGAATACCATTACCAGGCAAGGATATTCTGCATATTCTTGTTTTCTTCCTGTGTTTGAAGTGTGTGACGCCATCTCAAACCTAAACCCTCAGATTCTCCAATACTGAACTAGCAACTAGAACTGTGAACGGCTCAAAATTCTGGTAGGCAGAATCAGATTCAGCTACTCAGTACGAATATTTCTTTTTTTATATAGAATATCTGGCAATTAGAAAATCCATTGGCATGAGTTTCAGTGATTGTTTCGCTCGCTGCGACTCCAGGTATTCTGCATGCCTCAGTTTTGTTCTTTGTTTATGTTATGGATTTGTCGAAATAATGACAGAGGCAGCACACCTGTATTTCTGTTTAAATCAAGCTCTTAGAGCCTAATTCAATCCTTGAAACATGGGCACTGCGTGTGCCCTTTCCAGGGCCACAGAGTCTGATTGCACATGCGCACTGCGTGTGCCCTTTCCAGGGCCACGGAGTCTGATTGCACATGCGCACTGCGTGTGCCCTTTCCAGGGCCACGGGGTCTGATTGCACATGCGCACTGCGTGTGCCCTTTCCAGGGCCACGGGGTCTGATTGCACATGCGCACTGCGTGTGCCCTTTCCACAATAGCAGAGGGCGACACACAAACACCAGTTGATTACTTTGAAATTATATTTGCTATTTTGACATGTAAAATCACTGCCGTTTTAGGTCTTTTTCTTTCTGTCCATGCCATGTACAGCGGTATATACATTTCTAGGAGTCAAACCCACACCGTCATTTAAATAAAAGCACACCTGATTCTATGGCTGTGAATACTGTATCTTGCCAGCTACACGGTTAATTCACAGAGGGCGAATAAGCGGTAGATGAATATAATAAATATATTTCTGTTCACAGCGACCCATTCTCTCATCTAACGCTAGAACATGATGTCCCAAATGAAGGACTAATTCTTTTAGGCTATTTGCTTGTTATAAATGTTTTGTTTACAATGGATTGGTTAACATGTGTCCATCATTCAACATGCTTCCAGTAAATCAATGACAATATATGCTGTAGAGTGTGATTTTTTTTTTTAATTTCTAGGTCTTTATTTAACTTGCACCCAAAGATCCAGCTGAATTGAAGCTGAGACGCCTGGTCCCTTTAGCCGGACTAATAAAACTGGCTGACATGATAAAGGTACAAGGTTCCTTTATCATTTTTAGGGTGCCAGAGAGATTTTGTGATGCTGATCACAGAAATAACTTCAAAATTGTCACATCTGATAAGCTGTTTGAGAAAATTTTGTTATACTTATCAAAAATGTTTAAAATAAGAATCTATGGGCATCATTAAGAGTAAATTAGGAAGAAATATTTTATTTCTCTTTCTGAACATTTTTAGAAATTCACTGAAGGACGCGAAGTACTGTAATTCTGTTTTGCTGGAACTTACTGTACAGGCTGTAACACATTTGGAGTCCTCTGTCTTATATGGAAAAACAATATCAGTGCATGTGGTGTCCCAGTATGGTCGCTGGCTTCTGCTGGACCCTTAAGAGGAATGTTCCTGAGGCCAAGTAGAGCAGAAAATCATACACTTTTACCTAATGAGTCACTTCCACCATGCACATATACTGTAAATATATGTATAAAGTAAGTTTTAATTGTGTGCCACTCAAAATCCTTGTGTGAATTCTGATTAGATTTGAATCCAGTACAGGCAATACTGTAAGATTCACCTATTTTGATTTGTGTAACTAAAAGTAAAATTGTGTTGACCAGTGTAATCACAGCCTTGCCTATTTCATGCGATTGAGAGAGCACACAATGTTGCTGCTTTGTCACTGTCACTGGTCTGACTCGTCTGCACCCGCGATATTTGCTACCAAACTGACCTGAACCCACCCGAACCGTGTGTCGACCCGCACTTCACTACTGCTCGGGTAATTGCAATTGTGGATTTTTTTCAGCAAGTGCCCTACTACAACATAAAAATATATTTATGGTTGCCCTCATTTATAATATCTAATTGAAATCCCTTTTGTATCCCTTAGGTTTTTGCTGTATAGTTATTGTGTGGATGTTGCAGGTTCTACTCCAGCACTACTAACACTTTACTTTGGCATTCATTGGAAGCTCAGCCTAGCTGCACTTATGCCTAATTCACTCCTTGACAGATGTATGTTTGTAATGTTTTATTTCCTTTGCTTCTATGTCACTTTGGACAAACGTGACTGATAAATTTATACGCACGCAAAGGCGCTCAACCAAGACTGAGACCTGATTTGAATGGAAGAATGTTCATTTACAGAGTAGGGCCCTTGTGTGTGGCCAGCCACATGCTGTGTCCCGCATCTCCTCAGAAGCCCCAGGTTCTGAAAGTGTTGAGGTCCGCTGGGCGCTCACACCGGAAATGGGCCCAGTTCTCCATGGGCCCAAACCCAGTACAGCCCCGTCAATCAATCCATCACTCATATTTTAGCTTCTCGGATCGCGGTGAAAGCATTTTCAAGCGGACTTTGCAGACAGAATAAAACAGCAGCGAGGCCGATTAGCCAGTGAACAGGAAAATGAAGATTATTCCCTGACACCAGTAATGACAAATCACAGAAAGATGATGTATAGATACTGTATGTCCTTAATAGTAAAGCAGGCACATTCCAGAGGGCAATGGCAGCAGGTAATGACCGGTTACAATCATTGGTAACACTTTACTTGAAGTTGTCATATATAATGCATTATAGATATCTTCATAATGCATTAAAATGGTCAGTGTAAGAATTAATAAAGCATTACGGCATCTTCTATTGACAGTCATAAGGCACTATAGTGTTACTATACTTCATAGGCTCCAATGAAGCTCTTATCTAATGCACACTATAGATAACTTTATAGATATTTATAGCCTATGAATGTGTTCATAGATTCTTATGGACATGGCATTCATAAAAAGTGTTACCAAATCATCTTATTAAAGACAGGGTAGCAGGCCCAGATGCCGGGGTTACTGTAGGCCGTCTGTGAGCAGATGTGGTAACGGGCCCAGATGCCGGGGTTACTGTAGGCCGTCTGTGAGCAGATGGGGTAACGGGCCCAGACACTGGGGTTACTGTAGGCCGTCTGTGAGCA
>JABJVO010000115.1:31468094-31479970 GCA_026770805.1 Boulengeromyrus knoepffleri
AGATACACTGTGTTAGGATACACTGCTTTGAGATACACTGTGTTAGGATACACTGCTTTAAGATACACTGTGTTAGGATACACTGCTTTAAGATACACTGTGTTAGGATACACTGCTTTAAGATACTTTAAGATCTTTTGTTACTTTACTCTGGTTGCTGACGCTGTTTTGAGAGGGTTGGGTGAGAATTTCACGTCCCTGGATTGGTGAGGTTTGTGAGGATTCATTTTGATGCTGCACATTTAAAATGTGTGGTAAATATGATTGGGGGCAGCATGTGGCTCAGTGGGGTAAGCCAGTGAGGTAAGCCAGTGGGGTAGGCCAGTTGGGTAAGCCAGTGAGGTAAGCCAGTTGAGTAAGCCAGCGGGGTAGGCCAGTGAGGTAAGCCAGTGGGGTAGGCCAGTGAGGTAAGCCAATGGGGTAGGCCAGTGAGGTAAGCCGGTGGGGTAAGCCAGTGGAGTAGGCCAGTTGGGTAAGCCAGTGAGGTAAGCCAGTTGAGTAAGCCAGTGAGGTAAGCCAGTGGGGTAGGCCAGTGAGGTAAGCCGGTGGGGTAAGCCAGTGGGGTTGGCCAGTGAGGTAAGCCAGTGAGGTAAGCCGGTGAGGTAAGCCGGTGGGGTAAGCCAGTGGGGTAGGCCAGTGAGGTAAGCCAGTGAGGTAGGCCAGTGAGGTAAGCCAGTGGGGTAAGCCTCTGTGCCTGTGATTGGAAGGGCACGGGTTTGAGCTCCAGCTTTGGCACATCTGTGGGTCCCTGGGAGCTGCTATGGGTGGCTGTCCTTCACAGCCAGCTCGCTCTCACCTATGGAGTGTATGTTGTGGGAGGCATAAAGAGTGTTTCCCCATGGGGATCAACAAAGTATCTGTTGTTGTTATTATTATTATTATTATTATTATTATTCGTGTCTCCTGGCATCCCATCCAAGGACTCTCCTGCCTTATGCCCTGGGCTGCCCCCTAAGTAGAGTCAGCAGCTGGACGATGGATGGATGGACTTATTTTCCTTCTGTTTCTTCCGTCGGCGGGGAAGTTGTCAGGGATTGTTATTGAGATGCGGGTCACAGAGGCTGCAGATGTCGCTCAGATGGGCAGCATGTTTAAACACATTCCCACTTAAGGATTGTTGGCCGCACACCAATGACTTATAAACATGCTCATAAAATCACAGGCACAGCGAATGAGATTAAAGAGACGCCACCATCACTTCCCCCCCAGCCACCCCTGGTCAGACTGCACAGCGCCACCTGCTGTGCATCGCGTTCCACACTCCTGTAGACTCCCTGCAGCTGAGTCAGTCACTACATGCAGAAGGTGACAGCTGACCCGTTTTTTAGATGTTCTATATATCCACATTCATAGGAAGAAACCTTGCTAGATGTCAATTAATTCAGTGTGGCTCTGTTGATACATCAAGACATCCCAAAATGCAACACGTTTCAGTTAAGGTAACGGGGTCCACTCATCGCGTCTGACCTACTTAATTCCAGGCTGGAGCCACAGGGCAGCGATTTGCATCTCAACATTCTTTTTCATAACATTCTTATGAAACTATCTCCACTGAGGTGTAGTCCTAAGGTACACACACAGAGTATGGATGAAGCCTGCCTGCTGTGGTGGGCAATGGTGGGTCAGAGGGTGGAGGGAATCAGCATGGGAGTCTGTAATAACCACCGAAAGGTGGCGCTAGTGAGACTTTGGAGTATGTATTCAGTATGAAGTATGTGCTATATAGACGTGGAGTAATACACGTAGCATGTTTATGTTTGCCTGTGGGGTAACAAGGAGTATGTGTTTATGTGCACCTGTGAAGTAATACACAGAGTATGTTTATTTGTGCCTGTGGAGTAACACATAAAGTATGTTTATGAGTACCCGTGGAGTAACATACACTGTGTGTTTATGTGCACCTGTGAACTAGCACAGAGTAGGTTTATGCGTAGTAACACAGAGTATGTTATTGTGCACCTGTGGAGTAACACACGGAGTATGTTTACATATACCTGTGGTGTAACAGAAAGAGTATGTTTCCCTGGCACACAGTACTTGAGATCTTAACTGAGAATTATATATGCTAACAATCTGAAATTGCATTACATGAAAAACATCCTGTAATAAAAGTAAAAGTAAGTCTAGAGATTTATTTATCTGCTTTACATGTGGGTTTTGGGCACCGTATGAAGGAATGTTTAAAGCATCAGTCTGTGAGGATATTTCGGGGATGTAACATTGATGAGTCTGCAGATGAATTTCTCACAGTTCACTCCTGCTGGACCAGGCCAGTTGCGGGCGGAGATGGCGGTGTGCTGTGGGCTTGCTTTCCCCTCTGAGTCTCTGATCGGCCACCCTGTGATTGTTCAGACACCATTAGGGACTATTAGGAAGTGGCTGATATCATCCCAGGCTGACACACAGACAGCAGAAAGATTAGTAACAACTCAGCCCAGTAGCAGGACCCTGAGGTGGGCTGCAAAGACACACATCCTTATTAAAAACCAGGACCTTATACTGGACACATTAGCTGCTCATCAGTGATTGGACTTTTGTCACATTGAGGCTGAGATGCATCTTGGAAGCAACAAAAAGACTCCAAGAAAAGGATTTAAATGTTTTTTTTTTCCCTTGGAAAATGAAATGCTGTTACTCTAATTGATACTGGCCGTGGTAGGAGTTTCTCTAATTCAACCAACCCCACCCCTCGGAAACACGTCCCATCTCCCAGTGCCCAAAACTGTTTCATTTTTGCTTTCATTAAAATAGCCTGAGACGTCTGAGTGCGGCAATCAGCCTGTGGCTTGGCACTCAGCCTGGTCCCGTACCAACATAAACACGTTCGATGTCGTGGTCACAATCGGGTCATATTCTTCAGGAGCGCTGGTGGAGCTGGGTGAACCACATAGTCTGAAAACAAAGTTATAATAATAGCAGCTGATATTTTATTAATCCCCATGGGGGAATTGTCTTTACACCTCCCTCTTTGCAGTGTAAGCTATCCGCAAAGGGCAGCCACCTGTTGGGGCGCCCAGGGAGCTGGGGGTTAAGGGCCTTGCTCAAGGACCCTCAGACATGCGGAGGCTGGGCTTGAACCAGCAACCTTCCGATTACAGGCACGCAGGCTTAGCCCACTGAGCCACACACTGCTCCCAACCCAGGAGTTCAACCCAGGAGAATAATTCACTTCTTTTTCTGAGCTTACTGGAATCCAGCAGGGGGCAGTGTGCTGATACAGCAGCAGACTGAGGCCTCCTGACAAGGCTTCTAGCCTCATATGTATTTTTAAAGGGACCCAAAGCTTGTTTTTCAAGAAATTAATGCCTATAATTATTATCAGGAAGATTTTCTTTTTCTGTCTCAGTATGCAGTTCATCTTCTCCCGCTCTGGTATGGCTTACGCTTGTACCGGGGCATTTACTGTAAGCTCAGTCTAGCTGCACATATGACTATCTGAATTGACAGCACATATGTTTGAAATATGCTATTTGCCTACTTGTAAGTCATTGTGAAGCAAAATATGTAAATATAATTGTTTAATGGGCTGCAATGTTTTTTTTTATAATTAAAACAGGCAGATTATTCAGCTTTTTAACATGACAGGCTAAACTAATCAAAAGGTTTTTAAGATAATATCCACCTGTGGTAAATCGCAGCAGCCAGCAGGGGGCAGTAGTTGACATATACTCTGACCCCGGCCTCGTGAAACACAGTTATTATACATACAGTGGCTTTACGTGAGACACGGTTCTGCTGTGTTGCTTCTGTCTTTGGCTTCTTTACCACATGTGTTGCTGCATTTTGGACTCGGATCTTCGGACTTTGACCTGGACGCTGGTATTTGCCGACACCTTGTCTGTAGGATGGTTATATGCAGGTCTGCCTGTTGCTGCAGAGCACTGAACACTTTACTCTTGGATCTCGGCCCAAATGAGCCCCCAGCAGCTGTCAAAACCCCTGGCAGTCAGCATAACAGGACTGGAGGGGAGGAGAATCCCCAGGGTGAGCAGAGTCCGGATGGCGGGTGGATCCAATTGCGAGTACTAATCCAAGGGTTCAGATGTAAACAGGCTACAAACAGAACAAGCAAAACTTCACTGACATCTACCTATCAAACAAACCACTGGGGAACTGAACAGAAGCAGGAACTTAAATACTGAAACTAAAACTGACACAAGACTAACACAGTTCAGGTGACACTAATTAGCAAAGACTGGGAAAACGGGCCACAGATACAGAAACTAATTAACTCAAAGGAAGTAAAACAGGGAAACTAAGAACTAACCAAGAAAACACGAAAAAACAGAATCAAACACTGGGAGTAACAAAGCCCAATAAAACATAACTAAGGCTGAAAACAAGAAACCAAACTGAATAGTCACCAGACAGGGGAACTAGGAAAACTTGTACAAAGGAAACACTAGGGAACAAAATACAAAAACAGAGGAGGCAGGATTTGAACACGGGACAGAGGGGTTCACAGACAACTGCGTGCCATGCGGCCAACAGGGAGCAAGGGAACACAAAGACTGGCAACACGAGGGACGGCATGACCAGCAACACCTGCTGGCCAAATGAGGAAGGGACACAGAGTGGAAACAGCAGGGTCTGACCCTGACAACCTTATCCTGGTGGAGGTTTGTGTGCCTCTGTGACCCCAGGAGCTCTGTTGACGTGGGCAATTGCCCCTGGTAGAGTATCCCAAGGCAAACTGGTGCTGGGTGAGAGGCCAGATTAAGTGCGATTCAAGTTCATTCCTGTGATGATTAAAAATAAGGAACATGTTATCCTGCCTGGACTGGGGAGACTGGGGCCTCGTCCTGGACCCAGGCCTGGGGTGGGAGCTTGAAAGCAAGTGCCTGGTGGCCGGTGTACCGTTCTGTCTTGGTAGCTGTCCTCTTAGCCGGCAAACAGTGACGTCCTTCAAAACGGTGACAGAGGAGTTGGTAGCAGCCCTGTTAGCCAGGGGGACAGTGATCTCCTTCAGAACGGTGACAGAGGTGTCTTTAGCTGTCATGTTAGCTGAGGGACAGTGACGTCCTTCAGAACGGTGACAGAGGTGTTGGTAGCTGTCTTGTTAGCCGAGGGACAGTGACGTCCTTCAGAACGGTGACAGAGGTGTCGTTAGCTGTCATGTTAGCTGAGGGACAGTGACGTCCTTCAGAACGGTGACAGAGACGTCCTTCAGAACGGTGACAGAGGTGTTGGTAGCTCTCTTGTTAGCCGGGGGACAGTGACGTCCTTCAGAAGGGTGACAGAGGTGTTGGTAGCTGTCTTGTTAGCCGGGGGACAGTGCTACAGTGATCCAGGCTCTTGCTTGTAAGAAACACTTAGGGAGGAAATGATACCAGCTGGGTCTCTAGGCCTCATTCCTCTGTTCTGTCTCTTTAAAGTGTCTTGAGCTCCAGTTTATTTTAAAGATTGAAATATCTTATGACTTTTTAATAGTGTTGCTCACTATTCAATCATTAAATTCTGTTTGATATTGTTCGGTCGTCTGTGCGTTCATTAACACTATGATCATTATCTCTGCAGCCAAAGCGTCAGCACTATAAAATCTTTCTGACGTGGATGTCAGTGGCCTTGGGGAGGGACCTGGGAGGGGGTCTCCTTCCACTAAGCCTACATCCTCTCTTCCAATAAACGGAGCCAGGGTTGGGCGGGATGGGATCTTTGGTGGGTTCTGCAACATCTCTTCCGGTTCCTCGGCACTTTCACAGCTGTCAATCAAACGCTTGGAAAGTAAAACCTGTGCATGTGCAAGCTGCTGTAGACAGAGGAGAGTCATGCGGTGAGCGTAGATCTGGGTGGACACTCCGCCCTGAATGCTGTTTTCCAGTATGGGGCAGGGTTAGCAGTCCATTCTCTTCTGAGGTACCACAGAGATTAATAACATTCATATAATATCAGACGGATATAGAATAACTGTCATTTGTACAGACTGACCAGCTGCAGGGCATGTGGGGGGGTTACCCGTGGCTCTGCCCCCCCCCCCAATTCACTTATATCTGTCCACCACAGATGGACCCCAACTGGCCATAAACAGCTCCCCCCAGGGGGCTGAACAGAGCCTTACTCTTACAGATCTGTTTGTACACAGTTATGAAGCACGATGCCTCTGGGTGGCCAGCTGGCTGCTTCTCCCCGGTATCCCCGGCCAGACGTGTCTGTTTGCTCTCTGTTGCCTTCTCACCACTCACTTTTAGTGGTTTTGGACACGTTGATAATCCTCTTTAATTGAGACAGGTTACAGCTTCCACCGTTAATGCGGCTGGATCTGTCCCTTGCTGGACTTAACCCGCGTGCTGCTGCACCTTTGGACATGCATCTTCTGCCCAAGACTGCAGGTCACTACATACCTACTGCAGATGTGTTCGGTCCCCACGCTCATGCCCACCACCAGATGGTCATAATATCTAATCCCACCTGAGAACAGCCAGTATAAGCCACCCTGCTCAGTATTTCCTTATTCAACATTGAGGTTTGGCTTTTTCTTTGTCTGGCTTTATGGGTTTGTGAACTGGTTTCTGCTATCCCCTTTCACTGGTTTTGTTGGAATTGCTTTATTTCTGTCATCATATTACAGGTTTTTATATGTAAACAAATCTCTGAACACAACTTAATCTGAAGCCAAAAGTTCAGGCTGCACAAAACACACAGCTGTCAAATCAGACCCACTCGACTGCAGAGGGCCGGGCAGTTTCTCCGCCATGGAAATCAAATCATTGTTGCGTTTTAAAGTGAACATGTCAGAAAAAAGTGATGATATCAGATACAAAGGAATCTGAAAGGGAAATGGAGCAGGAATGAGTTGTTTATTCATATTTAGGTTATTGTGTAATCTTTACAGAATCTTCATAGAATTGCTGAATCATTCATGAAACACCTGAGTATAATTTTCTATGATGTCAGCTTGTCCGGGGAGGGGGGGGGCTGGACAGCCAGGTGACCTTGGACCCCCAGAGGCTTTTTTTGTTCCTTACATGGAAGTTTTTGTTTCTTCTCCTCTGTTGTCTTCTCACTTTCCTTTTGTCATTTCTTTGTCTTCCCTTTTCCCGGTTTTTGAATTATTATGTATAAATGATACAGAAATGTATCTCAACACACCCATGTAAAGTGCCTTGGGGTGACTCTGTTGTGAAAGGCGCTATATAAAAATGAATTGAGTATATAATGAGGAGAGTCTATGTGCAGTTGGGTGCCTCCCCTTTTAGCTGTGCTTTACTGGGCTTTTGGTGCCACTAAAGTAAAGACCAATGAACTCCTCCTCAGGGGCAGCCTTTCCCCGGCGTGGACTTCACAGGTATCACACACACGGCTCTTATCATTTGGACTTCCATCTGGCCACACCGAGCATGAAGGAGCTGTAGTGGGATGTATCTCCTCGTTATGGCTCTGCTGCTCTGAACTCGCAGCCAGACCTCCTGCTGGCTCAATAGGTGGCCCAGTACGCGAGGGGCTTCCTGCGGCACGAGCGAGTGATAGATCCAGCCCCGCTTGTGAAGGACTGCACTGCGCACTGGCCTGGTCACACATCTTACAGCTCAGGCTTCACTGAAATGTCTTTTGGGATGATTTTCACAACCCACCGCAGTGCAAACCAGTCGCTTAGGAGTAAAACGTACTGAAGTGGACGCCTCACATTCACTTTACCGGGGCACAGTGTGAAACCAAATGCCAAACTGCCAGTGAACCCTGCAGTTAAACATCAATCTGTTTTTGCCTGTTCCTCCATCTTCGATTTAGGGAAATGCATTTCACTGCTTTCCCCTCTGTGCTTGAATTCCTTTACAAACTGTTTGGCATGGGAAAATCACGATTTAGCAGACATGGCTGGGTGGGAAATAATTTGATTAAAATTGCACCTGAGAGATTTTCCAGTGCCAGGTCCCCCCAGCCCCCCCACCCCCATGTCAGAGAGGCAGGATAACAGCGCCGCCGTCTGTCTCCCGAAACAGCCGTTAGAGATGCCTGTAGCTATGTACGCATCGCACAGATCTGGCCCCTTCGCTCTAATTAATGTAAAAAAAGAGCAAAACTACTCGCACCACCAATCATCTGATGGAGCTCAGGGTAATTATGCGGATGCGTCTGATTGGATTGCGGGGATGTCTTTATGAAACAAAGCGATGCGTCTGATTGGATTGCGGGGATGTCTTTATGAAACAAAGCTAACTTTTCCAAAAGCTTTTCTGGTAACAAAGGAAGGATTAGCCTTCAGAAAAACAGACTGGAAGTGGAACTTTAGAAAGCTGAGCCCTTGGGAGGCTTTTAAACACACAGAGGTAAAGCATGTCAACACCGAGCAAGATGTAATGAATCCAATACAGGACGGGGCTGGCCGTGTCATAGGGAACCTCCCGGGGGGGGGTCCCCTGCCCTGGATTGCGTAAGTGATTGGATGATGTGTGGATGGACAGTTTTGGCACCATGCAAAATATTATTTATTATCATTCATTTATATTATACAGCGTTTAGCTCTGGTAGAAGACACAGGGACCCGATGATATTTTCTAACGGTACATTTCCTTATAAAATAACACAGAGACAGGGCTTAGTCTCCTGATGAATGCCTGATGCTATTACAGTAAATTTATTTGAATAATTATCATTTATTTTAACCTTGTTATCTGTGCATGTTGTCCTTTTATTCATATAGCACCGCAGGCAAGCTGGTGATCTTGGTGAAGTGGAAGCGGTCAAGGTTTCCCTAAGCCTAACCCTAAGCCTAACCCTAAGCCTAACCCTTTCTGCGGTAAGCCGGGGCAGCCCACTAGCACTCCACATTCATCTGCTTAACATCAGTGTAATGGCATTACTAGTCCCAGCCCAGAGTGCATAATACAGCTGAACTGTTGGCTCCAGCTCTGTCCGGGAATCCAGAACATGCCTCTGGCTCAGTCTGTGAGACGAAATATGACTAACTTCCTCTGTCACACTCAAACCTCCACCCCGTTAAACAAACAGAAACCCTAGCTCATAGGACCCCCCCCCCCCATCTCATATGTGCTGTACCACCCAGTGGATTACTGAACACTGAGAATATGAGGTTTCACTGAGCATTACTGACCACCAAGAAAATAAGGTGCTTCACAAAGCTTTACTGGTCAGTGTGGATATAAGAGGCTTCACAGAGCTTTACTGAACACTGTGAACATAATTAGCTTCACTGAACACTTAGGAAATAATGTGCTTCACAGAGCTTTACTGACCACTGAAAAAAATTAGTTTTATTGAAAACTGAGAAAACAATGAGCTTCATGGAGCCTTACTGACCACTGAGAATATGCAGATTCACAGAGCTTTACTGAACGCTGAGAACATAATTAGCTTCACTGAACACTTTGGAAATAATGAGCTTCACAGCGCTTCACTGACCACTGAGATAATAGTGAGCTTCACAGAGCTTTACTGACCAGTGAGAATATTAGGATTCAAACACCTTAACTAAACACTGAAAATATGAGGCTTCACATAGCTTTACTGAACACTGGAAAAATAAGCTTTATTGAAATCTGAGAAAACAATGAGCTTCACAGAGCTCTACTGAACATTGAGAATATGAGGATTCACAGGGCTTTACTGAACACTGAGAACATAATTACTTCACTGAACACTGGGATAATAGTGAGCTTCACAGAGCTTTGCTGACCATTGACAAAATAAGGGGCTTCACAGAGCTACTGACCAGTGAGAATATGAGACTTCACAGAGCTTTCCTGTCCACTAAGAATATAAGAAGCTTCAAATAGCTTTCTTAGAATAAGGCTTCACGGATCTTTACCAAACACAGAAGATGAGGTTTCACAATTTTACTGAACATATAATATAAAAGGGTTCACAGAGCCATACTGAACATTGAGACAATAATGAGCTTCACAGAGCTTAAATGAAGACTTAGAAAATAAGGAGCTTCACTTACCACTGAGAAAATAAGGGGCTTTACAAATCTTTACTGAAAACTGAGGATACGATGAGCTTTTCAGAGCTTCACTGACCACTGAGAAAATACGGAGCTTCACAGACCTTCACTGACCACTGAGAAAATCAGAATCTTCACAGAGCTTTATTGACCATTGAAAATATGAGGCTTCACAGAGCTTTACTGAACACTTTGAAAAGAAGCAGCTTCACAGATCATGACTGAAAACTGAGAAAATAAGGAGCTTCACAGAGCTTTACTGAACACTTTGAAAAGAAGCAGCTTCACAGATCATGACTGAAAACAGAAAATAAGGGGCTTCACAGAGCTTTACTGAACACTTTGAAAAGAAGGAGCTTCACAGATCATGACTGAAAACTGAGAAAATAAGGGGCTTCACAGATCATGACTGAAAACTGAGAAAATAAGGGGCTTCACAGAGCTTTACTGAAAACTGAGAATATAAGAGGCTTCAGAGATTCACTAAAATCTAACAAAATAAGGGATTTATCTGTTAGCCGGTATTTAAAAGGAAATAAAAGATTAACTTACTATAATGCAAAATTCAGTATTTGAGTAAGCATAAATACTGATAAAACTTTAAAGTTTTATGTTCCCAGGAGCCTGAAATGTTACATTTATTATTTATTATTTTGTATTTATTATTTATTATTTTATTATTGCATTAAATATTATAAATTTGGTAATTTCTCTGATTAATTTATGAATCAAGATTTATTTATTTGTGATGAGGACATCAGACACATGGTTCATGATTATATCCCCAGTGCAGGTTTTGGGATATGCAGTCACAACGCATACATACTTTGGATGTTAGCTAAGAGGAGAATGTTCATTTGAGAGTAAAATTCTGCATTCTGCCCTATCATATGTATGTAAAACTATGTAAAACCATTAGCATGTAATATCCAAAGCATGTGGTCTACAAAACATGCATTCAATGACTGAACACTACACATTTCAGTGCAAATGTATAATTATATAAAGTGCACAAGTAACACAGTGCAGATTACTATCACCTGAGGAACAAAAGGGTGCCTTTTGGACAGAGAGCAGGACATGGCAATGGCAGCCCAAAAGTACAAACATAGTTTATGATTCCAGCCCATCTGAAATGCCACGGGAACAGGGTGGTGCATTCAAAGAACTGACCCAGGATCAATGACACAAGCCACACAGAGCTGGCATGCTGATGACCCAGGATACCCAGGAGGAACGCTGTGCAACAGACCTAACCCTAACCCTAACCCTTGCCAAGACCTAACCATAACACTAACCTACAGCTCTATCGCAGCTGAGACTGACTCAGAGTCACCACTCTTATCTTCTGTCTTCCTTTGGTTTCTCTCTTCTTCTTTCACCTTCTTTATCTTCTTTCCTCTGTCATCACCCTCTTCTTACCTCTTTCTCTATCCCTTTCCTTTCTCGCTCCCCATCATACAGCTGTAAAGCAGGATGAGGACTCCCTCTGCTGGTAGGCTGTGGCAGTGCTGCTGTCAGTAATGGTCAGTGTTCAGTCAATGATCAAAGGAACTAAAGTTCATTTTTTGAAACCCTATGAACATACTATTATTATTATTATTATTATTATTATTATGTCTATGGGATTCACTACTTATGATGGCCCTTTTACATGACAGTGTCTCAAGCTGAGAGAGTCATACAAACAGAGGGGCAGGGTAAATATCAAGGTGTGAGAGTCATACAAACACAGAGGGGCAGGGTAAATATCAAGGTGTGAGAGTCATACAAACACAAAGGGGCAGGATAAATATCAAGGTGTGAGAGTCATACAAACACAGAGGGGCAGGATAAATATCAAGGTGTGAAAGTCATACAAACACAGAGGGGCAGGATAAATATCAAGGTGTGAGAGTCATACAAACACAGAGGGGCAGGATAAATATCAAGGTGTGAGAGTCATACAAACACAGAGGGGCAGGATAAATAT